>JARHVA010004308.1:77500-597500 GCA_037957365.1 Torreya grandis
ATACCTTAAAAAGGGCCATCAAAAACATTAAAATCTACTAAAACTAGCCAAAATAGTTTCACCAAACCCAAAATGCCTACATCAATAAGAAAAAATTCTAATGTAATAGCTACTAATTTCCAAATAACACTACTAAAATAACCATTCTATCCATTTATGAATGTTTTCATAAAGCATCATCAACATACCATGTTCCAAAACATGGCAGTGAACACTTACCTTAACAAACTTCCTAACAAAGGTACTAACAACACTCCCAAGTTGGAAAAAATAGATAAGGAACCACAAGATTAAAAGTGATGTCTAAACTGGATTAACAATCTGTATAAGCAACTTGACTAGGGTCAATGTCACTTATGCTAACACATGCAAACTTTAATATGAGGTCAATAATCATAAAGTCATATAATCTTACCAAATTGCAACTAGAATCTACATCAAGAGTGCAAATATTCTAGTAAAACATTATGCCACATGCATAATCCTAAGATGATTCATCATAGAATGTCATATCACAATGATAGTAATCCATAGTATTATGGTTACTCCACTACATCACCAATCATTCATGGGTTTGTGTAGCATCCCACACTAACCATGTTGAACCATGGAGAAGCCATACCATGCATCCTAAAGGCTTATATCATGTTCTCCAACACATATGTGATCTCACATGATGGTACAAGGATACCAATCCCACCATCTAAAAATAGTCATCTAAGGGCATCACTCAACTTTAATCACTCTATCCAAGTGCCAAGTGGGTACTTAAGCTTTTAAATATTGTCTAATCAGGATTTTGTACTACTCTATTTGAGCATAAAATTAGCATAAATTTAATTGATGATTTTAAAACAAAATAGAAATATTCATCCTATAATATCTCTAATAGGTATAACAAAACAATACCTAAAAAAGAACATGGTTGTACCTATAAGTCAACACATGCATGTATTTCAGCAAGTACAACCTTATTTGTTTACATGAATGTCCAAGTCTATAGGATTAGTTAGTGCTTCATAAAGTCATAACAATGAAAGTTCACAATGTTTTATTTTTACACAACCTATAATAGGTATCTAAAGGAATGATAAATCCATAAAGTGATCATTATGCACTAAGATTCCATGGACAACTTGTGGAACACATGGTGGATACTCTTAATGAATTAGGTGGCTACTCATGCAAAGGGGAAAAGTGGATTTTTAGCCTATGAGAGACTCCACTTTTGATCCCGTACCTTGTAAAATAATTATGGATGTATTTCTCATCTAACCTTAACCTCATACTAGCATCAATACTCAACGCTAAAGTAGTGATGTAGAATCACACAACATAATACAATGTTATACCTTAGTAAATTCAATCAAATAGAATTTGGTTTCACATATAAAAACACATCACATGAGTGGTTTATAACCATATTACCACATAACACATATGTTAACAACACGAAAAACATTTATCCCAAGTCATGTACATGAAATATTCATGCAACAATTTTAAGACATAGATCAACATAAGGTTCACATGATTTATTTCAAAAGTGGGGGATCACTTTACACAAGTATTTTATCATCATTCTCATGTTCAACCATTAACAACATACAACCATATATGCAAAATTATCATAAAACAATGCTAATCTCAAGAAGATAAATTTAAAACTCACAAGTTTATTACATACACAAAGTATAGTGAAAACATGATTTCTCATGATTTAACATAATCAATGAAATGTAAAATTTCACACAACAAGGTTGATATCAAAACAAGTATGATAAATTATATAGGATCAACCATATGCATAAGTATAATTAAGACATACATTTACATGATTTAACAAGATCAATGAAAGTAAAAATTATACAACACATAATACTTTTACTTACAAGGACAAATAACATGAAATAGATCACACATAGATGACACAAGTGTTGAAACAAATATGCCAAGGTACTTTCACATCATGATAATCAACACACATAATAGTAAATCACAAAGGTCCATGACTCACATCGGGTCACTTGATGTTGAGAGGTTATCTAAATGACACCAAATAACCATCATAAAATACACATAATTAGACCCAAGGATCTCAAATCAAGATCACCTTCTCTCAAGGAAGGTTGTGTTCCAATTAAATCCATATAATATATCTCCATGAGTTTCCAAATATCTACTAACAATTCTCATGCATCATGTATAGATGGCTAATGCTAATCAGTAGCAATAAGAGATCTTCAAAAATCTCTAACTTGGCCAAGAAAGTCACCCATAATCACCCACTAGACCCTCTACGATCAAGTCACAAACATGGACCTCCCAAGATATTATACATTGACATCATTGTATAGCTTACCCATGTAACTATCAATGGTTGCTAAGGTATTATCTCATGATTCCAGCAAGATTACATCATTATTCTTCCAATTGAAATAATCTAATAAGTCAAAGTTTAAATAGTAGTGCTCACATAGATACAACATCACTTTTGGGAAAGGTAGACTTAGCCAAGGCATGGGGTGAATGGTAAAACACTACCATGGGAATTATGATTTATCAAAATCAACAAGTTAAATTGAACCCAAAATAAACATCCTCGTAGATGTAGAGCATATCTATATCATAATAGACATCCCATGAGTGTCAAAACATATCCAAGATTTTGATGAAGCATTCTCATGGATGCATAACTCAAAAAAAAAATAGATAAACATCCCTATGGATATGACATATCAATGGTCAACATGATAACCTCATAGAAACCAACTTATTTATGATCAAATAACCATCACTGATGTAAACACATCTATGATCAAAACAACATCATAATGCAAAAATAGAAATAAGCATCCCCAAATTCTTATTTATTTCAGTCCCTTTGAAGTTATGAAGCCACATGTTCCTCAATCTAAATTTAAAGAGACTGAATACATAAATAAGTGACCAAGCCCTTAATATATCTCAAGATGCTCCCACAAAGCAGGTATCCCAATCACACTAACTTACTTAAGTAAATATAACATCCTCAACCTACATATCTCCCAACGTTGATTTTAACCCTTGGTCTTCTTTAGGTTAGGATGTTTTAAGCATCTACTAAAGACTCACCCATACAAGTCAATAATAGATATCTAACATCATTTCCTCAATTCTAAGGTGAAGCAATGATCACTAGTCTTCCATTGAATTACCCATACAAGTCAACAATTGACTAGTGATGCTTGCCCTAAATGTAACTGATAAGGGAAGGGTTATCCTAACCAAATCCATGGGTAAGCATCACAATATTACCTATAGAAATTTATTGATTTATGCATACACACGCATTCTATAATATAGGAATTTCTAGTATTTTAAGCTTATATAAACAATTCATTAATTAAAGTACTATTTGATTCATCTAAGAGGCTCTATGAATTTACACATCATAGCCTCCTCAAGTAAATAAGACATATAGTAGTTTATACCAAGCATATAACTCCAGGCATGGTTTAATATGTACATTATCATCCAAGTTTTCAACTTAGTCTTAATAAGACAACATAAGCATGTAGGTGGAATTCATCCATCATAAGGCATACACATACATGTAGGCAAATAGGCCTTGACAAGGATATGTATTTATACCCTAGGTGTAATTACAACCACCTAAGGTATATTATGCAAACACAATCCCTAGCAAGGGTATGCACAACCACACAAAATATCAACTAATCTTATAAGCTCATTCTAAAAATTAGTGCAATGTGTCAAAATTGATCTAAAACCTCTAAAACATAGGCTCTAATACCTTAATAACCTATCAACCTTGATATTGGAAATATGTTATGGTATTTTCATTTGATTGTGTAGGTAAGACATGACTTTAATCTTTTTTTTTAGATTATTGTTATATAGTTTCAAATTATGGTTTCAATGGCATTTCATTTGAATTAAATATAGCCTTGTCACTTTTGTATGATTTTAGATCATTTTGAATCGATTATGGAATTCCTTTATTAAGTGACTCTATCATGGTTGATTGTGTTAGGGTTTCTTTATGAACTATATAGATGTGTAACTTTATTGATGATATATATATATATATATATATATATATATAGTGTATGGTGATAGGTTTTATGTAACTGTGTCATGCCTGGGTTATTATTGGAAATTTATTTATTCACTGATCATAGTATTGATCAATCTAGTTGGAGACACTCAAAAACTACACACAATGGCTTTTGATGTCAAACTACCTTTTGACCCTCATTTGATATTGTGTCTAGTGGACCAACTAGTCAATTATACCCATTTAATAACTTAACCCTATCAAACCCTTAATTAAATAAATTTTACTAAACCATTTCATTCACCCCTTTTAATTTGATTTATCCCATTTTATTTTGGTCCCTTGACCACCGATGGTTAGCCTAACCATCAAAGGTTGGCTTGAACATCAATGATTAGGTCTCCAATCCTACTTTAAAGTTTTAAAGCATTACCAACTTCTTATGAGATAAGTATCTCCTTAAATGGCAACTTGCTTTTAAAACTAGCTTTAAAACATCATGAATTGGCAACTTTATCCCCCTATCAAATTAGTAACTTCCTCCATCCCAATTAACAACGTTATCCTATAAAATGAGAAAAATAGGAAGTGAAATGGATCCACAATGACAATGCAAAATGTAAGTTCTCTTTTGTATAGGTATCCAACACCCTTTCAACAAGCAAGCCACATCACTTGAGACCTAAAGCTCTATCAGAATCACTTTCAAAAGCTAGAGTATTGTCACTCTAGCCAAATTACTTCAGCCTTCCATCATCAATTTTTAGGTATATTTTATTTATTTTCATCGATTTATCTTATTTTGCACCCCTCAACCCCATAACATACCTCTATTTGCCCAAATACCCAATCTACACCTTTTTTTATCATTCCTAAATTTACACAAGTAACCACTGATGATTATCACAACCATTAATAGTCACTTCAACCATTGATGGTTACCCAACTACCAATTATCAGCTTAAACTACCAATGGTTCACCTGACCATCAATGGTCACTATGGCATAAAAATATATCAAGTTATTTTTATCCCTATAACCCCAATCAAAACCAACTTTCCCTATTTTTTCCTAATTATAATACCATTTTTTGATTTTCCAAACCAGACCCTGACCATTATAGCATAAGTATTGACCAAATTTACTACTTTTAGTTACTTTTATATTAACTAGCATTCTACTTTCTTTGAATTACACTTCATTTATCTTATGCAAGTAGATATTTAATTTATCATTTATAACTTAATTGTTATAATAGTGGATTGATGGCCTCTTAGCAAGTAATACACTTCTTGGATCTAGCTCACGCTAGGCAGTCCACTCATCTATTTACTAATAATACCCTTTTATAGTGTCTTTCTTATCTAAAAATTATTCCTTCCTAGCCAAAGAGGACTTTACATCATCATCTAAATTCATGTGTGCACTTTACCAGGTTTTCTTCTACACACACTAATACTAGTTTCATTATTTACTTTCAAAATTAAGAAATGAGTGAAAATTAACTAAAACATTTTGGCACGTGCCATGGGACCCAATTCCCTTTTTCCTCTATTGTTTGTTTATCAAATGAGATCTAAAAATTTCTTTTTGGGCTTAAAATAAAACTCTTAGATACATTGATTTCCTACTTATCTTAGTTCATCTAGTAAGTTAGGAGGCAAAGTAATTAATCATAGATTTTACACTTGTTATCACACACTTAAGCCAAATTATAAAACTATTGGGGATCAACCAGCAATTTGATTACACTTATGAAAGCAATAAACCATGGAATTAAATCGGATAGATAAGTAACTAGAATGATAAATAGCAAAGAATAAGAGATACAAGAAACCACCCTGAAAACTTGTATTAAACTCTTTACAGAAGGAATACAATTGAAGAAACTTCTTTCTTCCACACCTCTCTCAGATGTACAGATCTCTCTCTAGATCTCTTTCCCTCAAGAGCTCTCTCTCTCAAGTACAATCAACTCCAACAACCTGGATTGATTCACCTATACAATTATGTATTTTTCTTCAACATTCAATACACTACTACAATAAGCTAAGAAGATCTAATCCTACATATAGAATTAGGAAACATGAGCATGCATTTACAACCAACAGTTAAGCCTCTTGAACAAGGGCTCTAAAAATAGTCTTACTAATAATAGAGATGCGGACTTAAGACTATGACTTAATCTCATCATGCAAACACTTGGTTCTGTCCACGAAAATAGCTTTCTAGATGCACAGGTAACTGACATTGATTCTTGCCTGCTTGCCTGTGACCGACGTCGGCTGATTCCTGCCAATGCTGGCATCTCTTCAACTACTCCTGACCGGTGCCAGTGACTGTGTAAACACTACAACCTTGCAAAGCACTCCTTGGTGAAGCTTTTAGGCTCCACACCTTAACAATCTCCCACTTGGAGATAAATAGCTACACCAGTACCTGTACAAAAACATCTTCTAGCTCCTCCATCTTCAACTCAATCATGAAGACCAACAGAAGTTGAATGAAGATTCAACTTCTCCTTTATAACTGGCTTGGTCAACATATCAGTAGGATTCTTATCTGTATGGATCTTCTCTAGCTTCAACTCACCATCCTCCAATACCTGTCTTATGAAGTGGTACCTAAGCTATATGTTCTTTGTTCTTGAATGAAAGGCCAAATTCTTAGCCAAATGAATGGCACTCTAACTATCACTATATAGTCTGCAACTCTCTTGCTCCTTTCCAAGCTCTTCCATGAACTGTGTCATACATATCATCTCTTTGCTAGCCTCTGTGGCTGCAATATACTCTGCTTCTATAGTTGACAAGGCAACAACCTTCTGCAACTTTGATATCCAGGTAACCGCGTTCCACCTACAGTGAAAACATATCTTATGGTGCTCCTCCTACCATCCAAATCACCTACCATATCTGAATCTACATAACCATGTAGAGAAGTATTTGAACCTCCATAACACAAATGCCTACTGCTGGTTCCTCTCAGATATCTAAGGATCCACTGAACTGCTTTCCAGTATTCCTTTCCTGGATTGGCCATATACTTACAACTCCCACTGCTTGGGCAATATCCAGTCTAGTAAAAACCATTGCATACATTAAACTCCCTACTACGAAAGAATATGGAACTCTAATCATGTACTCTACCTCATCATGTGAATTAGGACATTGTTCTTTACTCAACTTTAAATGTCCAGCCAAAGGTGTGCTTACCGGTTTTTCATCCTGCATGTTGAACCATTTCAACACCTTGTTCACATAATCCTCTTGAGACAAAATCAACCTATGATTTTTCGTATCTCTCTTAATGCTCATGCCAAGGATTTTCTTTGTTGCTCCCAAATCCTTCATAGCAAATGTTTGAGCTAATTTCACCTTAAGCTCAGAGATATCCTTCATGTGTGATCCTGCAACCAGCATATCATCTACATACAACAAAAAAATAATATATCTACCATTATGCAATCTCTTAAAATACACACAATGGTCAGATTGACACCTATTGTAGCCATGCTCAGTCATAAACCTGTCAAATCTCAAATACCACTATCTAGGAGCTTGCTTGAGGCCATACAAGCTTTTCTTCAATCTGTACACTAGCTTCTCCTTACCTTTGACCTCAAATCCTTCCAGTTGTTCCATATATATTTCCTCATCCAAATCTCCATGAAGAAATGTTGTCTTAACATCAAGATACTCAAGATGCAAGTCCTCAATAGCAACTAAAGATAGTACAGTCTGGATAGAAGTCATTTTAACAATAGGAGAAAAAATCTCACCAAAATCAATACCTAGATTTTGTGCAAATCCTTTCACTACTAACCTGGCCTTATATCTCATCTATCCATTCTCACCTTCTTTCAACCTATAGGTCCATCTATTCTTCAGTGTCCTCTTACCAGCTGGAAACTCAACCAAATCCCATGTTTGGTTCTCTCTCAAGGACTCCATCTCCTCAACCATGCCATGCTCCCACTGACTCTTGGACTCCACCTATAATGCTTCTTCAAAACTCTTTGGTTCTCCACCATCAGTTAGTAATAAATATAATAATGAAGGAGAATATCAAATTGGAGGTTTACTTACCCTTTTTGACCTCCTGATGGGCGTTTGAGACTCATTCACAACACACTGTCTGCCCAAATTATCTGACAGTGACCGACCTCAGTCACCTCTAGACCTATTACTGGCCGACGCTGGTTCTTCTTGACCGACGTCGGTGCCTATTCTACCGACGTCGATCTCTATATGACCGACATCTATTTTTGTCCTACCGACGTCGGTTCCTGACCTGTCAACGTCAGTCTTTGTGTTTTCCTGCAAGTGATTATTTATTTTTCCTGCGAGCTCATTTTGGACCATCACCTCATCCAATTATCCATTGCTCTACCTAGATTGATTTAGCTTCCTAAGCTGATCACTATACATCACTTTTTCATTGAAAACAACATCACAGCTCCTAATTATCTTGTTAGTTCCTAGATTCCAAAATCTAAAACCATAATCATCTGAGCCATAGCCAATAAATGTGCACCTCATAGACTTAACATCAAGCTTCTTTCTATTTTCCTTATCAACGTGCACAAAGGCTTCACAACCAAAAACTTTGAGATATGAGAGATCTACCTTTTTACCTATCCATGCCTCTTCTAGAATTCCACCATTTAGAGCTGTAGAGGGTCCTCTATTAATCAGGTACACTGCAGTGTCAATAGCTTCTGCCCAAAACTCTAAGGGCAAACCAGCATGCAATCTCATACACCTTGCATGCTCCATTATTGTTCTATTCATCCTTTCAGCAATTCCATTCTATTGAGATGTCCTTGGAACCGTCCTTTGCCTATAGATTCCATGCATATAACAATAATCTCTGAACTTATAGCTGCAGAACTCACCACCATTGTCAGATCTCAGGCACTTCAATCTTTTGCCTATTTCATTCTCAACCATAGCTTTCCAAATCTTAAAAGTCTCAAATACATCAGATTTCTTCTTGATACAATAGATCCATACCTTTCTTGTAGCATCATCTATGAATGAAACATAGTACTATGATCCTCCAATAGAAGCAACTTGAGCCGGTCCCCACACGTCTGTGTGAACAAGATGTAACTTATGCATCTTCTTTGTTGACCCAGTCTTGAGAAAACTCACCCTCTTCTATTTTCCAAAAACACAGTGCTCACAAAATTTCAGATCTATGCTTTTCAAATCTGAAAGCTTACCTTTAGACTTAATAATTGACATCCGATTCTCACTCATGTGGCCAAGCCTTGAGTGCCACAATTTAGCATCCACATCTGAAGTAGATAATATAGAAGGAGAAATATTAGTAACACAATTACATAAATAGAGAGTACCTAATCTCTTACCTCTAGCCATTATAAGTGCACCCTTGGTCACCTTCCAAGATTCAGCTGTGAAAGTTACTGTACAACCCTCATCCCCTAACTTTCCTATAGAAATCAAATTCCTCTTCAAGCTAGGAACATGCATAACATCTCTCAACACCCATGTGTTGCCATTCTGCATTTTCAATTGCACTTTACCTTTGCCAATAATTTTACAAGGCTCATCATCCCCTAAATACACTATTCCAAAATCTCCATGGATATAGTCACTAAAATATTCTCTATTAGGGGTAGCATGAAAAGATGCACCAGAATCTAACACCCAAGATTCTATATTATTATGCAAAGAGAATATTAAAGCATCTTGTGCAATACCTACAACCTTTGCTTCTTCTTTTCCTTCGTGTTGATTTTCCTCCTTAGGCTTTGACCAGCAATCTCTGCTTATGTGCCCCATCTTTCCACAATTCCAGCATTGTGGCTTCTTGCCATTTCTGGATTTGGATCTACCTCTCACCTTTGACTTAGACCTTGATCTCCTCTTACTCCTCTCTTTTTGCCTTCCCCTGCTCTCAAAAATTAAAGCATTCTCTGATGTTTCCTTTGTGTTTTTCCTATGAATTTCCTCATTCAAGATCACACTAACAACATCCTCTACTTTTAAAATATTTGAGGCAGATGCAATATTACTAACTGCCATTACTAAGCTAAGCCAGCTTTCAGGCAAAGAACATAATATTAAAAGAGATTTAATTTCATCATCAAACACAATATTGACTAAACTTAATTGATTTACAATTCCATGGAAATCATTTAGGTGATTAGATATAGATCCACCTTCCTGCATATGCAAATTAAACAACTACTTCGTAAGATATACCTTATTAGAAGCTGAGGGTTTTTCATACAAATTTTCTAAAGTAGTCATTAACTCTATTTTTGTCTTTTCTTGTGATAAATTCGATATCACAGTAGATGCTAGACTCAGTCTTATAGACCCCAGAGCCTTTCTATCAAGAACTTCCCATTCTTCATCATCCATGTATGTGGGCTTCTTTGCAATCCCACCTAACGGTAAGTATAGATATTTATGATACAGATAATCCTCTATCTGCATTCTCCAATGTTGATAATTTTTGCCATTGAACTTCTCCATTCTTAGTTTACTTTCTTCTACCATTGCTTCTCCCACTCAAACAAAAATCATTACAGAACCCCCTGTGAGTAACCTATAATCAATACACACTACACAGATCTGAACCACTTGTTAGTGAACCTGAACTCTGATACCACTTGTGGATATCAATCTCTAAACCTACAACCAAGGCTTTGATACCACTTGTTGGGGATCAACCAACAATTTGATTACACTTATGAAAGTAATAAACCACAGAATTAAATCAGATAGATAAGTAACTAGAATGATAAATAGCAAAGAACAAGAGATACAAGAAACCACCCTGAAAACTTGTATTAAACTCTTTACAGAAGGAATACAATTGAAGAAAATTCTTTCTTCCACACCTCTCTTAGATGTACAGATCTCTCTCTAGATCTCTTTCCCTCAAGAGCTCTCTCTCTCAAGTACAATCAACTCCAACAACCTGGATTGATTCACCTATACAATTCTGTACTATTATTCAACATTTAATACACTACTACAATAATCTAAGAAGATCTAATCCTACATATTGAATTAGAAAACATGAGCATGCATTTACAACCAACAGTTAAGCCTCTTGAACAAGGGCTCTAAAAATAGTCTTACTAATAATAGAGACGTGGACTTAAGACTATGACTTAATCTCATCATGCAAACACTCGGTTCTGTCCATAGAAATAGCTTTCTGGATGCATAGGTAACCAACATCGGTTCCTACCTACTTGCCTGTGACTGACATTGGCTGATTCTTGATGATGCCGGTGTCTCTTCAACTGCTCCTGACCGATGTCAGTCACTCCTGACCAATGCTGGTGACTGTGTAAATGTTGCAACCTTGCAAAGCGCTCCTTGGTGAAGCTTTTAGGCTCCACACCTTAACAAAAACAACTAACACATCAAAACATACCTAAGATAAGGCCCAACTAGGACTTATTCACCTAGTAGAAACCTTACCCCTTCCTGACTATCCTACTTGAATTTCACCACCAAGGGGAAAACCAACTTAGCTCTCTAGTTGAGTATAAACTCTAAACTCACTATCTTTTTAGCTAAGCACTAGACACCCCTATCACTATGGGATCATGAAGTGAGGGGGTAGGCCCCAATACTAGGACATATACTAAAATTTTACATATATTTCTCTCTTGAGCACCCAAACAAACTGAAACTAACCTTAGATTTCCTCTTTAGTACCTGATCTACAAGCCAAATTATCTCTTCACCTTATTAAAGGCATAATCCAAAAGTAATCTAATAAGACTCTTAGGATTTAATGCACTTTTAGTGTCTACATTATTTTCCTTGAATTCTTTTCTTTTGATTGCTCACCATTGCCATCATCATCTAAATTCATGGATGCACTTTACCAAGTATTCTTCTACACACCCTATTACTACTTTCATTATTTACCTTGAATTATTTTCTTTTGAGTTTTAAGTTTTATCATATTATTTCTTATTTAACTTGTATGGACTTCCATCATCATCTAACTTTACTAGGTATTCTTCTACACACCCTATTACTAGGTTCATTATTTACCTTGAATTCTTTTCTTTTGAGTTGTAAGTTTTATCATATTATTTATTATTTTCTCACATGGTCTTTACTATACAACATCTATGAAACTAAACCAATCAATGACCACCTTCTTCTTATTCCTCTATGGAATGTAATTCTAATGATGAGGATTCACATCAATTTTCTCCCCCTCCTACTATAATCCCAATTGTTTTTTAGAGTGATGTGGATTTCATTCCCTTCCTTGACAACAATCCAATCACCCTTCAATATTATCTTAATAAATTACCTCACCATACCTCTATTACCTTGGTTCCTCCTACATACCGTCCTTATGGTATGCCTCCCCATCTTATGGTGGGTACTACCTCAACCCAACCCTTGCTGACCCAACCCTCTTCTTATTCCAACACCCCATCTACTACCACTACCCAAACCCAATCCAATGTTCCAAACTCTAACCAAGCCTAGATTCAACTTTAACTTTAGTTACCTATACTCCACCTACCATGGGATTATCTTTTGCCCTCATTTCCACCCTTCCCTTTATTACAACCAATCCCCCAACTTCTACCCCATTTCGAAAATTGGTGATTTTTGTACCTCAAACACTTCCACCCATTAGTATTATAGTCACCACTCAACCTAAAGTTACTCAACCTCAACCCACTATTTCAACCATGCCTTTAAGTCAACCCACATTCATCCTTTAATAAGTACCCATGACAACTTATCAATATATCCCTAACCCATAGGGATATATAGCACCTTCCACCTAAACACTTTTTCTAATCAACCCTTATGTGGCACCATCTTAGCCTCTTGTGACCACCTAAAAATATGTGGTTACTTTAGTACCTTCTACCACTTATCCTTACATAACTACCAACCAACCTCAATATAATGTTCCCCTTAATCATGAAGCTTACCAATCCTAAATAGATTTTATTAAGATCTTAATGGAAAAAATGACTAACTTGGAGTCATCTATCTTTGGGTCTCATGACCTTTTATCCTATGATCAAATTTGTAATGAACCCATTCATTCACTCATGCCTATCCATTCATATCCTCCTCAATGGGAATTACCCAAGTTTTATAAATTCCAAGGCAAGGAGGACCCCCAACAACATTTGAGAGCATTCTATCATTCTTGTTATTTAATTTCATATGATGATGCTCTCCTTCTTCAAACCTTCCCCATGTCCTTATCATGACTAACTCTTGATTGGTATAGTGATCTTCCCATGCACTCCATCTTTTCTTTCTCCCAACTGGCCCAAATCTTTTTAGAGAATTTCTTGATAAATATATCTAAAAAGGTTACTATTGTAGACCTCTATTCCATTAATCAATTTGATGATGAGTCAATTGTTGATTTTGTGGCTATATGGAGAGGTTTCATCAACCAACTTTCCTTCTCCTTGCCCTAACCTAAGTTAATTTAAATCTTCTCTCAGGGTTGTGCCAAACATATTGCTCCAACTCTTCAAGTTAAAACTTTTAGAACACTTTATGAGGCATTCACCATGGCACATAAATTAGAAAAATTAGCCATTGATGAAGGGAAATTGAAATTGTAGAACAAAAATTCTATCTTTAAATCTAATTACCCCTCCCCCACCAAAACCAATAACCAATCCAATATAAAATCAAAATCATCCACAAACTTAGTTGTTATAAAAACTAATCCACCTCTAACTATCAACCAACCACCTCAAACCAATTCTTCCAAACCTCCCTATCAATAAAACCAAAACCAAAACTGAGCTCTTCCAAAATATTATACTCCTATTAGAGAATCTTATGCATCCATTTTTGATAAATTACTCAAATCCAACCTCACCCAACTCCCACAAATTAAATTACCCCAAAATTTTAGTGCTTCTCACCCTATGTTGGGTTGGTGTAATGAGAATGATCATTGTGCCTTTCACTAAGTCATAAGACATGACATTAGTAGATGTAATACCTTTAAAAGTCTTGTCCAAAA
Organism: Torreya grandis; assembly: GCA_037957365.1. Taxonomy (NCBI): domain Eukaryota; kingdom Viridiplantae; phylum Streptophyta; class Pinopsida; order Cupressales; family Taxaceae; genus Torreya; species Torreya grandis. The sequence continues at coordinate 91,587 of JARHVA010004308.1, forward strand.
ATTTATTGATAGTGGATAACTTGTGTTTGTTAATCCCAATGCACCTCCTAATCTTTCCCTTGACATTTTTTTCAAGCCTTTTCCCAAACATACTCCTTTTACTCAACACCATGATAACCAACCCAAATCATCTCACTCTCATGAGGCACATACAATCAATGTTATTAATAATGATCACATTATTAAAGAGACCATTACCTTAATCACCCAAATTGAAGTGGTAAACTCACTCCCTAGTCTTTTAGATACCTGAGTGTAGGAATTAATTACCCCTCTCTCTCCACTTGATGAAACATTAGCTTTATCTACCTCTCTTTTTATGGAAACACCAAAAGAGATAACCTCTACTATAACCATTCCTTCTTCTCCCACTCCATCCATTCAAGTGGTAGAACTACCTCACATTCCTTTAGATATCCAAAAAAATTAACTCCTTCACTTGACGATACCACACCTACCTCCCCCATCATAAAGCCATTCATTCCCTCTTTGGAAACTATCCCCATCCAAGAGAAGGTTACCTCATCTACCTAACCACTAATTTTGGAACCATCCATCAAAAATAAAGATATACAAATGATTCCTTCCTCTCCACCTAAGGACTTAAGATTTGAAACCAATGACCAAGGAACTAAACCCATCTACAAGCCCTTTTACAGACTAGTCTAAAGTTTAGAGTTCACTTCCTTGCCCAAATTTCATAGAGACATATTTTGGCATCATCCTGGCCTCCCATACTAAAACAAATATAAATCCTCAAGCTCCCTTTAATCCACCCTTAAAACTATTATTACCTCTTTACCAAATACCTCTTCCAAAACCATAAGTGAATCATCCCAACAACCTTCTTATAATATTGCCAAATCACCTTATGCCTCTCTTACCAAACCAATCAAGAATCTGGGAATCATTCTCACACGTAGATACACTCACCCCTCTTTAAATTTGGACTTAGCCTCATTTAGTCCACCAATGCAACCTCCAACTAAACCAACTAAGAAGGTAGAGTTATACAAACCTCCACCTCAAACTAGACTCATACGACCTCCTTCCCACTTACCTTCCATCTTAGGACCCCATTCTTATACCATCCCAATTACTTATTCTTCCTATAAGAAACCATCCCTCTTTCATCCACCTAAACACATCAAACTCTCTATTTCTCCATCATTTTTAACTAAAATATCTACCTCTACTTTCCCACCTTTAGATAAACCTTCATCATCAATGTCTACCATATCCAAATCCTTAACCTATAAACCAATTGTAACCAAGTAAACCCAGCCAAAACCACTAACTAACACCATTCATGTAGCTATAACTTCCATGTTAAATCCTATATCGAATAAGGCTCCCATCCATAAAACTATAAACCCATCACCTCCAACACCTTTGAATTAATCCTACTCAACCATCCTACAAAGGTTGTTGTAAACTTCCTCCATTATCTTACCCCCTATTAAACCATTCTACCCTTCCAATAACAAACCATCCTGGTTTAATCATAACTTGATCTATGCATATCATAGGGCACTAGGACATGACATGGAGAACTATAAATCTCTCCAAGCACTTGTTCATAGCCTATATGATGAGGATGATCTATTATTAGATGAACCCTTCTTATCCTCATTACCAATCTTACCATGAACCCAACCTACCCAACCTTAACCTGCTCTCCCACTCCTACCTAAAGCTAAGAAGGAATAACTAAAGCAACCACCAAACCTAGAAAATCCCCTTATCCACACTATTCATGTGGTTAGTCGATCCTAATCCCAATATAAAGATAAGGGAAAAGCCAAAGCATCCATCCCCTAGACATAACCTTTAACCCCTCAACCTTCTAACCAAAAATACACACCTACACATTCACCTACACTAAAAACAAAACCCAAAGAATCTGTTTTGGGGCCCTCTCCCTCTAATCCATCTAAATCCATCCAATATATCATATTGAAACAACTTTACCAAACACCTATGAAAATGAGCCTTTATAAACTAGTCAACACCTCACCTCACCATCATTAGGCACTAATCAAAGATCTACAATCTATAGAGGTTAAACCAGATGATCCTCAACCTCTTGCACCCTTTATTGGAGCCCTCATCACCTTTCAAGATTATAAAATACCTCTCATGCATCCTAGGTATTTTGATCCTCCCCTCTTTGTCATAACATATATAAATCAAACACGCATCAAGAGGGTTATGATTGATGGAACATATAGCATCAACATTATATCCTCCCATGCATATGACCAAATTTAACTACCCAATAACATCATGTCAAAAATTATAGTGGTCCTTCACTCCTTTAATGATACTACAAACACTACCTTAGGGATGATTATCCTCCATATTTACTTGGGGACTTGTAACATTATTAAACTATTTTGCATTATAGAGGGTAAGTTTCAATACAATGTGTTACTCAAATGCACTTGGATCCATGTTATGAGTTGCATCCTTTCCACCTTACACTCATGTGTCAAATTTGAGCATGAGGTACAAGTTATTACCATCAAAGTTGATCATATTCCCTTTACCTCTTGTAATATGACATGCTAGTTGAATGATGTTCTTATTCCTCCCTCATCTAGCTCACAAAAAACTTTTAAAAAAACCACCCCACCAAACATAAACAACACTTTTACTCACAATAATGATGAAGCATCAACTAGCTCATCACTGCCTTCATGCCAAATTCCATTTGAGGACCCCTTGAAATCCACATTTCAATTAATCTCTTAGGGAATAACATATTTTATGCTTAGATGCTTTCCTTACTCCACAAGAATATGGGGATCTCAAATATGATATTTCCTATGATCCCAACATCAGAACCATCATCCCTTTTAGGATCTATGAGGGACTTGATCAACCATTTATCACTCCTACCATTACCATATATATCTAACCATTTACCACTAATTTTTACTACATAGATAAACCATGGGTTTACCTTTATGGAGGTAAAACTTTAACATAAAAGGTCAATGATAGATGGGGAAAGTGGTTTGAGAGATAACTGATCATGAGATCCCATCTAATTAGAAATTAAAAGAATCCATGAAGACCATGCCATGGGTTGAGTTGTGGTACCCACATTTAGGATTAGGCTTATAACTATAATAAATAATCACATGGTTCTATGTTGTAATCCATTATCCCCAAGGATATTAGGGATAAGAAGGTGAAAAGAGGTGAAAATATTGAAAACTAAGGGATGAGCTTAAGTTAGACACAAAGGTGATTTTGATCCCTATTTTAACAATAAAAATGATGAAAATGTGAATCATTAAGAGGATCATGTTCTGATTTTCCTTTGAGTGAGGATAAATGATAAGATCATGATCTATACTTATGGGTTATGTTATAGGGTCCAAGCCAATTAAAAGTAAACTTTCCCTTTTTGCTTATCTCAATATTATTTACATGTTCATTTTCCTTAAGGATTAGTTCTCCAATGTTTAGGTCTTTCTCTTTTAGGTTTTTGTTACATGTGCATTTTTTTCATTCTTTATAGACATGAAGATTATTAAGCATTATGTAGTGATGCTCATCGAGTAGTTTAATATGTGTGAGACATTCTTGATGATAGTCACTCTCAAACATAATTTTGTGCAAGGATATGTGAATAAAGGGAATTTGGACTTCAAGAGGCATGATAGCCTTTACCCTAAAGCTGAGAGAGAATGGGGTAGCACCCATATAAGTTCAAATGATAGTTTGAAAGGCCCATAAAGCAATAGGGATGTACAGGTGCTAATATCGACCTAAATCACTTACTACTTTGATGAGATTTTTGATGAGATTTTTGTTATAGGATTTTGCCTATCTATTAGATTATAGATGATAAGGCAAGGACAAGTTTAAATTAATTCTATAAGTGTTGTATATAACTTTGAATTCCTAGTTTTTAAAATATTTTCCAGTATTGGTGATGACCTTATGAGGAACACCAAAGTGGCAATTGATGTGGCGATTAATGAAGTCAATAATTGTTTCAGCTTTGGTTGAGATAAAAGGGATGGCCTCCACCCATTTGGTGAAATATTCAATGGTGTTAATGATATATTGGTGTCATTATGAAGAATGGGTATTGATTTCCCAATAAAGTCAAGACCCCATTATGAGAAGGGCCAATAATATGTAGATACTTGAAAACCATGGGGAGGTGCATGATGTAAGTTAACATGTTGTTGAAATTTGACACACTTATTTACATAGTCATATCAATATTTATTAAGGGAGGGCCAATAGTATCCAAGGTTATTAATACACTTGGTGATAGTTAGGCCACTGAATGTTCCCCACAAATTTTGTCATGTGTTTCTTTGATAGTGTGGGAAGCTTCATGACTGCATAGACCATAGAGAAGGATACCATCAAAGCCATGTTTTTAAAGGATTTCCCCTAGTATGGTTTAATGAGAGGTACCCTAAACAAACTATCTTTAGTCATTATTCAGAAGGTTGGGAGGAATAGTGCCAATGTTAAGGTAATTGAAGGTTTGGTCATACCAAATGTCAGAAGGATATGTTTCCACACTAAAAATGGTAGGAAGATCATAAATGATATAGGATGGTGTGATAAAATTATGGATGGTGATAAATAATTTAGATTTGGCTAGCTGAGATGGGATTTGGGAAGCAAGGGAAGCCATTGTGTCTACAAATTTATTAGTAGATCAAGGAATGGATTAAATAGAGTAAGTATTGATTGATGTTAAGAGTACATCCATGAGTTGTTTGTACTTTAGGACATAATTTTTACATTTTTAATATCCATTGACTTGGTTGATGACTAGTTGGGAGTCACCAAAGACATTAATTATTTTGAATCCCAAGGTTAGTCTAGTTTGGAGACATATTAGGAGGGATTCATATTCAGCCACATTATTGGTTCATTTGAAGTCAAGTTTAAAATAAAGGGGAAGAGGTTAACCATTAAGTTGAATTAGAATCACATTGACACCCCCCCACCATTTTTGAATTTGGAGCCATTTAAAAACTTGGTTATTTGGTAGGTGGGTTACTCCTGAGAAAGAGTTCTGACAGACTCATCTAGAAAGGCAAAAGGAAGAGGTTCATTATGTGGTAGAGGTTCCTTAACCAATTGATTAGTAATGACTTATACTTAAATGGACCTTTGTATAATAAACTCAAGATCAAACTTATCTAGGAGCATGAGCTACTTAGCCATACATTGGTTTTGGTATGGCTTTAAGTGCATATACTTGAGGGGGTCAGTGTTACTAATGACATATGTTTTATGATTAATAAGGTAGTGGTAGAGTTTATATGCAATAAAAACTAAGGTGATCCATAGTTTTTTTGAATGGGTGTAGTGAGTTTCATATTTGATAAGGGTGTGGCTAATGTAATATATGGCTTACTATTTGTTCTATTCATCATGATGAGTGAGTATTACCTCTAGGGAATGGTCTGTGGTTGATATATATATATATATATATATATATAGGTAAAAGGGCTAGTTTTCTTTATGAATTATGAGGACAAGTAGGGAGAGAAGATACTCCTTGATTGAATCAAAGGCTTTTTGACATTTTGTAGTCCACTTAAAAGATGTGTCTTTCTGATAACTAAGAGATGAAGCAATAGAAAGTTTACCCTATAGGCTACAAAGATGTGTAAGGTTGGTAGGAGGAGGCATATCCAAGATTGATCTAACTTTGGTGGGGTCTATTTTGATTCTATAGAGAAAGATGATGAAACCAAAAAGTTTACCTGATAAGACTCCAAAAATACATTTCTTGGGATTGAGCCTAACATGATAATGGATTAACTAGTCAAAGATGATGGAAAGAATATATATATTATCCTTGTGGTGATTGTATTTCCCAAGGAGATCATCCACATAGTCCTCTACAATTTTATTGATGTGATCATGAAAGATATATGCCATGACCCACTGATAGGTTGATCCAATTCTTTAGTCCAAATGGGATGACCCTGTAGCAGAAGGTTCCACATGGGGTAATAAATTATGTTTTATTTTTATCTTTAGGGGAAACCAAGATCTAATATTATCTTAAGAAATAATCCATGAGAGATAACATTTCATGGCTAGTTATAAGATCAATAAGTTGGTCGATGTTTGGTAAAGGAATGTCATCCTTTGGGAAAGTGAGGTTGAGGTCATGAAATTTGATGTATAGATGGTCCCCCTATGGGCTTGGTGATGGTAATTATATTAGAAACCCATTGAGGATAGTCAATGGGTTGAATGAATTCAATATATAATAGATGTTGAAGCTATTCTTTAACAACAAGGGCTATGTGAGGATACATCCTATGAAGCTTTTTCCACACTAGTTTAGCCCCTGGATGTGTGAAAATGTTGTAGAGGGAAATATAAGGTTCAATTATGGGCATATCTTGGTAAGATCAAGCAAATTCTATGTTTCAATCTTGAAGGAAATAAGGTTAATCTTTTTATTCTATAGAATTTAAAGATTGGCCAATTTTGACAATATAGGGGTTATCCTGAGTACCTAATTTGACATCAATAGTGGATTCATTTATCATGGTTAGGTTCTTAAGAGGAAGATATTTATGGATATAGGAATCCTCTACACTGAGATAGGTGAGAATAGATGCATCATCTAGATGTTGGACAGTATTGATGGTAGGATAAATACATTCAATCATTTCAGGATGGATGAGAGGAATGGTTTTAGTTTGGCTACCCTTTTGATAGGTCAGGGGGCCTAAAATAATGGTATTGATCCAAAAAACATTTATATAGGATGATATAAGATTCTTTAGATTTTTAGGGAGATGGGGTTAGTGAGGATGGATGTTCTTCATTAATGGTGATAATGGGCTTTGGTGATGTGGGTTGTTTTGGTGGTACAAACCAAAGGCCAAAGAACTCATGAGGATTTGGAGTTTTGATTATGGGTAACTCATGAGGTCATTTTTCATAGAGGCAAAAATCAAAACCCTTCCAAGAATACATATAAAGGTAAGCTTTGGCAAAATCTAGTTTATCTAGGTAGGAAAAATTGATGGTGAATGGTTGGATGCATGGGGTAATTGTGGGAGTGAGAAGTGGCTAATCAAGTACCCCATAGATGGAATTTATTTGATTGTTGAAGATTCCAAAAGGGATGATGGTTCTAATGTTGGGATCATAGAAAGGGTCATAATTGAGTTTCCCATATTCTTGAAAAGTAGGGAAAGCATCTAAGGCCAAAAGACAATATAACTCAAGAGGGAGTAATTGAAATGTGGATTACAAGGGGTCCTCAACTAGAATTTGAGATGAAAGTATTGATGAGCTAGTTGATGCTTCATCATTATTGTGAGTAGAAGTATTGTTGGTTATGGTTGGTGGGGTAAATTTGTTAGAAGTTAGTTACAAGGTAGATGGAAGAATAAGAACATCATTTATCTGGTATGTCATATTAGAAGAGGTAAAGGGACTAGGATCAACTTTGATGGTAATAACTTTTCCCTCATTCTTAAATTTGACACATCTATGTAAGGTGGAAGGGATGCAACTCATAAAATGGATCCAATGGAATATAAGTAACACATTATATTGGAACTCACCCTCTATAATGTAAAATAGTTTAGGAATGGTATGAGGCCCCAAACAAACATGGAGGACAATGGTCCCTTAGGTAGTGGCCATGGTATCATTATAGGAGTGAAGGATCATTATAATTTTTGACATGTTGTTATTGGGTATTTGAGTTTGGTCATATGCATGGGAGGAGATAATATTGATTCTATCTCCTCCATCAATCATAACCCTCTTGATGTAGGTTTGATTGATGTATGTTGTGATGAAGAGGGGAGGATCAGAATCCTCATGATGAGTGGGAAGTATTTTAGAATACTAAAAGGTGACAAGGGAAAAACATTTGAGGGATCCAACAAAGGGTACAAGAGGTTGAGGATCATCTAGTTGAACCTCTATAGATTATAGAGCCTCAATCAATTCTTGATAATGGTGGGGCAAGATGTTGACTAGTTCATAAAGTCTCATTTTCACTAGTATTTAGTGAAGTTGTTTTAATGCAATACACTGGATGGATTCAAATGGGTTGGAGGGAGAGGATCCAAAAATGGATAATTTGGGTTTTGGTGGTGGCATAAATGAAGGTGTAGGTGTTTGATTTTGGTTGGAAGGTTGAGGGGTTGAATTTTATGTCTAAGGGATCGATGCTTTAGATTTTCCCTTATCTTTATGTTGGGATTAGGATCAAGTAACCACATGAATAGTGTGGATAAGGTTTTTTCTGGGTTTGGTGGTTACTTCAATTCCTCCTTCTCATCCTTAGGTAAGAGTGGGAGAGTAGGTAAAGGTTGGGTAGGTTGGTTTGATGGTAATATTAGTAATGGGGGTAAGAAGTGGTCATTTAATAATAGATCATCCTTGTCATATAGGTTATGAACAAGTGCTTGGAGAGATTTTAAAGTCTCCATGTAATATATCAATGACCTATGATCTACATAGATCAAGTTGTCATTAAATTAGGAAGGTTTGGTATTGGAAGGGTAGAATTGTTTGATAGGTTTTAAACTAATGGAAGAAGTTTGCAACAACCTTTGTAGGACGGTTGAGTAGGATTCATTCAAAGGTGTTGGAGGTGAAGAGTTTCTAGTTTTAGGTATGGGAGCCTTCTTGGGCATAGGAGTTAACATATAAGTTGTATTTATAGGAATGGTTTTAGTTAGTGGTTTTGGTTGGGTTTTCTTGGTTATAGTTAGTTTAAAGGTTAAGGATTTGGATATGGAAGACTTGGATGATGAAGGTTTAGTTATAGGTGGGAAAGTAGAGGTAGATAGGTTAGTTGAAAATGATGGAGAACTAAAGGTTTTGGTGGGTATAGGTGGATAAAAGGGGGATGTTTTCTTAGAGGAAGAATAAGTAATTAGGATGGTATAAGGATGGGGTCTTAAGATGGAAGGTAAGTGGGAAGGAGGTAGTATGGGTCTAGTTTAAGGTAGAGGTTTGAATAACTCTACCTTACTAGTTTGTCTAGTTTGAGGTTGCATTGGTGGAATAAATTAGGTTAAGCCCAACTTAAAAGAGCAAAGAGTGTGGCTAGGTGTGGGAAGGATTCCCATATTTTGATTGGTTTGGTAAGAGTGACATAAGGTTATTTGGCAATGTTAGAAGGAGGTTGTTCGGATGATCCACTTATGGTTTTAGAAGAGGTATTTGGTAAAGAGGTAATAATGGGTTTAAGGGTGGATTCAAGGAAGGTTAAGGATTTAGATTTGTTTTGCTATGGGAGGCCAAGATGATGTCAAAAGATGGGTCTATCAAAGTTAGGTTGGGAAGTGAATTCTAAACTTTGGACTAGTCTATAAAAGAGATTATAGATGGTTTTAGCTCCTTGGTCATTGGTTTCAAAGCTTAAGCCATTAGGTGGAGAGGAAGGAACAGTTTATATATCCTTATTTTTTATGGATGGTTCAAAAATTGGTGGTTTTGTAGATGAGGTAACCTTTTCTTAGCTGGGGATAGTTTTCAAAGAGGGCATACATGGTTTTATGATGGGTGAGGTAGGTATGGTGTCCTCATGTGAAGGAATAGATAGAGTCACTTCCTTTGTTTTGATGTCTAAAGTAATGGGAGGTAGTTTTACCACCTGAATTGATGGAGTGGGAGAAGAAGGAATGGTTATTGTAGAGGTTGTCTCTTTTCATTTTTTCATCAAAGGAGAGGTAGATAAAGCTAAGGTTTCATCAAGTAGAGAGAGATGGGTGGTTAATTCCTACACTTTAGTATCTAAAGGATGAGGGAGTGAGTTTGCCACTTATATTTCGGTGATTGAGGTAATGGTCTATTCAATAATGGGCTTGTTATTAAGAACATTGATTGTATGTGCCTCATGAGAGTGATACTATTTAGGTTGGTTATCATTGTATTGGGTAGACAGAGCGTGATTGGGAAAAGTCTTCCAAAAAATTTCAAAGGATTGATTGTGAGGTGCTTTGGGATTATAAAATTCAATTTATCCACTATCAATCAAGTTTTGGATAATAATTTTGAAGGTATTGCATCTATTAATGCCATGACCTACAACTTGATGAAAGGAACAATGGTCATTCTCATTATACCAACCTGACATAGGGTGAAAAGCATCAAAACAAAATGTATGACGGATAACTATAAAAATAGACCTCATCCTTATAGGTATTATTATACACACCCTATTAATAGTTTAACTATTTACTTTCAAAATTAAGAAATGAGTGAAAATTAACTAAAACATGGCAACCAGACCTTGATGAAGATCTTTAGACACCATTAATGTTTAGGTACCTTCAAATAAGTCTTCAGATTTGGAGGGAGATGGGATTGGTGATGATGTAAGTTAATTATTAATGGTGATAATGGGATTTGGTGATCACCTATACTAATTTAATTATGGATTATATGTTGAGGCTCCTCTACCAAAAAAATCAACCTTTTCCTCTTGCCTTTTTAGATGATTCTATCATAACTCTTTCTCAGGAAGAACCCACCTACCAAATGACCATGTTTTTCAATGTCTCTAAATGCCAATTTTTTTTGAGTAGAAGTGTTTTTTTTTGTTGTTTATGGGGTGCTTTTATTAGAATTTGGTTTCAAGGTAGATGAAGGAAGAATACAAACATCATCTAGCTATTATGTCATATTACAAGAGACAAAGGGACTAGGATCAGCTTTGATGGTAATAACTTGTCCCTTGTGCTCAAATTTGACACATTAGTGTAAGGTGGAAGGGATGAAACTAATATTATGGATCCAAGGGAATCTAAGTAATACATTGTATTTAAACCCACCCTATATAACATAAAATAGTTTGGGAATGGTATCAATCCCCAAGTGGATATGGAAGACAACGGTCCCTAAGGTAGTGATCATGGTATCATTAAAGGAGAAAAAGGACATTGTACTTTCTAACATGATGTTCTTGGGTAGTTGAAGTTGGTCATATACATGGGAGGATATAATGTTGATGCTAGTTCCTCTATAAATCATAACCCTCTTGATGTAGGTTTGATTTATGTATGCTATGATAAAGAGGGGAGAATTGGAATCATCTGGATGAGTGAGAGGTATTTCAAAATCCTAAAAGGTGACAAGGGAAAAAATTTGGAGAGATACAAAAAATTATGCAAGATTTTGAGGATCATCTTGTTAAACATATATAGATTAGAGAGCTTCAATCAGTGCCTAATGATGGTGGGGTGAGGTGTTGACTAGTTCATAAAGGCTCATTTTCACTAGTTTTTGGTGAAGTGTTTCAACATGATACGCTTGATAGATTCAGATGGGTTAGAGGGAAAGGGTCCAAAAATGGATACTTTGGGTTTTGTTGGTGGTGTAGGTGAAGGTGTATGTGTTTGGTTTTGGTTATAAGGTTGAGGGGTTGAAGGTTATGTCCATGGGATAGATTCTTTGGCTTTTCCCTTATCCTTTTATTGGGCTTGGGATTGAGTAACCACATGAATAGTGTGGATAAGGGGGTTTTTTGGGTTTGGTGATTTTTTTAGTTACTCCTTCTCATCCTTCCTAAAGAATACCAGCCCTTTGACCTATATATATATATATATATATATATATATATATATCCACCATCAACCATTCTTTGGGTGTAATTCTCACTCATCATGATGAACAGAACAAAGAGCAAGCTTTCTATTACATTATCCACACCTTAATCAAATATGAAACTTGGTACACCCATCTTGAAAAAATCTAACTCGCCTTAGTTTTCATGGCCTCCAAACTCCACCACTACCTTCTTAATCATAAAACCTATGTCATCACTAAAATTGACCCCCTCAAGTATATGTACTCTAAGCCATACCAAAACCAACATATGGTTGAGTGGCTCATGCTTCTATCTGAGTTTGAACTTGAGTTCCTTATACAAAGTTCCATTAAAGGATACGTCATCATTGATCAATTCATTGAGGCTCCTCTACTAGACAATCAGCCTCTTCCTCTTACCTTTCTAATGAGTCTATCAAAAATCTTTCTTAGGAGGAATCAACCTACCAAATGACCATGTTTTTTGATGGCTCCAAATGCAAAAATGGTGGGGGTGCTAGAGTGATTCTCATTCCCCTTAATAGTGAAACTCTTCCCTTTTTTTTAAAACTTGAATTCAAATGTAATATAGATGAATATGAATCCCTATTCATATGTATCCAAACCAATCTAACCTTGGGAATCAAAATAATTAGTATCTTTGGTGACTCCTAACTAGTCATCAACCAAGTCAACAAATCTTATCAATGTAAAAATGATGTCCTCATAAATTACAAACAACTCATGGATGTACTCTTAATATCATTTAATCATTACACTATTCAATTCATTCCTTGATCTGCTAACAAATTTGTAGACATAATGGCTTCCCTTACTTCCCAAATCCAATCTCAGTTGGTCAAATCCAAATTATTTGTCACCATCCATCATTTTATCACACCCTCGTATACTAGTTTTTATATTCCTACTATTTTTATTGTGTAAACATCTCCTAATATTTGATATTACCAAACCTTTAACTACATTAATATTGACATTATTCCTCCCAATATTTCGAAGAATACCCAAAGATATTTTGTTTAGGGTACCTCTCATTACACCATACTATGGGGAATCCTTTACAAACATGGATTCAATGAAATCATTCTCTATTATCTACATAGTCATGAATCTTCCCATGATATCAATGAAATTTATGATAGAATTTGTGGGGGACATTACAATGGCCTAGTTATCACCAAATGTATTCTTTGCCTTAAATACTATTGGCCATCCCTAAATAAATATTGTTGTGACTATGTAAATAAGTTTTTCAAATGTCAAAAACATACTAACTTACATCATGCACCTCCCCATGGTCATCAAGTATCTATAAATGATAGGCCCTTCTTGCAATGGGGTCTTAACCTTATTGGGGAAATCAATCCCCATTATTCACAATGACATTTATATATCATTACCACCACTGAATATTTCACCAAATGGGTGAATGCCATCCCTATTATCTCAACCAAAGCCAAAACAATTATTGACTTCATCAATTACCACATCATCTACTGCTTTAGTGTTCCTCATAAGATCATCACCAATAATGGCAAATATTTAAAAAACTAAAAAGTTCAAGGTCTTTGTGATGCTTTTGGCATCAATTAAAGCTTTTCCTTTCCTTATCATCCATAAGCCAATAGACAAGAAAAATCCTATAACAAAACTCTCATCAAAATGTTCACCAAATTAGTAAGTGCTTCAGGTCAAGATTGGCACTTGCACATCCTTTTCACTTTATGTGCCTATCACACTAGCATTCAAACATCTATGGGTGCTACCACCTTCTCTCTCATCTTTGGAGTAGAGTTCATCTTACCTCTTTAAGTCTAAATTCCCTCTCTTATAATATCCTTGCATGATATCCTTTTTGAGAGCACCTATCATCAAGAATGTCTCGCATGTCTTGAACTACTCAATGAGAGCATTGCCACATAACACTTTATCATCTCTGTGTCTATCAGGAATGAATCAAGAAAGCATAAAAAAGACACCTAAAAGAGTGAGAGTTTAACAGCGAAGACCTCATCCTTAAGGAAAACCAACATGTAACTAATATGGAGAAAAGCAAAAAGGGCAATTTTGCATTTAATTGGCTTGGACCCTATATCATAACCCATAAGTATAAATTAGGAGCTTATCATTTATCCTCTCTCAAAGTCAAAATATAACCTAAGCATCTCAATGATTCACATTTACATCCTTTCTATTATTGAAATAGGGATCAAACTCACCTTTATTTCTAACTTAATCTTGTCCCTTAGTTTATAATATTTTCACCTCCTTTTACCTACCTATCCCTAATATCCTTGGGGACAATTGATTATAACATAGAACCATGTGATTATCTATCATAGTTATAAGCCTAATCCTAAATATGGGCATCACATCTCTACCCATGACATGGTCCTCATGGATACTTTTCATCTCTAATCAGATGGAATCCCATGATCATTTTTCTCTCAAACCACTTTCCCCATCTATCATTAACATTTTGTGCTAAAGTTTTGCCTCCATAAACATAAAACTTTAAGCCTAAATAGACTTGTGCATGTCTAACCTAGAATTCAAAATTGAAAAATTGGGATACCATTATATCACTTTGGTCCATATCTCTAGTATTGTGGATTTCTCCCTTAAAGGATAGCTACCCAACACCTAAAAGTTTCTTAAAAATAGACCGCTCCCTTAAAGGATAATTATAAAAATCTATTTTAGACCATTCCCTTGAAGGATGGATAAGAAATAATCATGAGAAGCTTCCCACATAGATCAAATTCAACAACTTAGTAAAATAATGAAAGCAACTAATAACCCTATGTTAGAATAAAAGTAAGTAATCAGTAATTGGCTCCTATATGGTATTTTGTAGACTTCTTGCATTGATCAATGTATACATTATCCTAGTACACCATAATCAATTCCTATATATGGCATTTTGTAGACTTCTCACATTGATCAATTTATAAATCAAATTAAGTCATGGAATTGTCTATTATGGTTCTTTGGTCACCTATATAAGGGGTAAGCTAACCCACATCAAGTTACCTTTTCAACCATGTAACATTCAACCATTTACCTATCACCTCCCTTCCCTTCAATCCCTCTCTGAAATCAAGGGACTATGAGCTTACTTGACACAAAGTGATCGATATACCCCATTTATCAATCAAATCATGCTCATAGAAATCATTCAATAGGCTTATGTTTACTAAGTCAATCCAACTATGTTTTTTTTTGTTAGGTTCTCACCAACCAAAAACCTCATGCCTTTTATTTTACCTCCATTATTTCATATGGGCATATGTCTCATAATTATTATCTCTTTCTCGCATTTAGTTTGTTACCCACACCTACTTTATGTGCTTTCATTATTTACTCATATCACATATCCTATCCAAACATGCAAGGTTTATTCTCATCAACTCAATCATAACATTATGAACCATGAATAGAACAAATATAAACCTTATCCTACCCATAAACAAAAACATAAAAAACCATAATTCATAAATAATCATAGCATACCATCATAACATCATAACAACATATTATCCTCATCAAACATCATCCTACAAAAATTCCAAAATATTATCCTATGTATGAATATTAAATTCTCATCATACATATAAACCACCATTTTCATAAACATCTCATAAACAACATCATCTAAACACATCTATCATATATTCATGATCATGAAAAAACACATTCTCAACTCTATATGACCCAAGCATCACCTAAACTAAAAAGTTCAAGCATCTACTCAAAATCATGTTTCCAAACATATCATCATCTAAACACATAGTAATAATCATCCATCATATTCATCAATGTATTATATAAACACACCCTCAACATCATCACATACCTAAACTAAAATGTCAACATAAACATAAGCATGAAATATCATATATGTCATCCATGATGCATCAACATAACCACATCATGATTGTAATCCACATCTATATCATCATCATCATCATCATACATCAATATATAACCAATTAAACATCATCACCATTAGAAAATCATCTCCATGCCATATGTCAACATATCATCAATATAATAATCAACGTATAATCATCATATACATCAATAAGGAAATACAAGAAATAATGTGTCCATATCTCTCTTACTCATATACATCTCATGTCATCAACACGTAGGATAGTATTAAAAAATCAAAATCATACACATAATCTCATCTATCAGGCCCCTAGTACACCACTACCACTAGACTCATCTACACCTACACCTACACTACCATCTAGTGGTGCCCCCCCTGATACCCCTACTTACCCCACTATCAATTACAATGTATTGGAGTAGCTATAGTGGGACCACATACCAATATTGACATATAATCTTTGTATATCATCTTCAGTGGTAACGATGCTAGCGCTATCACCTCATAATATCTCATCTCCTCAATGCTGGCTAGGTACCATGTCCTCAGAACTATATCAGGTGGTCTTCCTCCCATTGCTATAACCTATCCTACCCTATATCAGTAAGAATCTCTCTCCTAAGTCACTAAATCTAGGGAGGTACTTTTTATATCATGCTCACAATTTAAAGTCATAAACAACCCCTATAAGGTGACAATTTGCACCTATAAAGTGGCCACTTATCCCTATAACTAGATAATTTAGGCTTGTGTAGCTATTAGTACAACTACCACCTGACCATCCTATATATGTGCCCCTATAAGGTCTACATACATAGGCTACTAGACCCCATCACCCCATCCAAATTCAACCACTGCATATCTAGCCTATTACCAAGCCACATATACATCTACAACACCAATGTCATCTATGGGAGCTCTCACTGGCAACTCCTCTTGATCTAAAATGATGTCCTATGGATATAACTCCAAGAGTAATAACTCAAAATACTCCCTCCTATATCAAGGTAAATCTAGTGGGATATCCTATACTAATCCAAAATACCATCACACTTAGTTGAAGGGGATCAACTCAGTCTCCCCATCTCTCCTCTCATAAATCTAGTGCCAATTCTGTAAGTATAATGTGTGGTATCAGTGCCTAGTCCAACTATGTAAACCTGCATATGGCCCCCATATCACATCTCCTCCCAAAAACCCCTCCAAATCATCTTGGAACAAATTAATGTCTCTATCTCCTCCACCTACCCTTGTCAAAGCATCAATATACTCCATCGCATAAGATGACTAAAAAGGCTATTTGGGTAAAACCCTATCATAGTATCTATAATAACCCAAGTATTTTCATATGCCTTATAGTGGATCATGAAACCAATATTGGTCCCATACTATCTATGTGCTCAAAGGGCCCAAAGCTCCATGTAGGTCTAGACTAGTAGCATTGGGGCCCATCTAAACACCATCCTCCCTAGAAATATATCCACCAATACTCCTAGTAGAAAGTATGAAAATAATCTATGGATTGAATTTAGTTATGTGAAACAAGTCATTACCATCATCATCATCAACAAGCATTTATTTTCTAGGGCCTTCTATTATAATGGCCCAATCCCAAATCCACTTACATGCCACCTAGCATGAACCCACTCTACTCCATATAGGAGATCCATGTGGTAGTCTCACTCTTCACTCTCAATATTATAGATGGGATCCCCCCAAATGGGTAGCTATGTGATCATAGTCACATCCTCCAACAAGATGCTTATCTCTCCATTAGGCAACAAGAAGGTGTTTTTCAGTGGGTCCCATCTCTCAATGAGCATGACAAACATGGCTACATCCTATGTTAGGTGTTGATAATGAATCATAGCTCCTACACCAACCATATCCATATGCCTCCACTCCTCTATGGTCATCAAATCTTGAACCTCAATGAAAATCTTAGGGACTTGGTCCCTCATCTAAATTTGATCATGCTCATGCATCATAATCACACAACAATATTAACATGCCTAATTTGTTTTCTATGTCACTCTAAAATATGCACCTATCTTTTTTAATCTATTCCACCCTCCCCTATTACATCTATAGTTTTACCTCTCACAATCACCCACACATATCCCTTGCACATAATGTGCCTCTATCCCAAACAACTACCCTAAATATTTAACCCCAACCCTCAAAAAGTCATTTTGAATAACTAAAACAATTTTATTAGATAACTTCCACTTTATCACTTTTTCAATAAATTTTAACCAACTTTAACCTTTTACACCTATTTATCAATTTTAACCACTACCAATTAAACCATTTTAGCACTTAAACCTCTTATTTATTTATTTATTTATTTTTCACTACTTCCAAAATTAAAATACAATTATTATACCCACATCCCTACTTGTTAGGAATATAGAATGTAGAGAAATAATAATGAAATAAAGATAGAATTAAAATTTATAAAACACAACAAAATAGAGACACATATTTAACGTGGATCACCCAATATGGGATACATCCACACAAAAATTGCTAATCCTTATTATTTAGTCTAACAAATGAAGGGAAAAACCTGTAATACATCCACTGTAATATCCTCTTCACTCTCACCCCATTCTGCCTGATTATAATGCCCTCAGATCAAAAGAGGGTTACAAATCAGGTAAAAAATGCACTAACTTAATATCCACCATTAGATACAAAACCTAATAGTAAATAGTCTAGATTAACTATGAAATTACAATATTTATAATGCATTTTACACAAAATTTTGCTTTGGGGGTGTTGCCATAGTGGGAGGGGGGCATTGCCCCCCATACCCCCTATCAATAATTGGGCATTAAAATAATATTAGGTTCCACCATATAACACTAATTTCACATAATTATACAAATCTTCCACGTACATTTAAACTCTTTTCACTTATTTTCCACCTTTTATCAAGCCTTTTCACCAATCCTTCGACCACCAACATTTCTTTGAACCATAAATCATCCTTTAAACTATTAATAGTCCCTTAGAGACCTTTTTACACCTAGGTTTGACTGGTAATGGTTGGGTTGAACCATCAATAGTCAATGTATGTGACCATTAGTAGTGTAACTCAAACCTTTGACCTACCACAACCTCTACCAAATCACTTAACTCAAAAAATCTCTTTTCCTGAACCTATTCCCACCTAAATTACACTCCTACCACATCCTTTAACTCTCCATTTCCCCCACTAATTTTCCTACAAACAACAAAAACCTAAACTTAGGGTATCAGGGCCTAGGCTAATTTTCAAAACCCTACCTCACTCATCCAACCTCCCCAATTTAACTATACTATTAAATTTATGACATAGCCTACTTCATTCCATGATTGTTGGCATGATAAGAGTCCTTCTACCACTACCTAGCCATGTCTTCACCCACCGTCCATTGAACCTCCACTCAATCATGAATCTAACATGCTATCAATCAATCCACTCACTCAACCTCAACAAGCATTCCAAATAAACAACAAATCTCACAAATTACCTAAAACACAAACACCAAATAAGTTAAATGGTAAAAATGACTTCATATTTTCACTTTTGTCTTCTTAGATTTTTAGGGTTTTACTGACCATCAATAGTTAGGGTGACCATCAATGGTTGAACCTGAGAAACCCTTGACCATCAATGGTCAAGGTCAAACTTTTCTTTCCCCTCTTTCATAATAGCCCCACCTCATTGGTAGATTTTTTGTTTGGAGAACTACATTTATTCTAAAGTTCTTTTTGGATATTCTATCAATGGAACTATGTAGGTAGTGTCTAATTTCCTTGTGCATATGGAGTAAGATTAGCCTTTTATAAGCTATACCCAACCAACCAACCATTACACCATCCACTTACCTAGTGCATATGGAGTCAACTCAACCTTTCCTAACCCATACCCAACCAACCAACCATTACACCATGTCCACCTCAATGTTGGTCATTTTGGACCTATACCATTCACTTTTTTAAAATAACTTTACATGGTCATTTTGACTATACCGACTAACCTTGACATGTTAAACTCTTGAACTTTGCACCACCTCATGCATAACCTAATAAATTATGTTATTTTGTAGGAACACTTCCTACCATGGATACTTGAGACTAACATTGACCTTATATATATGGTTTGATAAGTTTAACCTGATCAAGTATGACCAATGTTGTGGACCGGTTACACCTATCACATGCCCCTCTATAATCAAGCTTATTTTAACCAATATTCGAGATTTTAGTCTTTATATGATCTTAACTATCACCTTTAGTCATATTTTATGCATGTGTTTATGTCTCAAATTTTGCACCTTTTAATGTCATCCACCTTTTGACTACCCACGTACCATTTATCAAACCCTAACCTGATTTTGCTCTCACCTCATCCATGCCTAGTCTAAGGGGGAACACCTCTTCCCATAATTAGGGAAACCAGACCTTGATCAACATTCTATTTTTTTTATATAGCTTGTTATATCAAAGGCACATAGAAAAAAGGGGCAAAATGTAGACACTCAAAAATTTCACATGATGGCTTAAAATGTTAAACTTCCCTTTGACCCTCATCTAACCTTGTATCTAGTGGACCAACTAGTCAATTAGACTCATTTACCAAATTCAGCCTATCAAACCCCTAACTAAACACATTTGACTAAACCATTTAATTCACCCATTTTAATTTTATTTAACCCATATTCTTCTATCCCCTCAACCATCGATGGTTAGCCTAACCATCTATGGTTAGCTTGACCATCGACGGTCAGGTCTCCAAGTGTGATTTGAAGTTTTAAGGCATTAATAGCTTTGTGCGAGATAAGTATCTACTTAATTATAAACTTTATTTTAAAACTAGATTTAAAATGTCATGAATTGGTAACTTTATCCCCCTATCAAATTATTAACTTCCTCCATCCTAATTAGCAAATTCATCCCATAAAAGGAGAAGAAGAATGAGTGAAATAGATCCACAATCCATAGTCCACAATCCAAGATCTCTTGTATACAAGTATCCAACACCCTTTCAGCAAGCAAGCCACATCACCAAAGACCCAAAGATTTGTCAAAATCATTTTTAAAGCTAGAGTACTATCACTCTAGCCAAATTACTTTAGGCTTCCATCATCAAGTTTCAAGTATATTTTTCTTATTTTCATTTATTTATCTAATTCCCTAACCCTTAGCCTCATAACATACCTCTATTTACCAAAATACCCAATCTACACCTTTTTTATAATCATTCCTAGATTTACAAAGGTAACCACTGATGGTTAGCACAACCATCGATGGCCACTTTAGCGCTTGATAGTTACCCAACCACCGATGATTAGTTTAAACCACCAATGGTTCACTTGACCATTGATGGTCACTATGGCATAAAAATACAATTTATTTTCAGCCCCATAACCCCTATCAAACCTAACTTTCCCTATTTATTCTTGAGTATAGTACCTTTTATAATTTTTTAAACTAGACCCCAAGCATTTTAGCATAAGTATTGATTGATTTTGATACTTTTGGTTACTTTTATATTAACTAGCATTCTACTTTATTTGAATTTAACTTCATTTATATTATGAAAGTAGATATTTATTTTATCATTTATAACTTAATAATTATCATAATGGATTATCAACCTCCTAACAAGCAATACGGTTTTATATCTAGCTCATGCTAGGCAATCCACTCATTTATTTGCTAACAATGCCCTTTTATAGTGTCTTTCTTATTTGTAGGTTATTACTTCCTAGATAAAGAGGAGTTCCCATCATCATTTTAATTCATGCATGCACTTTACCATGTATTCCTTTACACATCTTATTACTAGTTTCATTATTTACTTTCAAAATTAAGAAATAAGTGAAAATTAACTGAAACACCAGTCTTGATTTTTATTGGGTTTTTGATTATGATATTATTAGCTCAATTTAAGGGTGATATTTATAATCATGCCCATATCATTTATTTGAATATATTAAGCTTTATGTTTAGGATTTCAATGTGTCGTATGATGATTTCTATGAGTCATAAATAATTATATTATTAATACACTTGACTGATGCTATGAATTAGTCATTTTATGTTTACTGGGTTATGTTTGGACTTATGACATATAGAAGCATGATTATTTGTTTCTATTGTGGTTGGATTAATATTTATTAATTTATTTATAATCTCATTATGTAATTATTTGAATTGTTTTGATTACTTATTAGAATGTGTGTATTTTCATTCTAAGACTAAACCTAAATATTCACAAGTATATATTGTGGGTTCGGATGGTTAACACTGATCAAGATATTGGATGGGGTTCCAAGTATGATAAATTTGAAAGCTATATAATGGATTAAGATTAATATATTATATATAATTCAACATTATAAGTTAACTATCCTCACTCTTAATCTATACTTAGAGTGTTTAATTATTCCCATCTTCCCTTGGAATGGTTTGATTGTGTTGTTTATGTCTTTTGTTTGATATGTCTTTTGTTTAGAGATCGATGTGATTAAGATTAATTAACTATTCCTAGTTACCAAAACCACCATCCTATTAATTTTTGGGGTGGTGATGGTCCTTGATGTATGGATCATAAGGCTAGCTAGGTGGGTTTGTCCTGTTCAGCGAGTTCATGCTCAACTCCATGATTCAATGAATTCATATGGAAAATTGTAAAAAATGTATTTATTGATTTGATTAATTAGTAACATGTATAGATGATATAGATTATAGTTTTCAATATGATAGTATATTAATCTTGTTAATTACTAACATATGTTATGAATAAAATTTAAGAAATGGAATATTGAAGGGATAAATTAGTTGTTGGCTAAAGCTATTATACAGGTATCTTGTATTATTTAATTATTGAATTAAATATCTTATAATAGGTAAAAGAGATATGGAGACCTTAAGATAACTCCATGATAATTCAATTGTTTCATTTGGTATCATATGGATATTAATAGACCTAATTTTCTATTGGAATATGATAGGCAGATGGAAATAATAAGGTAGAATTTTAAAATAGCTTATGATAGGAAAAAGAGCTATGCATACCTTAAGAGAAATCTGCTGCAATTCGTCATGGGGGAAAAAGCTTTTATATTAATTATACCACATAAAATTTATATTATGTTTTAAAAATATTCCAAGTTAGTACCACATTTTGTCAGGCCTTTTGGCATAGTGGAAAAGATTAGCCCTGTTGCTTATTGGCTGACATTTCCTCTCTAAAAGATTCATGATGTTTTTTATGTTGCATTATTGAGAAAATATATACCTGATCCATCTCATGTTTTGTATTGGACTCATTTATAGGTTATGGAAGAGGAAAATATCTAGTTAGAACCAATGAGAATCATAGACCATCATAATGTTAAGTTGCATAATAGGGATATACAATAGGTGTTGGTGTAATGGGACCATATTAGTGAAAGGCATGATAATTGAGAATACACTCATTTTTTAATGTTTTAATTTACTTGGGTGATTTTAAATGCACATAGTGTACATTCACATATCCATTTAGAGACTTATTTTTACAACATGTATGCATATGCCTTATGATGTTTGAATGCAAGTTGTATGTTTATGTTATCATGGTAGATTGAATTGAAACTTTGTACTTTAGTGTGTATACTAGATCATATATAAATTTATATTCCTTATTTGGACTTATATTTTCCTTAATTACTTGAAGAGGCTATGTGATGACTCATTTTAAGTCACTTAGCTTCTTAGATGAATCAAATAGTACTTTAATTAGTACTTTTCTTATGCAAGAAAAAAATTCTATAAAGTCCTTATATTATGGAATGTATATGTATGTATAAAAAAATATTAAAAATTTTCATGTAATCTTGTGATGCTTACCTATAGCTTTGGTTGGGTCAACCCTTCACTCATTGGTTGCATTGGAACAAGCATCACTAGTTAACTATTGACTTATATGGCCAAGTCAATATAAGACTAGTGGTCATCAGTTTGCCTTAGAATTAAGGAAATGATGTTCAGTTTCTATTGTTGATTTATATGGGTGAGTCATCAGTATATTATTATAACATCCTAATCTTAGGAAGAATAAGGGTTAAACTCAAACCTGAAGAGCTATGTATGGTGAGGGTGTCAAATTTACTTCGGTAAATCAGCGAGTCTTAAGATCTCCACTTTGTGGGAGAATCTTGAGTTATATTAAGAGCTTGATCTTATTTATGTATTCAATCTATTTGAGTTAGATATAGGATTATGTAGCTTCATAAATTCAAAGGTTTGAAAATAAATAAGTGTGTGGGAATGTTTACTTCATATTTTATAATTATGATGTTGTTTTGATCATAGATGTGTTTACATTAGTGATGGTTATTTGATAATGGATAGGTTGATTACATGAGGTTATCATGTTTACCATGGATATGATTATATCCATGGTGATGCTTAATAAAAATCTTGGCTATATTTTCATAATCATGGGATGCCTATTATGATATGTGTGTGTGTGTGTGTGTGTGTGTGTGTGTGTGTGTGTGTGTGTGTGTGTGTGTGTGTGTGTGTGTGTGTGTGTGTGTGTGTGTGTGTGTGTGTGTGTGTGTGTGTTGCATCCGTGAGGATGTGTATTGTGAGTTCAATTGAAGTTGTTGATTGTAGAAGATTGTAATATCCATGATAGTGTTATATCATTCACCATGTGCCTTGGCTAAGTCCACCAATTCCCAAAAGTGATGTTGCATTAAATATAGCATCAATATTTATGCTTTAGCTTATTATATTAAGTCAACTATAAGAATAGGTGAAGTAATCTTATTGTTAGAATCATGAGATATTGCCTTAGTGGCCATTTATAGGTTGCATGGGAGAGATATCCAATGATTTCAAGGTATAATATATTAAGAGTTTCAAGGGTGTATCTTGAGCCTGGAGGGTCTAGTGAGTACATGTGACTAACTTTCTAGGGAAATTTAGAGAGTTATAAAATTATAAAATATAAAATATCACTTCTTAAGTTATGTATGTTGAATTATGAAATATGAAACTAATAAGTATATACTTGTATTAATTGTTGAAAGAATTAATTTTTAATTAATTCTTATGAATCAAATAAGGATCATGTACAATAATTTTCTTAGATTACTTACTTGATTAGATAAACACATCTTAAGAAAACCATAATGTAATCTAGGATGATAAATATGTTATTATATCAATTAATCCATTTGATTCTTGAGATAATGCCTTAGTGGCCATAATGCTTTATTAGCCATTAATAGATTGTGTTGGTTGAATATTTTGTTGATCAGTGTACTGATAAACAAAATAGGTCTGATCAACCAAAGTAGGAAGCTTGGTCATCCAAATGTGTAGGTTTAACACATTAAAAGGGGACTAATCTCTCCTCTCATTAAAGGGAGGATCCCTATAGATATGCTATAATATATATAAATAGAAATTAATACTCAAGGGTAGGATAAACCATCCATATCTCTTTCTTCAGAGATGATACATGCAAATAAAAGGAAAAACTCAAGGGAAATGACAGAAAGCACTCCTCTTCTTCCAGAAGCACTATTCAATAAGTCACACAAATACTCTTGGTAGTAAAACCAAAATGTAACCAAGGACGTAATAACCAACAAATTGAGATGTAGCACAAAGTCTCCACTTGAATTGCCCAAGAGTGAGATACGAAGGACAATGAGGGCACAAAGTCATCCCAAGGTCCTTTACACAGAAACAAAAAGAAAACACACTAAAAGAAATTGTGGGGGCACAAAGTCTCTCCACAGTTGACTTCTAGACACCTTCCTGACTACTTTCACTAATTCTACTTGTTGAATTAAAGGAATAAAAAATATATTAAGTAAAAAGACATAAGAATAGTTTCCCCAACAACAAAGATATCACAGTACAAAGTCTGAAAAGTCACTTGATTTATTATTCCAATAACAAAATATGATCAAAAATATAAGCTCAAAGTCTCAGTAATGCCTTTCAATTTGGGCAGAGTTTCATTTCTAATTGTCAAAGAGAGATATATTTACAATAAAATAGACTCCCTTATATAGCCTCTTCAAGAAGGACTCAAGAAAAGTAACACATCATGTTGCATTGAAATTTGTTAAGAAGATAGGTTGGAATTTAGGGGCATCTACGCATTTTCTTTTCTCAATGTAGAGAAACAAGTCACACTATTGAAAGTTTGCATCTTTCAATGTCCACCTAGTGGTCTACTTCTAGAAACATATCTAATGTGTAAATGTTTCTTGTCCTTCCTCATCACTCCTCTTTTCTAGTTAAGTGAATCGGGTCCTTGATTCAATTTGATGCTCTACTCCTTAATCACTTCATGCTGGTCTTGGCCTTAAAGCCTTTGAATGCATTCGGGTCCGTTTTGGATTGGGAAGAGCCCCGCGTAAGGGTATCTACCCTTTAGGAGGTCTTCAAATGGCTCTCGATCTTCTTTTGGTAGGTCACTAAGTTATTTGGCTCTTCTTTAAGGCTTTTCAAAATTAACAAATATTTTACAAAATTTAAAATTGATGTTTGTGCACCTATCACTATGTTTTCAATGGCTAGTTCATTGTTCTTGAATTTGATGTCTTTGGGTGCATCACCCCTTGGTCCTTCTTCAGCTTTCATAATTTACATCCTCTCAAAGGGAAGGTGGCCCTTTGGCTTTGGGGAAGTTTCCTTTAAGTTGGCATTTAAGGGTCCCCCATAAGGGCACCTACCCTTTGGGATCCTTCAGTGGCCTTTTCTTTGGAGTCCTTTAGAACTTTTCTCGTAGACATTTACCGCAGACAAAAAGTCCACATAAATTCTCCCATAGACAAAAAGTTCATAGAAATTTTCTGATTGCTTTATCTTTTGAAATTCCTTCAAGATTTCCTCCCGCAGCTTCTTTCTTGAATTCCTTCAAAAATTTTGTCTGAAGGAATTCCTTTAGACAAAAGTAATAAAGAATTGTGCCTTGGTCTTTTTTGACTACCTTAAACAAAAATCCAAAAGAATTTACCTTTGTGGCTTCCTTGAAAATGACCCTTCCAAAGGGTGCTTTTGTTGACCAAGTTCCCTCCGCAAGGGCACTTATCCTTCAGGAGGCTCTCTTGAACTTTTGCATTGAACCATTCCTTTCAACCAAGTCGATGAACCAAGATTTGAACCAAGCTTTAAACCAAAACAGTTCAAGCTGATGAACCATTTAATGAACTGACTGAGTGAATCGAAGCATTGAACCAAACATTGAACCAAGCTTTGGTTCAATGGTTCAATAAGTTCATTCTCTTTGATTTGGCTGAGTCCTTTTGATCTTTGTTGAACCAAATTCATTGAACCTGTTGAACCTTGAACCCATTGAACCTTTGAACCAAAGTGGTTCAATGGTTCAATGGTTCAAGCCTTGGAAACTTGTTATTTTGATTGAACTTGCTTGTAAAAGCCTTTGAACATGATTGTAGAAGCCTTTAAACCTCGAAGTAGTTTAACTCTTGCTACTGATGTTGAGTCTTTGAGCCTATTGAGCCCGTTGAACCAAAATTGTTCAAGATTCAATGGTTTAATCCTTGCTTAAAAGCTTGTCGATGAACTCTTTTGGTTGAACCTGGTCATTAAACCAACTTTGAGATCACCTAAGTGTCAAAATCTTGCTTCTTTCCTACAGGGTCCGTAGAAATCAACCAGTGAAGCCCGTTGATCTTGGCCTACAGAGTCCATAGATTTCTCATTTCCTATAGAGTCTGTAGATTCAAGCCTGTAGAGTCCATAGATTTATGAGAAGCTTGAAAAATGAGGAATTTTAATGCCTATGACAAATTTTGAAAAGGGAAGAGACAATTTTGGTCTGTAGGACCAAAATAGTTCAAATGTTGTCCCAAAAATGAGTGATATTTTTGGGGGACAACAACTAGCTCTAGTTGGGGAACTTCTATCAATTGTAAAAAGAGTTGAAGGGAGTAGAATATAGAATCTCCAGTGTCTTGATGTGTTCCATTGGGCTACAAAGTCATGTTACCCAAAAATTAAAGGCATCAAAAATGGAAACAAACAAAGCAAATCAAAATTAAAAACTATACAAATATACATATATACAGATGTAATGATTTGATACTTCAAGAGTTGAAGTGTTTCATATGCTACTTCCTGAGAGGTAGTGAAAATAGTGCTCTATCTTGATAAACTAGCAAGAAGACATTTTATCCCCAGGATCAGTGATGGGCGAATGGAAATTTCCACTAGGAAACCAATTATCTGTGTCTTCCTCTAGGCTTTTTCTTCTTCTTGTCCCATGGAAGGATGTGGTCTTCAATTTGAAAGCCATAACTCCTTGCTTTCTTGGTGGAGGGTTCCTTTGCCTGATTTTGATTTGTAGGAGCATGGTCCATTACCGTAATTGGTTGTTCTTCTAGTTCAATCTAACACATGATTGGATTGTCCACATCAAACTCCTAACAAACTATCAGCTTAGGATCTCTTTTGATGTGGAGGAGTTTGATCTCTTCATCTTGAATAATCTTCAATCTGAGCAATAGAGATTCGCATCTAGCTATGTTGTTGGTGTTGTTGACTTGCAAATTGCATGAAGGAATAATATCTCCTTGAGGACATATCAACACAATCCCAACTCCATCATTGGTTTAAGAATTTCTGCCATTGGATTTTAGGATCCAAGAATCATTAGAAGCTGATCTCCTATCAGATTTCTCTTCATTAGAGATGGAAGATCCTTCCTTATTTATAATGTGCCCTATCAATTCTCCTAAAGTCTTGTTTGGATCAATTCTTGGATTGTTAGTTATAGGACTTTCATCTATAGAAACATGAACATCCTCTGTGGTCAAGAAATAATTACCCCTGCCTGAAGACTCAAATAGAATTTGTGTTGTAGGGTTTGACATTTGGGTGACCACATATTTTACCTCTTTTTCAAGGAGCTTCGAGGGTAAGTTTCCCTTATAGGGGAGGAAGACAATCTGGCTGCACTTGATTCTTGGTAGCATTGCCTTGATATGACTAATTTGGAAATGTCCTTCTTGGCATATCTTTATATGGAGTAGAAGACATTCCTTGTGCCATTTGTCTTTTCAAGGTAGCATTTCATTTTCCATCTTTTGCACCATCAAATCAGTGGTGCCTGTAGATGAATATTCAGAAGATGATGAGGATTTATTTTTGTATGGATCTCTTCTTATCTTCCCTACTAAGATGAGATCATCTTCTACCTCAGTGGCAAAAATTTGAGTTGTAGCAAGATCTCTTTGACCAGCACATCTTAAAAGAAAACTTACTTTAGGTAACTGAGAATTAATGAAGAAGCATTTGAGATTCTTAGCTGTAGGTCGAGCAATTATAGGAATTATGTTCTCATTTTATCAAATTTAGATATGAAGTCTCTCATTGGTTCATGAGGCTATTTCTTCATTTGTGTAAGTTTAGCTAGAAGTGCATGTGCATCTTCTACAGGTTTGAATCTAGCTTTAAACTTAGCTTTGAGGGTATTCCAATCAGTTACTGACTGAGCCTGTAGATGATAAAACCAATCTGTAGCAACACCTTGTAATGTTTCTACAAATAGCCTGACTGCTACATCTTCAAATTCTACTCCAATTACTCCACAAGCTATGCTGAAGATTGCAATGTGTTCATCAGGATGAACTTTCCCATCACCATAGAATTTGGGGAAATTATTCCTTGAATTGCATGGAAGCTCATGTAGAGGTGGAGTAAGATTGAGAGGACCAAAAGCATTACCCCAGGGGCCTTTAACTACCATTATATGACTATGAAAAGGAGGAATAAGAAATCTCAGAGGGGTAATTATTAGAAATGTTTTATCAACAGTAGAAGTGGATACTTTGTTTGGCAATGGAGATCTGACTTTAGTAGGAAGAAAGCTCTTGGCTTTTTAGAGGCAAGATGGTAAAGGAAATAGATCAAAATTAGTCTACTATACCAACTTGAATATAGGGTCAATAATCCCTTTATCCCTTTGGCTTCATGTATACCTTGAATCTATCAGATTGTGAAACAAAAATGGAAAAGAATTGACCTTGCTTCAGTTTGAAGCTTGAGGCTTTAAACTGTGCACTCTTTCCCAGCAACTCTGGTTTTGCAGACCAGATAAAATAATGGAGGTGGGGAAGATGGTAAGCCTATAAATGGATAATGGGTAAGACAAGTAATAGAGTTGCTAGAATCTGTAATGGATAAGGGTTATAATGATAATGGGTAAGACACAGGTGATGTTTCAATCTAAAACTTGAGGTTCCAAATTGCAAAAAATTATGTATATCCCTAGTGGAGTCACTAAAAACTATTGGTTGAATATTTTGTCGATCAGCGTATTGATAAACAAAATAAGTCTGACCAAGATGGGTTATATCAAGAGAGTGGTATGAGTACAAGGCCTAATTGGCATATTTGTGCTATTTGTGGAAGTATGGAGCCAAGGGAAGGAGATAACCTTTGAAAGAGGATGTACAAGTTATTAAGGACCATAGTCTGATCAGCCAAAGTAGGAAGATTGGTCATTCGAATGTGTAGGTTTACCACATCAAAAGGGGACTAATCTCTCCTCTCATTAAGGGGAGGATCCCTATAGATATGCTATAATATATATAAATATAAAATAATACTCAAGCTTAGGATAAATCATCCATCTCTCTTTCTTTAGAGATGATGCATGCAAATCAAAGGAAAAACTCTAGGGAAATGATAGAAAACACTTCTCTTCTTTTAGAAGCACTATTCAACAAGCCAGAAGAATACTCTTGGTAGTAAAAGTAAAATGTAACCAAGGACGTAGTAACCAACAAATTGAGATGTAGCACAAAGTCTCCACCTGAATTGCCCATGAGTGAGATATGAAGGACAATGAGGGCACAAAGTCATCCCAAGGTCCTTTACACAGAAACAAAAAGAAAACACACTAAAATCAATTATGGGGGCACAAAGTCTCTCCACATTTGACTTTAGGACACCTTCCTGACTACTTTCACTAATTCTACTTGTTGAATTAAAGGAACAGAAAATATATTAAGGAAAAATACATAAGAACAGTTTCCCCAACAACAAAGATATCATAGTACAAAGTCTGAAAAGTCACTTGCTTTCTTATTCCAATAACAAAATATGATCAACAATCTGAGCTCAAAGTCTTAGTAATGCCTTTCAATTTAGTTTGAGTTTCATTTCTGATTGTCAGAGAGAGATATATTTACAATAAAAGAGACTCCCTTATATAGCCTCTTCAAGGACTCGAGAACAGTAACACATCATGTTGTATTGAAATTTATTAATAAGATAGGCTGGAATTTAGGGGCATCTACCCATTTTATTTTCTCAATGTAGAGAAACAAGTCATGCTATTAAAAGTTTACATCTTTCAATGTCCACCTAGAGGTCTACTTCTAGAAACATATCTGATGTGCAAATGTTTCTGGTCCTTCCTCATCATTCCTCTTTTTTTTGTTAAGTGAATCGGGTCCTTGATTCAATTTGATGCTCTACTCCTTAGTTTCTTCCTACTGGTCTTGGCCTTAAATCCTTTGAATGCATTCGGGTCCATTTTGGATTAGGAAGAGCCCCCCGTAAGGGTATCTACCCTTCAAGCAGTCTTTAGATGGCTCTCAAGCTTTTCTTGGTAGGTTGCTAAGTTCTTTGGCTCTTCTTTAAGGCTTTTCAAAATTAACGACTATTTTATGAACTTTAAAATTGACGTTCGCGCACTTGTCACTATGTTTTCAATAGCTAGTTCACTATTCTTGAATTTGACATCCTCGAGTGTGTCACCCCTTGGTCCTTCTTCAACTTTCCTATTTTGCATCCTCTCAAAGGGAAGGTGACCCTTCGGCTTTGGGGAAGTTTCCTTTAAGTTGGTAGCTGAGAGTCCCTTGCAAGGGCACCTACCCTTCGCAGTCCTTCAGGGGCCTTTTCTTTGGAGTCCTTTGGAACTTTTCCCACGGACATTTCCCGTGGACAATTCTTATGGACAAAAAGTCCATGGAAATTTTCCCGTGAACAAAAATTCTATAGAAATTTTTTGATTGCTTTATCTTTTGAAATTCCTTCTGGCTTTCCTCTTGTAGCTTCTTTCTCAGATTCCTTCAAACTTTTTGTTTGAAGAAATTCCTTCAGACAAAATTTTGAAAGAATTGTGCCTTAGTCTTTTTCAATTGCCTTAAAAAAAATTTTGAAATAATTTACCTTTGTAGCTTCCTTGAAAATGACCCTTCTGAAGGGTGCTTTTGTCAACCAAGTGCCCTCTGTAAGGGCACTTGTCCTTCGGGAGGCTCTCTTTAACTTTTGCATTGAACTGCTCCTTTGAACCAAGATTTAAACCAAGCTTTGAACCATAATGGTTCAATCTAATGAACTATTTGATGAATCAACTGAGTGAACCAAAGCATTGAACCAACCGTTGAACCAAGCTTTGGTTCAATAGTTCAATCGGTCCATTCTCTTTGATTTCGCTGAGTCCTTTTGATCTTCATTAAACCAAATGCATTGAACCTATTACACCTTAAACCCATTGAACCTTTAAACCAAAGTGGTTTAATGGTTCAATGATTCAATGGTTCAAGCCTCAAAAACTTTTTCTTTTGATTGAACCTACTTGTAAAAGCCTTTGAACCTGACTCTAGAAGCCTTTGAACCTAGAAGCGGTTGAACTCTTGCTACTGATGTTGAACCTTTGAACCTGTTGAGCCTGTTGAACCAAAATGGTTCATGGTTCAACGGTTCAATCCTTGCTTAGAATCTTTCTGATGAACTCTTTTTGTTGAACGTGATCATTAAACTAACTTTGAGATCACCTAAGTGTTGAAAGCTTGCTTCTTTCCTACAGAGTCTATAGACATTAACCAGTGAAGCCCATTGAACTTGGCCTTCAAAGTCTGTATATTCAAGCCTGGAGAGTATATAGATTTTTGTGAAGCTTTAAAAATGAGTAATTTGAATGCCCAAGACAAATTTTGAAAATGTAAGAGACAATTTTGGCCTGTAGGACCAAAATAGTTCAAATGTTGTCCCAAAAATGAGTGATATTTTTTGGTTACAACAGATTGCATGGGTGAGCTATCTAATGATGCTAAGGTATAATATCTTAAGATGTCTAAGGGTGTAGTTTGAGGGTCTAGTGGGTAAGTGTGACTAACCTAATTAGGCAAGTTAGAGAGTTTTGGGGATCTCTTATTATTACTAGTTAGTGTGAGCCATCTATCCATGACACATGAATATTGTTAGTAGATATTTATAAGCTCATGGAGATAGATTTTATGGCTTTTTTTAATGGATTTTTTGAACATGACCTTCTTTGAGAGAATTTTATCATCATTTTATTTCCTTGGGACTGATTATGTGTATTTGATGATGTTTATTGATGTCATTTAGATGACATAAAGACATCAGGTGACCCAATGGGAGTCATAGACCCTTGTGCTTCACCATCATGTGTGTTTATTATCATAATATGGTAGTACCTTTTCATAATTATTAAATTCTTGAGTCATTTATGCGTGACCTATTTTCATGTGGCTCATCCTTGTATATTAACTACAAGGTGTTGTATAATTATTACTTTTCATTGATCTTGTTAAATCATGTAATTTGTGTCTTTATTGTTCTTGTGCTTATGGTTGGACTAATGGAATTTCACTTACTAGTTTCAATACCAACCTTGATATGTGAGAATTTTATATAATAGTATGTTGCTAATGGTTGAACATGTGAATGATAGTGAATTACTTGTGTAAAGTGATCTTCCCCTTTTTTTGAAATTAATCCTATGAACCTTATGTTGACCTATGTTTTAAAATTGTTTCATAAATATTTTGGGTTCATGCCTTGGAGTAAATTTGATTTATGTTGTTAACATATTTGGTATGTGGTAATATGGTCATATACCACTTGTGTGATGTATTTTACTCTATGGAAATAAAATTCTAATTGATTTAATTTACCAAAGTCTAATGTTGTCATGTGTTGTGTAATCTCACATTCACTACTCTATCATTGAGTATTGGTGCAATTATGAGGTAAGGGGAGGACAAGATGAAGCAAGAGTTGGGCATCAACATAGAGAATGGAAGTATGGATGAGGCATATTAAGGCATAAGGAGGTTAGCTATGAAATAAAGAAGGGATTTGCATTACATTTAGGGGAAAGACATAGACAAAAATAAAAATAACAAAAAACCATTATTCCATTTAGGGGAATTAAGGTAATTTGATAGAGGTAAATGCATATAAAAGGTGTTATGGGGATTCTTGTTTTTATTTACAAATATTATGAAATTTGGGGTGTATTAGTGTACACATAAACTAATAAAGACAAACACACTAAACAACTTGGCTCATAAGGTTGGTTAGGTGTACTAGTGTCCACTGAATTAGTTGATTAGGATAAACCTACCCAACAACCTAGATTTGATAATAGGTGAAACAACCCAAAAAAAATGGAATCGTATATTAGAGTATTCTTTAGTCACATCTTAGGCCCTCTAACAAGTATTAATAATGCAATGAAAACATATGATGCACTACATGCATACACAACTAGAACTGAAGGAGGGGAACTAAGGAAATTTGCTAAAGGTAGACACATACAAAAGGAGTTATGGGGAAGCTTTTTGTTTAGAAGGATTATGGAATTTGGGATGTATCAGTGTATGCATACACTGATAAGTTTTGAGTGCCACAAGTGGCACTCATACTTCCTCATAGGATGATTTATAGGTCCTTAAGCCTAGGTAAATACCTTACTCTCCTTACTGGGTTTTAGTTCTATTTAAAGATAGTCAAGTTAAAGGATTGGTTTAACTAAGAAGGATAGATGTATTGTTCTTAAGTTACCATTTAGGTTAATCATGTGTTTAAATCAATATATATTCCATATAAGTTAAATAATAATTTAAAATTAATAAATAGAATCAATTCACACTTGTAGATTTAAATTCATTCATGCAACTAATTATGTTAAATCATAAGATAAAATAGATTAAGTATGAGATTACTTAGACCTACCAATTAGGTTATAACACCCTTCAACATTTAATTTCATTGCATCATTCATACACCATTTATATCAAACATGGATGTTTATAACAATTCATGATGTAGTTTTTACTCAATATTGCCACTCTATAGTCTATGCAGCTATTTAGATTGGCTTATCCAATGCTATAATAAAATAGTTTAAGGCATTTAATAAAATAGATGTGTGCTTCCAATATAAAAGAGTAACTTATGAAACAAATAATAGTGAATTCAAATTAGGTATCCACTCAAGAAATAACTCTTTTCATTTCATACAAAATTCCATAAATGAATACTTTAAAGACATTAATATGTTAATAATTCATTTGCAATCCAACTAGACAACCAAAAAACAACAAGCATATAACAATAGAATTCAAGTAGAGAGTTCAAAATTATTAGGAAATGAAGTTCATTAGAGTTTCAAGATGAGTGGAACCCAAATAAAAGGTTCCACTTAAGCAACTCTTACAAAGTTTTCTATTGGGTAGTCAAGGCAACCATCCAAGCAATTTCAACTATCAAGAGGGATGAAGAAGCATACAAGTAATAAGGATGGAAATAGTGAGTTCATAACTTAAGTTTTATCAAATGGATTAATTGATATAATAACCTATTTATCATCCTAGATTAAATTATGGTTTTCTTAAGATGTGTTTATCTAATCAAGTAAGTAATCAAAGAAAACTATTGTACATGATCCTTATTTTATTTGTAAGAATTAATTAAACATTAGTTATTTTTCCAATTAATACAAGTATATACTTATTAATTTAAGATTTCATAGTTTAACATACATAACTTAATAAGTGATATTTTATAATTGTAACTGAGGAACATACCTTGGATGTATCTAAATAGGTTTGAAGTGTATGATAGAAGGGAGAATTTGTTTTATTTTTCTCATGGTCTAGCTATCAAGCTTATGCATTGTTGAAGGGTTAAGTGTCCCATATATGTCTATGTACTTATGAATAATATTAACAAGTTATCCAAACAATATTCAAATAATTCATGTTATTATGAAACTTCTATCTTTATTCATTCTAAATCTAAACAACTAATGTAAAGTATCAAAACTTAAAACAAATATTAACTTCTATTGAGAATATATTTCCAAAATTAAATCTTGTGTGATAGGTCTAAGTAAATATCAAGTGAATGTTAATGGTTTAATTCAATTGACATCAATAATTAATAATGAATATTAAACAAATAAAACTATGATAAAATTAATCTCCATGAATAATTAATATAGCAATAAACAACCATCTAGGGATTGATTGCATTACACATCTAAATCCCACTTAAAGATTATTATATCAATGTAGGATTATTATATATAGACTAGTGGTCTGATTAATCAATTCTATATTATTAGTATCATAAGGTATAAAATATCAATTCAATAATTAAATAATAAAAGGTTCCTGTATAATAGCTTCAACCAACATTTAATTTATCCCTTTAATATTCCATTTCTGAAATCTATTCATAACATCCATTAGCAGTCAACAAGATCACTATACAATCAAATTAACTACAAACTATATCATCTATACATGATAATAATTAATAAAATTAATAAATACATTTTTTACAATTTTACATATAGAATTGTCAAATCATGGAGCTGAACATGAACCAATTGATCAGGACAAACCCACCAAACCAGCCCTATGAGCCATCCATAAAAGTATATGAGAGTATGATTTGGTCAACAGGTTTGTCCTTATCAGTGTGTGTATACTAATATTCCTTAAATTCCATAATATTTATAAAAAAAAAATCTTCCATATAACACCTTTTGTATATATTTATTTCTAGAAAATTGACTTATTCCCCTCCTTTGGTTCCAGTCATGTATGCACATAATGTGTTGAAATTTTTCATTTCATTATCAAGACTTATTAGAGGACCTAACATGTGACCAAAGCATACTATGATATATGATTTCAATTTTTTTTGGATTTTTTTCATCTATGAATATTTCATAAACAAGATAAATTCCCTTAGTTGTATATTTTTAGGCTACTATGGAGATAAGAGTGCACTTTCAAAACTCAACCCTCTATTTCCCTTGCTAAAGTAGAACTTGTAAATGGGAACAAGTTGTGGATAGTTATGGAAGGAATAATGGGGTTTTTTTTTTTTTCTTTTTGGATATGTTTCTCCACCAAACATAACACATATCCCTTCTTTCTTTCCCAGTCGACCTCCTTGCATCCTCCTATGCCTCATCCATACTTATGTCCCTATGTTGATGCCTAGCTCCTACTGCTGCACTATCCCCTACACAGCATGCTTTGTATTGTCCTCTCCATACCTCATACTTTCACAAATAATCAATGCTAGATTAGGGAATGTGGGATCACAAAATAAATTAAAACATTAAATAAGTTATTATTTATCAAAATAATTAGATTATATGGATTATATGACATGTTTTGTAAAAGTCTAGTAATTTGGATGTTTATAATACATCTCTTGATTTATGGAAGTTGGTTAAATTATCATTAATGATTATATAAGAATGGATATTCATAGGTTATATTAGATATGTTCATGCTTAAAATTGAGCTTATCCTTGTCATGAAATTCTTGGTATACCTTGTATGTGTTCAATAAAGTAACAAATGATCCAATTTCATAATGTCTCTAATATCAAATTAAAAAACCCAATTTTTTTTTTGAAATCATCTTTCAGATTACACAACACATTTCACCTTTATTCCTTAATATATTAAGTTCATACACATAGGATGTAATTCCATGAAGAATAAGTGTTCTTAAATAAGCTAGATGAGACACCATGCACCCAGCTTAGGATGGATTACATCACACCAATAAACATCTTAACAAATAACCATATGATTAGAATTGAGAAGTCAATTAATATTTATAATATAGGAATACTATCTTGTAATCTTATCATAGAATTCTACACCTAAAATTTACTTACTTATCCTTCAGTTAACCTATCAAGTTATTATAAAAGAATGGGTGTTCACGCCATCTAATTAGCATGCATATGACCACATAAGATTTTATTACTTACATAGCCTTAAGAATTAGCTTGTGTGTTTGTTAAGAAATATTATAAATTATTAACTTATTACCAAGGAAATGTAACTTTGTGTTGGTGATTCCATTTAACTATATTTCTAAATTTGATTTATAAGATGATTGGACTATTTGAAAGCCTGATGGCTTCCCAAATTATGATTTAGTTAATGATTGGAAAGTCTTGTCTGCCATATTATCACCATATCCTTGCTTTACATACCTCCTTTATTTTTTTTAAGTTGAGTTGTTATTAAGTTGATTTATTCATAGTATTGGTAAACCCCCATTTTACTACTATTGTGGGAGTGGGTTTTCTTCTTTAAACTCATTTGAGTTAATTTGACTGATGTGGGTGGAAACCCTTGTGTTTAATTATTTCATGCTTGAAAAATACCTTATGATAAGTGTGGTGGTTTTGTGTTGTCTATATTGCTTCCTTGTCCTTGTCGACATTTTTATAAGTCCTTATTGGTGGTTCAATATTATATGTATATCTCTTACGTCACCCAAGTACCTAGTTA
This sequence comes from Torreya grandis, assembly GCA_037957365.1. Lineage (NCBI taxonomy): Eukaryota > Viridiplantae > Streptophyta > Pinopsida > Cupressales > Taxaceae > Torreya > Torreya grandis. Next base: position 129,696 of record JARHVA010004308.1, read on the forward strand.
CCAAATCCCTCCACCAAGTTGATGATTGGAGTGGTAAAGGTCACTGATGGTTGGGCTCATAGGAATGCTTTTCAGGGGTGTCCCTTTTTAATTATTCATCTTGTTCATTGGTGTATCTATATTTCATATGGTGGCTTATTTTTCACCCATGCCTATTGATATATGATGTTGGACCAATAGATTATAGATGATTAATCATTTTTTGTTGTAGTTCTTGTTATTAAATTTTATACTTTTGTAATATTTTTATGTTTAAATAAGAATATTATTAGTTATGTTGTAAACATTGGAGCAAATACTGATGATAGTTATAGGGTGCTTATATATTTAACCAACTATAATTACACTTTTAGTACACATTTATGTTTGACTCTATTTACCATACAAGTGGTAATGGGATTTTAGTACATCAGGTTATACTTGACATTTATAAATTATTGTGTGTACATGAATTAGTGATTAATTATTGATGTTGAGTAGGAATGAAATTGTAAAAAGGTTATTTTTGGAACAGTTATAACCATAATTTCTTTAATTATGAACTTACATGATGGTGAAATGGTGGTCCCTTATGATGTGTTATAATTATATAGAGGTTTTAAATCTCTTTTGTATAATTATGTATATTCTTACATGGATTTCATGATGAGTTTTATTTGGTGACATTGTCCCAACATGGAATACCTATTTAGAATTTGGACCTACCATTGTCTTATGACAATTGCATGATGATAACTAATTGTAATAAGTAATATTGTTATTTTGGTTGGTAATCTGATAGATTTGGGCTTAAATCAATAATCATAGACTAGTATATAGCTTATGTGTGATAAAATGAATACTCTTGAGGTTATTATTATGATGTTTATAACTATAAGGTTTCATGTTGTAACCTTGGCAGAATATAAGTTATAGAAAATAGATTTTACAAATAACCCATTGGTGATCCATGCAATATGTTTTAATATTACATTTTAGGAATGAGGGTTATTGGTTGTAATATCCCTTATAGTGAGATTACTTATATTTTTGTATAAATGAATTTATCCAGATTGATGATCTTTGTATGTGGACCCATATTATGGATTATGGATCATTATATTAATGGTGTTATAGTGATTTGGAATTGTGACACATTTTCTAAAAGTCTAGTAATTTAGATGGTTATAGTGCAACTCGTGTTCAATGAAAGTTAGATAAAATGTCATTAATGCTTATATGATAATGGATAGGCATTGGTTATATTAGTTATGTGTGTGCTTAAAAATTATATATTATCCTTGCCAATGAAATTCATGATATACCTTGTGTTGTGACTATTAAGATGTGAATAATCCATGTGTTTGGAATATAATCCTAGAATGATAATGTGAACTAGTAGGCTATGGAAACCTTTAAGTTAATACTTGGTTATATTATTAAATAATCTAACTTGGTAATGATTTATGAAATCATACTTTTCCTTAATAAACACATGAGTCATTTCTTGATACTAATTAAATAACTAACTTTTATGGTCATACATATGCTATTTGAATGGCATAAATACCTCTATTTATTTAATAATAGGGAAGGAAAATTAAATTATAATAAAGCAACATTTAGGTGGGTGACCCCTATGGTTTGCTAATAGGATAGTGATCATATAGCTTAATAAGTGATCCTGCAACATGATTAGTAATTGATTTTCTAATGCCAATTGAATTCTTAGGCATTAAGATGCTCACATGTCTAATGACATCCATCCCAAACTCAGTTAATGGTGTCTCATTCAGTTAATAAGAATAATTATTTCTTCATGGAGCTATATCTTGTGTGTGTGTGTGGCATTTGTCATTTTTAGGAAGGAAGATGAAATGGTTTCCCTAAGAGCCTTGGATCATGATATCCTAATGCCTAATGGGGACCAATGGGGATAATACATGGAATAGACCATGATTACGTGATTTACCAAAAGGATTTGGATCTTTTAACTTACATCATGTTGGATTTATCAGTGGGATGAAACAACCCTAAATTATTTTTGAAATTATCTTTCGAAGTATATAATGGGGCATCAAAAGTCACACTACATAAAACTAATGTAGTGAAATGTAACTAAACATCTATACTATAATTAATAGAAACCCACTACCAGCATTTCAAATGTCCCAATGGATAATGATCTAAAAATCTATAATGAAATTAAACACATCCAAGATATTTTGGTTATCCAAATGCTTTATAAGTAAGTATGATATATTGTAAGTGTAATACTTAAGTATGTAGTTCTAAAAGACTAAACACAAGGGTCCATCTGACTAACTTACTTAGCAACTCTTATCAATCTATGAGATCAACAAGTAAATATCTCTAATGCACTATTAATCCAACACAATGTAAGCTAAGGGATCTTACTTTTTTTGGGAAAACACCCAAATAAGGACTAACCCATTTCCTACCTCCATAAATCACCATATCCTTATGATATCCTTGACCATGACATCTAAACTTTTTGATGATAGTTGATTAGATATTTTCCCCTTAGATATACAATAGGCCTACTCCTTTGTAGCATGAGTAAATTGAGTTATGTTTTAGTTAGTTTACAACTTGGGGTTGGACTATAGAGACTTATGTATTCTCCAACTTTTTTTGATATATGTGAACAAGTTTAGATGAACAAGTATATTAAGTACATGATTAAATTGCTAACTTTAGATTGAAGAAAGTAATTTGGGACTATTGTAATAGGAATGGATGTATCCATGTTTACATCATGTTTATTATTATGGATAATACACTTACCAAATCATGAAGAATATATTTAGTGTGATGTTTGGATTTCTTCCTTACTATACTCCTTGGTCATAGGAGGGTTTGATGAATTAAGAGTTAATTATGCTTAATAATACATGAATACCTTTATCACTAGAATTGACCAAAATATATGTGTGAGTTGGAATGGCCAATATGACTTCTCTACCCAAACCATCAGCTGATAAAATTATATATATATATATATATATATATATATATATATATATATATATATATATATATATATATATATATATATATATATATATATATATATTGGACCTTATATATTTAGCTTCCACTATATTTTTACCTTTTAGATGATGTATTAAGGCATGATGGTATCTTCTTCAATCTTTTTATATTATGGAAACATGCTTATAAATTGATTATAATCTCTTATGTAATTGGTATTTTATTGCATGCTCAAGGAGACTTAGCTTAGCCTATTTGTACTTAAGCTAATAATGGGTTGATATATGTGTTAGAAGGTTGGATATTATGCCTAATTATCATTAGTGATAATGTTCTATCAGTTTCCATGTCATGGTATTTTTGTGACCATACATCCTATATGTGACCTTTAATAATTAAGGGATGAAGGCTTAATGTTCTTAAAGGACCCTAGATCATGGTATGATGATAAATGTGGGGTCAGACATAAATTAATCCTCACTTAGATGATTCACCCAAAGGTTTTAGGACTCTTATGCTTATGTCATGTTGGCTCTAACAAGGAATAATAAACCTCCACTTGTTATTCTCATGATGTGATAAGACTTGCCTAAGCATGATTATGTGATGGGCCTTTATGCTTAGTGCTTTGGGCCCCATGCTTAAATATGTAACTCCTATCATATTTGGGGTGGTTATCTAGAAATTGGATAATGAGACTTTCTAGGATGTGCTCAAATCCATTCTGGATTTTGGATTATATTTTTATTAGGTTTTTGATATGCTCTATTTATACCAAAAAAATCATGTTGACATATTTACATTGGTGTTTTGGTTATTATGGTTGTTTTATATGTTGTATCAAGCTATTAAATGTTGAACTCATTATATCATTTAATTTGGTCTTGTCATTTATAAACCTTGCTATTGGAAATAGGCTATGGTATTTTCATTTGACTATGTACATAAGACATGACTTTGATCTTTCTATTTTGGATTATAGTTATATAATTTCAAACTATGGTTTCAATGGTGTTTAATTTGAATTCAATAGAGCCTTGTCAATTTTGTATGATCATAGATCATTTTGAATTGATTATGGAATTCCTTTATTAAGTGACTATGTCATGGTTAACTGTGTTAGGGTTTCTTTATCAACTATGTAGATGTGTAACTTTATTGATGAATGGACACACACACACACACACACACACACACACACACACACACACACACACACACACACACACACACACACACACACACACACACACACACACACACACACACACACACACACACACACACACACATAATTATATACAAATATAATATTGTGTGTGTTTGTGTGTGTGTGTGTGTGTGTGTGTGTGTGTGTGTGTGTGTGTGTGTGTGTGTGTGTGTGTGTGTGTGTGTGTGTGTGTGTGTGTGTGTGTGTGTGTGTGTGTGTGTGTGTGTGTGTGTGTGTGTGTGTGTGTGTGTGTGTGTGTGTGCGTGTGCGTGTACGTGTGCGCGCATGCGTGTGTGTGTGTATACACACACACACATTATATGGTGATAATTATTTTATGTAACTATGTCATGACTAGGTTATTACTAGACATTTATTTATTTGTCGACCCTAGTATTGATCCATCCAGTCTTAAATTTTATTGGGTTTTTTATTATGATATTATTAGCTTGGTTTAATGGTGATATTTATAATCATGCCCATATCATTTATTTGATTATGTTAAGATTTAGGTTTGGGACTTCAATGTGTCTTATGATGATGTCTGTGAGTAAAAAATAATTAAATTATTAATACACTTGATTGATGCTTTGACATAGTAATTTTATGTTTGTTGGGTCATGTTTGTAACTATGACATATAGAGGCATGATTATTTGTTTCTAAAACAAATATTAACTTCTATTTATAACATATTTATAAAATTAAATATTATTTGATAGGTATAAGTAAATCTCGAGTGAATGTTCATGGTTTAATTTAATTGACATCAAGAATTAATAATGAATATTCAACAAATCAAACTAGGATAAAATTAATCTCATACCAGAATGTTGGATCTATGAAGAATTAATATAGCAATGAACAAGAATCTAGGGATTGATTGCATTACACATATAAATCCCACTTACAAGAACTACTATAACTTGTTCCCACTTCAAACAAGTTATTATTCATAGGTATAACATATTTGAATTTACTAAAATCTACTACTATATAAAAATATTTCATGGCTGTAACAGTGTGTCTTCCCAAGCATATCATAAAATCTAGTAAAATAAGGGACTTCCTTTACACAAATTGTAACAATGTAACAACCATCTCTAATATGAACTAGTTATAACATAACTGTCAACTTGACAAGAGACACAAATTACCACTTGATCAATTGTAGAAATTTATCGATTTCCACATATACACACACACCTATACATTCTATAATATAAGGAATTTACAACACTTTAGGATTGCATAAGCAAAGCACTATTCAACTCATCAAATAGGTTAAGTGACTTTATAAAAATAAGACATATAAAATTCTATATCATGCCTATAAATCTAACCATGGTTTAATATATATGCTAAAGTACAAGGTTTCAATTTAGTCTTATCAAGATAGTATAAACATTCTAGTGATATTCAACCATCATAAGGAATACACATACATGCTAGAAAAAATAGGCCCCCATAAGGTCATGTACATCTATAATGTGTACAATTACAGCCATCCAAAGTTCATTATGAAAACAAAATCTCTTGAAATCATATGCATGACCACACAAAAGCTCAACTAGCTTTTCAAGAGCATGCCAAAATTCAATGCAAAGTATCAAAACTCAACAAAACCTTTTTATCATAGGGTCTGATTGTGGCTTATATGTAAGTAAACTAGTGTTGTTTTATTGTATGCTAAAATATATAGAGGGTTTACATTTCCTTAATGGAGTTTTGTATATACATTTAAGTTTCATGATAACATTACCTAATGTCACCTTCACGACATGGAATGCCTATTTAACATATGGACTTATCCATTGGTTATGATAGTATTATGATGATAGATAATTATGTTAATAGATATTTCTATTTTGGAACATGTTGGTAACATGTTATAATTGGGATTAAATAGATAACCGTAAACAAGTATACAACCTAATCTATGATTAAGGACATATTCCTTGATGTTATTTTATCTTGACATTTTTGGAGTTATGGTTGCATGGTTTATAACCTTAGCTAAAACAAATATTTGTACTTAATTTATGAAATCATTTTTAGCGTGATGATATAAGAAATTATTTAATTATAGTATTGTTGCTGAACACATGACCTTATCATCTTTATAATCTTGGATAAAAATAATATGATGCAAATAGTTTATGTAAATAGTCTCTTGATGATTCATGCAATATGTTATCATTATTATGTTATTTATATGAATGATTATTGGTCATCATGTCATTTTATGGGATCTTACTTCCATTTCTTAAGCAATGAAGTAAGCTAGATTAATTACCTTCATGCGTGGATCCACATTTTGGATTATACTATTAATGGTGTCATATTGTTTAGATATATGACATGTTTTATTAAGGATTATCAATTAGAAGTTATAATGTAACTTTTTTTTAATGGAAGTTGTATAAATTGTCATTAATGCTTATATGAGAATGGAAAATCATTGGGTATATTAGTTATATGCATGCATAAAAATTAACATTATACTTGTCATTGGATTCTTGGTATACCTTATATGTGTTCATTAAAGTAACAAGTGATCCTATAATTGGGATAAGAATTTTATAATTGGTGGAAACCTTAATGATTTTATTTGGTTATATGACTAAATATCCCACCTTGACAATGAGTGACTAAATCATAATTTTCCTTAATGAATACTTAAATCAATGCCTCAGACTATGAAAATAATGAACTTGCATTGTCATACGCATGCTATGTGAATGGTGTAAATACCTATGTTTATTCAATGGCATGGTATGATAACTAAAGGATATTTAAGAAAAATTTAGATTTGAGACCACTATGATTGGTTCATGGGATGGTGATCTTGTAGCATGAAGAGTAATTACTTTTCCAATGCCAAATATATGCTTGTTCAATAGGATAATCATGGGTGTGATGTCATCTACCTTGAGTTAATTATATTATAATTTATCAATTATTTATATAGGAGGTTTATCTTATATTTGTGTGGCCATCATCCTTGGAGTAAATAAAGGTGTAATGCTTCCTAAAGGACCTTAGATCCTAGAATGGTGATCTAAGGGAGTAGTCCTTGCTTGAGTAATTTACCAAAGTCTTCATGACTCCATACTTGTAGATTTGAATTAATTTATGTATCTAATTATGGTAAGTCATAAGAGCAAATAGATTAAGTATGAGATTCATTAGTGCTACTAGTTAGGTTATAACACCCTTCATCCTTGAAGGTCATTACACTATTCATACACCATTTAAATCAAACATGGATGTTTATAATAGTTCATGATGTAGACATTTCCATTATATAATCTATGTAACTATTTAGATTGGAATATACAATGATATAATAAATAGTTTAAGGCATTCAATTAATTAAATATATGGTTCCTATATAAAATATTAACTAAGGAAATAACCCTAAAATTCCCTAAATTTTTATTTTTTTGGAAATTATCTTTTAGAGTATACAACGAGGCATAAAATGTTCCACTACATAGAACTAATGTAGTGTAATGTAACTAAAAATATCTATGAGAAGTACTATCAACCCACTACCAACATCCTAAATGTCCCAATGGATAATGCGATAAACAATCGAAATGAAATTAAACACATCTAGGAATGTCTAGATAGCCAAATGCTTTATAAGAAAGTAGGCTATACTATAAGTGTAATACTTAAGCACATAGTTAAAAAATACTAAATGCAAGGGTCCATTCACTAAATTACTTAGAAAGTGTTATCACTCTATGAGATAAATAAGCAAAGATCTCTAATCCAATACCAAGCCAATACCAAGCCAACATGCTCTAAGATAAGGGATCCAATTTTTTTGGGAAAACACCCAACTGAGGAATACACCATGTCCTAACTTGTCAATGATTTAGAAAATCATACTCTCCCTTATTAAAAACCTAAGTTATTTAACAATGCTTTTAAAATGATGAACCTGTATGGTTATGCACATGCTATTTGAATGGCATAAATACCTATGTTTATTTAATAACATGGTAGGATAACTAAAGGATAATTAAGTAACATTTAGGTGTGAGACCCCTTTGGATGGCTCATGATATCATGATCCTATATCATGAGAATTATTTATCTCTCAAGGCCAATTTGTATGCTTATTCATTAGGATGCTCATGTGTGTGATGTTATCCACCTTTAATTTAGTAATCTATACCTCACCTAGTTTAATTTATACAATTCTTTATTCCTAGTGTTTCATCCCATTCATGTGGCATTCATTTATGAATGTAACAATGGTGTAATGTTTTCCTAAAAGACCTTGGATCATGATATGGTGATTTATGGGGGTAAAACATAGAGTAGTCCTCATTGGGTTTTTCCCCCAAAGGGTTTTGGATCATTTAATCTATGTTGTGTTGGCTTTAGAAGTGGTTAGAGATCTCCACTCACTGACATCATGATATGATAAGACTTGTATAATTATGTTAGTGAGTTAGACCCTTATATGCAATCATTAGTCTATGCATTATTAATGTACTTCTATCATATCCTATTTGATAATCTAGCAATTGGATAACTAGATATTATTGGATGTGCTCATGATTATAGCCTTATCTATTTGAGACATTGGGATGCTAGTTGTGGGTACTAGTACTACCTGTATAATTTAAAACAAGATCATTACATTTAATTTTTTTATGCAATAGGGCCTTTTGACATTCTATTATGTACTTTGATATATAACTTCAAAAAAATTGGGATAAGACTTTAATAAGTAAAGAAAAACTTAATTATTTCATTTGGTTATATGATTAAATATCCCACCATGACAATGAGTGACTAAATCATAATTTTCCTTAATGAACAAGTCTATACCTGAGACTATGTAAATAATAAACTTGCATGGTCATATACATGTTATGTGAATGGTGTAAATACCTATGTTTATTCAATAGTATGGTAGGATAACTAAAGGATATTTAAGAAACATTTATGTATGATATCCTTATGGTTGGTTCATGATATGGTGATCCCATAGTATGAGTAATTATTTTTCCAATGCCAAATGTATGCTTGTTAAATAGGATAATCACATGTGTGATGTCATCTACCTTGAGTTAATTATATTAAAATTCATTAATTATTTATATAAGAGGTTTATCTAATGTTTGCATGGCTATCATAATTATACGAAACAAAGGTGTAATTATTCCTAAAGGAGCTTGGATCCTGGTATGGTGATCTATGGGAGTAGTCCTTTATTATTTTATATTTTCACTATATATATATATATATATATATATATATATATAATATTGTTATGTTATTGACATTATGATTATTAGACTAGTTATTAGATGTCGTTTAGTAGTAGTAATATGGATGGTTAAGTGTCCCATGTGTGTTTATATAATTATAAACAAGAGTAGATAAGACTACTCCCATTGATCACCATACCAAGATCCAAGGTCCTTTAGGAAGTGTTATACCTTCATTCTCATAATTGACAAAGGCCACACACAATGAATAAAACTCCATGTAGAAATATTTTTTCTCATTAACTTAATGGGACACCATGTGCTTAGCTTATGGTGGATGACATCACACCTATGAGCATCCCAATGAATAAGCATGCAAGTGGCATGGGGAAACAATTACTTCATGATACAGGGATACCATCTCGTAAGCCACCCATAGGGGTCTACATCTAATTATTAAATAATTATCCTTTTGTTAACATATCCTATTATTATATAAAATTAGGTGTTCATGCCATTCAAATATCATGCATATGATCACATAATATTTCATTACTTAGGTAATCTTGTGCATTATCTTATGTGTTCATCAAGGGAGATTATGAATTAATAAATCATTTCCAAGGTGGATTATTTAATCATAGAACGAAGTGTTAACAGTAAGGTTTCCACATATAATTAAATCCTTATCCCAATTATGGGATAATTTACTCATTTAATAAACACATATGAGGTATTTGAAGGGTTAAGTGTCCCATATGTCCATATGTACTTATGAACATTACTATAACAATGTTGGCATCTTAAGGAAACCATAATGTAAACAAGGATGATAAATAAGTTATTATATCAATTAATCCATTTGATAAAAACTTAAGTTATGTACTTGATATTTACCTCCTTATTAGTTGTATGTTTTTCCACCCCTCCCAATAGTCGAACTTGTTTGGCTAGTTGCCTCAGTTACCTAGCAAAAAACTTTGTAAGAGTTCCTTATGTGGAACATTTTATTTGGGCTCCACTCATATTAAAAATTAAATGAGCTTCATTGTCTAATAATTTTGAACTCAATACTTGAATTATGTTATTATATGCTTGTTCTTTTTTGGTTGTCTAGTTGGATTACAAATGAATTCTTAACATAATAATGTATTTAAAGTATTCATTTATGAAACATTGTTTGAAATGAAAAGAGTTATTTTTGGAGTGGATGCCTAATTTAAATTCACTATTAGTAGTTTCATAAGTTACTATTTTATATAGGATGCATAGATAAATATTCTTGAATGCCTTAAACTCTTTTATTATAGCATTGGTTATTCCAATCTAAATAGCTACATATATTATAGAATGGCAATGTTGAGTATTAACTATGTCATGAATTGTTATAAACATCCATGTTTGATATAAATGGTGTAAAAATAGTGCAATGACCTTAAAGGTTGAAGGTGTTATAACCTAGTTGGTAGCACTAAGTGATATTATACTTAATCCCTTTTCTCTTATGCTTTAACATAATTAGATACATGAATGAATTAAAATTTTCAAGTGTGAATTAATTATGTTTGCTAATTTTAAGTGCTTGTTTAATTTATGTAGCATGTATCTTGATTTAAACCCATAATTAACCTAAATGATAACTTAGTAATAAAAAATATATTATTCTTGGTTAAACCAATCCTTTAACTTAACCATCCTCGAATGATATTGAAACCCACTAAGGAGAGTGAGGTATTTACCTAGGGTTAAGGAGCTAGAAACGGTCCTATGAGGAAGTAAAAGTGCCACTTATGGTCCTTGGGACTTATCAATGTATTCATAAATTGATACACCTAAAATTCCAAAATCCTTATAAATAAAAATCTTCTCCATATCACCTTTTGTATGTGTTTACCTCTATCAAATTTCCTCACTTCCCCTCCTTTAGTTCAAGTTACATATGAACATAGTGTGTTATATGTTTTAGTTGCATTAGAAAGACTTATTATAGGGTCTAACATGTGACCAAAGCATACTCTGATATATGATTCCAATTTTTTTTAGGCTATTTCAACAATTTTGAAATCAATATGATAATTATTATAATACTCTGTATTATTATTATTATCATGATATTTCTTACACACTTGATATTTTAGGATATGCATAGAACATTATGTCAAAATAAAAAGTTAAATTATAGTTACAACATAATCATTATAGATAATAAATTTTATTTAAAACTATATTCCATGGTATGTAGTGATTTCCTTAGTTAAATTAAAAATATCAATAAAATACAAAAACATTTATTTTTCAAGTAAACCAAAATTAAAAAAGTATTTAGCATACACATGTTTATTATATTTTTCATAGATAGTATTTAATTTATATTAGTATATAGAATATCATTTACTTTATATAAAGACATTTGTTTCACACTTATTTGAGTGTGATATATGCATATGTTAGATACATTATACATGAGCACAAAAATGTTGAACCTTTACCTCTACTTGTGTGACACACTACATTAGGAGTGTATGATTCATTGATCATAATTGATACATGTTACATTGTTTTATGATCACTTTAGATTATCATGTTGAGCTTATATACTAACAATGGCACATGTCTATGTTCATGCTTACATATTACACAATGTGATAGATATTCTATTCTTAAATACATTTTTATAACACATGTATACATAAAATAATATGATATAATTAGGTTAGTTTCTTGTATTTAACTTATTTATCTCATCACATGTCTTACTTGAGTGTACTTCTTGCTTTCTACCTTTTTTATTGTGTAACATTTGAACAAGTTCTTTATTTCTTGGCCACAATGCCACTAAGTTTTGTTAATTTTATGTGTGAAAATTTGAACTTATACTCCACTTGAGTGTGTCTAATTTTAACATTCCCCTTATTTGCAATCTAATTATATACCTTTTGTGTGATATTGAGTGATATTATGTGTGTGCTTGATTTTTTTATCTTGTGATTATTACTCCTAGATGTTTCCATGATTCATATCATGCATCTTATGGGTTGTTTTTATTGGATACTGTGAGCTTCATTGATATATTTTATTATAAATTATACCACTATATGTTTGATTACTACATGATTGATATAAATATGGAATGGTTATATTATTCTTTTTAGATAATGTGACTACTAGGTTGCATTCACCTCACATACAAATAGGGGTCATATTAGTGGGGGAATGCCATAGAGACATGATTTCACATACATAAAGATGGAAGAATTCATAGAAATTTGCACAACTTACATGATTCAAATATACACTTGGGACATAATATTATGAATTTGGCACTATTTTTTACAAAATTGGGAAAGTGTTTTTCATATTTGAGATATATTTTACATATTTTATAGAGAAGAGGTTATATTTTGAAAGGTATTTTAGTTTGAGAAACATTAGAGGTGCATATTACATGAAAATGCACCAAATCATAGATGCATATTTAGATTATACACAATTTATAATAGATTTGATTAGGGGAATGAACATGGTTCATTCATTTTTAATGACACATTGATGGACCAAACTTTCTAAGATACACCAATTGATATTTTACTTATCTATAGTAGTCGGTTCCCTTTAGTAGTGTTGTTGAGACTAAACACCCTCAGTGGCCTTGGTACTACTCCATTTTTTAGGTTTAGTTGGTTACACAATTTGATCATGGATAGATTGGATATATTATATATACACTAGAGTTATGTGATTGAGATTCAATTCTCTTAGTGGTCTTGACATAGCTTGAATTTGTAATGGATTGTGGGAATGATTACCCTCCAATTTCCATCTTTGAATATCTAGGGTTCAGTTGTGAACTTCTCTCTCAAATTATTTAGAAAGGAAACATCATCACCAAAGTACAGTTCCAAAACGTAGGTGCATTCCAAGGTTGTGATGTGAACCTCTCTCTCTAATGATTCACCAAGGAAAAAATCAACACCAAAGTAGATTACTAAGGTGAAACATAGATGCATCGATACATAGGTACATTCCTTACATGATCTATTTAATTTCAAGCATTTTAATTATTATTTTTAGATTATATAAAATAATTAAATTGTAACATTATATTAGTTACAAGTAATACACAAATAATAAATTTAAATGGGTCTCAAGTAATGACAAAGTGTGTTTTACACACTATAATACACATTTATCTCATTTAACCTAGTAATTGCATCCTTACACATTAATATATTAAAGAGGGGTAAATTTAGATAATAAAATCTCATTTTATATGACATACTAGTCTTGTACACTTGATAAAAACTAGTCATGGATCAACCCTTCAATTAATGACCTTCCCATTGCCAAAAGTCTTATGTCCACCATATTAATGTGATTGACTTAATATTTTATAGTCCAACCCTAGATTTATGATGATGTAGATCAATTTTAGTCTAGTAATTCATAAAACTTAATTCCTGTCCTACATAGATAGTTATAGATCCATAATATTATTTTACCCTACATGGCACTAGCATCAAGATTATGACACTAGCATTGATGTTAGTATCCCCAATTACATGCTAATGTCCCAGCCTTCCAAATGTTAAAATTTAAAATATTTTCACATGTATGGATTGAAATATTCATATTTTTTAACCCTTCCATGAGATAATTTCAAAAGGATTGTTATAAATATGAATCAAAATTAAATCACTAGAAACCAAAAAAGATTGAACTAAGTACCTCTCAAGCTCACAGTACACTAAAAATGTCTTTAAAAATTGAGCTATACATTCTCATTCTTCCCTTTCCAAATAATTCATAAGGTTAATATTATTATAGGTCTAAATAATTTAAAGAGTAGCCAATGACTGATATTTGTCAGGTTATAATCTAGATCACTAGATGTACTCACATATAGTATATTTCAAAATGTTTTACACACAAGCCCCCATAAGGGTAACAAATACATCATCTTGAGGCCATATTTATGTTATATGTATATGTAGATAGTACTAATTAACAAAGGGGTATTTGAGGTCTATTAGATTTCACTTAATCCCACTAACCCCTATTTTGAAAAGGCAACGTCAATTAACTAGAGGACTTAGGGTTTTGACCAAAATAATGATTTTGAAAACCTATGCACATGATATACACCTCTAAATTTCAAGGTGGAGGTGAACCATAAAAATATCAGGTGGTTTTTCCATAAAATATTTTGCATCTTGAGTTGGATAGAAGCATCTACAATAGTATTAAGATATCAATGATAATGTTAAGGTTGATAGAAAGCTAATTTCCAAACTCTGATGAATCAAAGTATGTTATAAGTTTGTTTTACTCTATACCTATATGTGTTAAATCTACCTACACATAATTGAATAAGATAATTATAATTTATCTTTTGTATTGAAAATTTAATGATACTTTTTGGCATTATAATTTTGTATATTTAAAATATTTCATATTTAGTATATTTATCAAAATATTAAAAATATAAATTCGTTTAATTGGCCTACTTTTAAAATTTATTATTGTTGTATTCAACACACACCCACTCTTTTTATTTTCCTAAGTAGGGACCCATTAGAAGTTTGAAATGTCTAATTATATTTAAAAAAGGTTTTCCATTAGAATTTATATGTGTGTTTAATAGGCTTAAGATTTAAAGGTTTTTATATGAATGAATGCTAACTAATATGAAGGCATTTGGAATTTATTTATTATTTGGGTTTCTACTATGTGACTTATTTGGACTAACCTATTAATATTATTTCATAGTTCTACATATGAATAGGTTTTTAGAGTATTCACAATAATTAAAATGTTTTAGAGTTCATGTATTTTATTTTTTTCTAGTTGTATTTTTCACATGTTTTTAATATTCAAAATTTTTGTTCTTGAGGTCATGTTTCATAATTTTTGATACTTCACATATTTTAACCTTTAAAAAAAGTGTTCTTCAGAACCTGTGCATATTAAAAATGTGTGTTCTCATATTTTGTCACAAATTTTCTTTAGTATAATTTGCTCTTCACAAGTTTTATTCAAAATTTATGCACATCACAAAAATTTATATTTCATAATTGTTGAGTCAAGAGTTGTGCTTTAGAAGTTGTGCTTCAGAAGTTGTGTTTAGTATTTTAATTTCATAGGTTTTGTTTAGGAGGTGTGTTTTCAAAAAAAATATTCATAGGTTATGTTTGCATGAATATGTATTTAGATTTATTCCTCAAAACATAAATTTATAAGTTGTTTTTCAATGAAATACTCTACACCTAACATCTAAAGGTAGACTATGTGGCATAATTAGTGTATTGTGAAATTAACAATGAGATTACACTTATCCAAGGATAAAGTGTGGTAAATATTTGAATGCATAGAAATCCTATGTGAGATACAAAAAAATTAAGTGATATAATTTGAATTAAAAAGATATAACAAGTTTGGAGACATTAGACATTAGTAGTGCATGAACTAGAATTAAAGTCTTAGACTCAAAGATATATCATATAACTATAAAGAGACATCAAATATATTAATTGCTAATAAAATCAAGCTAACTTTCATGCCAAAGAGACCTTTAAGCCCTAGTTGTCTATGTTTTATTGTGAATTTATTAAATTAATATAAGGCATAGTCTAATTATCATGAAAATCACATAATTGAACCAAGTAGCAATGGCCTCTTCATCTAAGGCATTCAGGTGGTGTTTCCACCTTGTAAATTCTCCATCAAATACTCTATAAAGTATAATAACATTATTTTGTATTCACCTATGTTTAGTAATGAGTATGATGATTATTTAGTTATTTGGGATGTAGTTGAGTATGTAGACACTAATTCATATAAATAAGTACAAATATCCCCACAATAGCAACTGGTAGCAAACTTGATACCATTGAAATGTCAATAACGATACTTTATCATGGCAAAGTTTGATGTCATGCCCTACATCAACTTATTTTAGGACCCATTCTTCATTGGTAAGGTGACAATAGTTTGATTCCTAACCTATAAATGCATAAGATATTAGTTGTTTGTATCTCAAGATATGACTTCTAGAGGTATCTATAGTTTCGAATTACAAACACTATATTTGATGGACACCAGGTAGAAATGTGGAAGAAAACCATTATTGAAAATTATATAAAGAAATGGATCAGTATTGGAGAGGTTATCTCTCTCAAGGAAAGGGATCTAGTGCCAATCATAAAATTCTAGATGGGTATCCACATTATAATGGCATTATTGAATAGATTGTATAGTCACCCTAACATCCACTATCTTCATCTAGGATAAGTACCATTTTTGGACCTAATGATGACTTTGGAGTTTACTTTTAAACTAGGGGAGATAATTAGTAAAAGTATTAAAGATAAAATATTTATATAATATAAGATGCCCCTAAGTGGCCATTTCTACATGATGTCCTATTTATTAGAAGTTATCATGGGCACCATCTACATACACAATGTATCACTCTAGAGCCTAGCCTCAAACTGTATCAAAAATAGAATGAGCTTTTTAATTTCTTATATATCTATGAGTACATGAGGAACATGGTAAAAATTATATAGAATGTCTACCCTCAAATATGAAGATAAATTTAAGAATAAACCCTACTCATGATATCAAAAAACATTATCAAGACATTAGGTCTAAGGGGAGATTATTGGCTTTACCTTGACTACATGGTGATCATGGTCATGAGAAACAAGGCTTATCCACTAAGTATTCCAAAGTATGTCCCCAATAATCTATCTAAGCAAGATATTTATTAAAATATATGGTGGAGCATGGATGAAGACTTGAAGAAAAAAATAAAGTAATATTTCATGGTTCTTCCTTGATGATTGGCTGAATGTGCTATACCATTAGGAAATATTTTGAAGAAGTTGGTAAGAATAGAGAATATTATTGATTATTTATTTTCCACATAGAGATTAGGATCCCCATCACCTAATCCATAAGGATATAAAAGGATTTGGAATCGCATACTGACATGAGTGTTATGACCATGATTTCATTTTTATAAATGTAAAAGATGATGATAAAGTTTTTGAGAGAGTAAAGGTAGTTAGTTTTAATGGGGAAATTTTAAGGATTATTTAGATATAAATTTCCATAAAAATTATAAATTTCCACACTAGGATCCTTCCTCATCGTGGATTACAAAATATAGACTAATGGACCTTCCATAGTTCCTCGCAGCTTCAAGACTAAGGAACATATTCTCGATCACCACCCATGGTGATGAAAGTAGTAAATTAGGAGCCTAGTGTAGAGGAGACTCTAGTGGTTTCAAGTTCATCTCAAGAAGGGCCATATCACATACCACCAATTAAAATGAGGGATGAGAAGCAAGAGAAAGAGGTGGAATAAATCATTACTATTACTAGTGGTGTAAGGGGATAAAAGGAACCAATTTGTATTGATTCTTAAGATAAGGAAGTGGAAGGCCTTCCTATTACCTCCTCAATTATAGTTTTCATAATTATGGATGTTACTTCTTCATCTACTCATATCACTCCCCATTTTCCTAATAAAACTAAAATTTATTATAAGAGGAATCCCAGAGTCCTTAAAACCCTTATGGATACAAATTATGAAGTTCCATTTCAAGAGGACCTGATGGAACATGGGCAATCATCCATCAAGAGGGAACTTGAAGATGAAGAAGAGGATGAAGAAATAAATAAATCCAAAGTATTAAGCCTTCAATAATTGAAAGGAAAAGCACCACTTTGGGGTGATAGGCCAGGTTAGGATATTTCTCCTTTAATTACCTCAATCCCTATTTAGTCTATAGTCCCTTTGGTTTGTATTTTTCCTCCTACTAATGTTGTTTAATTGGATCCTATTATTATTAGTCATAGTGTTTCCATATTTATAGTTTTTTCTAGTGTTGGGCTTATTTTTCAACCCCCTTCTATTTCTAATTCCACTATTTTCACCTAAATAACCATTCCCCTTGCCACTCCTAAGACTAAAAAGGATAAATTCAAGAAAACCAAATGAGTAGTGGTAAGTGCATAATTGAATGTCTCTTCCACCCAATTAGGATTGTAGATGCCTTCTTCTAGTTCCACCCAATCAAATTTTATTATTCCCTCAAAAAAATATGGAAATAAAAAGCATGTATATATTATTCATCTAATTCACCATTTTGATGGTATTTATTGGTTCAAAATAATTTGTACATCATTACCAAAATCCTGGAAAGCATAGAGTTTAATGTGATCTTTAGGGGAGCTAGTAACTGAGAATACTACTTAAGACACCCAGTTGGTTGACTCTACCTAGTTAGTGATACCTCAAGGGGATGTTGATGTAGAGGCCCAAGATTCCTAAAGGCCTAATTTAAATATAAAAAATCCTCTCATGATGATTTATGTCCTTGAAAAATTTATAGGAACCATCCAATGGGTTGAAAAGAGGAAAATTGAGAATGAAAATGGTAGAGGTTTAGTTCTATAAGAGAGACGTGATGTTTTTTTTATTTATCAAAGAGAAAGGAAAATAGGTTAGGTGATTCTCCTTAAAATGAATATTTCAAGTCCTAATTCAATAATTAATCTAAATCATTGATATAAATTCATGAGTGGACTTCGAAAGTTAGGAAAGAGGGATCAGAAGCTTGAACAAGTTAGAGAACAACAACAAATTATTCATGTCCTAGTAGAAATGGAAAATGATGTTTAGATTGCATCCTTCTATTTGTAAAACATTTTGGATGTTATTATTTCAATGAAAGATGAGATAGCTCCTCATGTTATTAAAATAAATAAATTATTCAATTTTTTAAAAGAAGACAAAAATTATTTGACTTTACTTGTATTATATACAACTAATAAGGCTTATATCCATTTGAATTTGATGACATCATTAGATTGAGCTGATACTCTCAACTTAGTGGTCATATAGATATAAGAGGTTTGGAATTGGATTTAAAGTGTAGAAAATTTGATCCCAAAGTATTTAGAACATGAGAAGTTAATATTAGAAATTCTAAATGAATTGAATCTCTCTCAAACAAGGTACTCTATAATAAATTTAATAAGTAGGGTCAATTTTGACTAATTCCTTCAGCATGGGATTGTACCAATTTTAAGCAAAGGATTCAATGGATTACATTATATTAGATCTAATTAGAGCTTAGTTTTGTGAGGAATAAGTTTACATAAGTAGATATTTTTTGAGTGAAATTAAGGGCCACCAAAAATGAACATGCACACTTGTTGGCATAAGTTAGTAGAGTACATATGTCATCTCTTATAAATATGGACATCATCAGGTTGTATCATAGTGTAAGTTAAAAACATTACCAAGATTTAGAGGTAAATAAAATGTCCATGGCCTCACCATCCAGTTCCTAATCAACTACTTCAGTTCCTTTTACTACTTAGGCCTCAACGATGAAACCATCAAATTCAGCTAAACCTAAGTTTTCTAGAGGTTAATTTTGTATGTTTATTGCATGAAGATTTAATTAATGTAATTGAAGTCTATTTATATGTAGCATATACATGTAATAGTTAAAAACTTTTGTAAGCATGCACATGTTGAATTTCCATGTAAAATCAAGTCAATTTTTGGAAAAATAGTTATGATTAACTATAATTTTAAACATGTAATCCTTACATTAATTAAAACTTGCATTCTAATTATTAACATGTAACTTCAAATTTTGTATGGATTTGAGGGATGAGGTGACCCCTCCCCAAATCTATTTATACCTGTAATCATTTAGTAAATGAGGGTAGGAAATTTATTAATATAGGAATATGACTTTGATTTTCATGCAATTATGTTGACATATTTCCATTAAAATTCTCTATAATTAGTTGATTTTATTTTCTTAGCAGTTTGATTTAGTAATTGGAAGTGTGTAAGAGATACAATTAATTACTATTTTTTTAATTATTTATGTATGATAATTTAAATATTGTAAAGGCTATTAGACAATTATTAAGTATAATTGATATCATGCAATCATGTATATTTTTTAAATTGTCTAAGTGTGCATAAGTGTTTTCTTTGATATAGACTTATAGGTGTAAGACATAGCTTCCTTATATAACACTCTAATTTGAGCTATAATATATATAAGGTTATGAAACATAAACTATAAATGGTATGAACCTTTAATTGACATCTTAGAGTTTACTATATTAGTTCTTCCTTATATCCTCTTATTGTGTTTATATGTGAGTGTGAAACAGCTATTATATAAAAATAATGGTATTATAACACTTATACATAAAGAGAATAGCCAAAAAATAATCCTTCTAAAGACCATAGATCTTTATTTTCTACCCTACCTTTCCATTTTTGAGGTTTATTTTATAAATATCTACCCACATTAGAATAAGTTCCATCCATCTAAGTAAAATGGGTTTTAACTATGTTCTAGGTTTCACTTATCCATACATACACCTGATTAATAACCCACATACTTAGTCTGCTATTTCACCACATATTTTTTTAATACATACCTACAAATCATGCCCTAGGGTGGATATTACCTCCATTGAGATCCTAAAACATTATAGGTTACCTTTTTCTATCTAGGGTGTGTATAGAACCCATATCAATGAAAAAAAAGTTGGCACTAGAAGGAAGGCCACTTGTGTGGCTTCCCTAATAGAGGTTAGAAACTAATTTTAAGTTATAGTGGAGAAACTGAAGAGATTAAATAGGTTTATAGCCTAGATAAATATTTTGGTTTCACCTTTGTCAATCAACTAAAGTCTTATATCTACACCAATTGTCCCTAATGTATCCCAAGTAAGGACACCTTCCTTGGTGAGAAATTTCCAGCCTATTAATCCTCCTATGCCTCAAGATTGGCTAGTTAGATCTACCATTTTAGTCCTAGTAGATGTTCATGATTTACCCAAGAATCTAGAGAAGAATCTACCTTCTTCTCTACTTTTGGAGGAATACTGATAGAGGAACATGTCAAGTATTTCAAAGCTACTTTAAGATTAATGAATGTCACTGATGAAGATGTTTCATGTAATATTTTCCCTTTTACATTACATGATACTTCTTATTATTAGTTACTAAATTTTCAAGAGAAATTAATTACTTCATGAAACTCATGTCAAATAACTTTTCTTTCTCAATTTAGACAAATTACTATTATAAGTGTGGTATATCAACATTTCACCAACATGAAGAAGGAGTCTAATGAGCCAATTTAAGATTTTAATGTGAGAATTCTGAAGATGCACACTTGGATAAGTGATTCATATAAAATAATAATGAAACTAGTACTAAAAATTTACAAAAATTCCCTAGATCTAATTACCATAGTATTTTTATGAAGATATACTATTGATAACACTCTATCATTATCCTATAAAATTGTGATCAATATTGAAAGGTAGATAAATCTATAGATATCAGTCACTCCCACCCTCAGTGATAGTTTCCCAACTTTGAATCCAATGCCCCATGTGAATTATAATGTTTTGGTATTCATCCAAAATTAGTTATATGCATTTCCTCTTATCACATATCACATAACGAATCAAAATTATGGCTTATTGAACAACTCTACACAAATGAATGGCCATCAATAGAACTAGCATTTGATCCCATCCAATATTGTAGTTGTTTTGGGCATTGATTATACTAAAGCATAATTAGATTATATTTATATGATGGTCCATAAATTTAGCAATGAATTATTGGTCATGTATAGGAATATGAGTAATGACAGTTGTCAGAATAATAATAATAATAATTTTGGGTTTCAAATATATATCATACCTTTTAATAGGTCTATAAATAGTGAAAAATAACAAAATCCTAGTAAGTTGTCAAAAATTAACATAGTGGAGATGGCTCTACCTAATTGGTGTAGAGTTCAAAATACATCTCATCATGGTGAACTTCAATGTATTAAATTTTTTTAAATGTTTGATATCTTCCAAATAGAAATGGTGAGGTAGGATTTGATGAACAACCCACCAAGTTTCCCAATGAATCTATTTCCTCAAGCACTACTATGGTTTTTAAACTCATCAATTTCCTTTCCAAAGTGAGGATGATAATGTACCAAAGGATAATTATGATGAAGTGCATGCCTTTGAGTAGTATCAAAGAGAAAATTACAATTTGATGAACAAGTAACCCTTCACAACATCTAGTCCTCCAAATAATACTACTATTTCACTAAATCTCAAGGCTGATAATAATCCACTTCCCCTTAAAAGGAATGATTAGCCCCATAGTGAGGAGGAAAAAATAAAATTATGGTACAAATTTTTTGAATACATGAATAAAATTAAAACAAACATCACTCTTCATGAATTTTCCCATATCACTAAATAAAAAGAGCGCCTATGGAGATCTATCACAAGAAAATTTGTTATAAAGAAGTAAAGGCTACCCAAATGTTATATACGAGAGTAAGATAGAACTTTATCCTTTATTATTAATTAGTATAGAATTTGTAAAGCATATTCATGAGTTTTAGTTGATTCTAGAGCTTTGGCTAGTGTGATGCCAGCTTATATTTTTCAAAAGCTTGGATTGACTCCAAAACCATCTAAGAGGATGGTTTCACAGCTAGACAAAAAAGTTGTTCTTATGGTTGGAGAATTGAATGATGTACAGGTTCAAGTATAATTTGAACCACATGTGTAGATGATTATTGATATACTTATAATATATATTCTAGAGGGGTCTAGACTGCTACTAAGTAGAGACTGGTCAAATATGTTGAATGGATATGTAGAAATAGGCTTATCTCATATTTGGATGCCATGGAGAGAAGTTGAAAGCCATATTCAAATTGATCACGAACTAAGAATGAAGAACCACATCATGGATTAAAATACTAAAAATGAAGAGGTCAGTTATAAATACCCTAATATTTGAATTTATACCTTTACCATAAAATATGAGGTATAAGAACTAGAAGTCTAGGGACCTTCCCAATTATGGACTCTCCATTTCAAAGGTGTAATATCCAAGTAATGATAAATCATGGGTGTTTAATTTGTTGACCCATAAGGTAATAAGTACCTACTAACCTATCATTTATAATTACCTTGCACAAATAACAAACCAGAGTATGAGGCATTGATTTTGGGACTATAATTTGCTCTCAAAAATAATGTTAAGTAGCTACAAATATATAGAGGTTTAGAGTTGGTAATTAATCAAGTTAGAAACAAATACTAATGAAAATTGTCATATATGAATAGGTATAAATACAAAACCTAGGATTTAATTGAGTCATTTAAAGCCTTCAATATAGTAACTATTCCTAAAAAGTAGAATCAGGATACTAACTCACTGACTACTTTAGCTACCAATTTGGTGTCATTACAAGAATCTAAGGTGTATAGATATTCTATCAATCTCATTCCTTGCCCATTTATGCTTGATAATGTGTAAAATTTATAGTTATTTTATGATAACTAACTAATTTTCTAATTTAGGACAATTTGAATCTTGAATCATTGATGATAAAGAAATAAGTTGTTTATGTTAGGATGACCTGAGAGGAGTTATTTAGCTCAAATAAAATTGTCTTCCTTTAAGTATGGTTTCATTGGAGAGAACATTTGATATAGACACTCAATTTAAAAAATTTATTCAACCTAAACTCAATGAATTTTAGTTTAATAAATAGAACTTAGGATATGAAAATGATCCATACTATGTCAATATTGGTCTCAAATGCACTCCAGAGGAAAAATAAAGGGTAAAGGATTTACTCACCCAATATAAAAATGTAATTTCATGGATGTAAGATTATTTGAAGGTTTTTTATCCTTAGAGTCATCACCCATATGATCATGTTAAATCTAGGACATAATATATTTAGGCGTAGATAGACACCGATAAATCCTATCCTAGAACCACTCATCTAGAATCAAATAGAAAAGATGTTAAGTGCAAAGATATTGTTTCCTATTAGACATTCTACATGGCTTTTGAACTTAGTTACAGTTAGGAAAAATTATGGAAAAATTATATTATGTGTTGATTCTAGGAATTCTAATAAGGATTTTGAGAAAGACAATTACCCTTTACCTTCTTTGTATGAGGTGATCCAAATAGTAAGTGGTTATATAATGATGTCTTTCTTTGATAGTTTTTCAGGATATAAATAGGTGTTGGTTCAATCTGAAGATAAAATGAAGACTAAATTTATCACAAAGTTGGGTATTTATTCATATAAGAGGATGAATTTCAGCCTAATTAATGAAGGAGATACCTTTTAGAGATCCATGTACCATGTATTTCAAGGGCTAATAGGTAAATGTATAATCATATACATGGATGACCTCACTATTTTCTCAATGAATAGAATTGATTGCTTAGGCCACCTAAAGTCAATATTTGAAAGATGCATAAGGTTTATAATATCATAAACCCAAAAAAGAGAATATTTGGTGTCACTGAGGACAAGATCTTAGTTCACATTATCACCAAATAAGGAATCATAATTGACATAGATAGAGTTTACGGTATTTTAAATATTGTATTCCCAAATAGTAAGAAGTAGCTCAAGTATTCCTTTGGAAAGATAAATCTTTTGAGAAAGTTTATCTTAGGTTTTGTATAAATTATTAGACCTATAAATGCAATGCTCAAGAAATATTTTAAATTGGAGAGGACATTGGAGGCCTGAAAGTATTTTTAAGACATTAGGGTCACCATATCTTAGGCTTTAGTGATAATAAGCCTAGCCTTCAGTAAAGACTTATTATTATACTCATTTTCTTAAAAATACATTATTTATGTGGTTCTTACTTATAATAAGTAGGAAAGGGAGCATCCTATTGCATTCATGATCATGAATTTAAAATAAGTAAAGCTCAAATACTCCATAATAGATAAGTAGATTTTTTCTCTAGTTAAATCAATGATTAAATTTAGACTTTACATCTTGAGAAATAATATTATTGTTATTGTGATAAACCCTAAAATCAAGATTAATTTATAATATAATGAATTGGGAGATCTTAGAATCAAATTGATGAAAAAATTATAGGTGTTTGACCTAGAAATCAAGCCTACCAAAAATTTTAGTAGGCAAGGCATCATTTAACTTATGGCTGAACCTAACCCACACATCACCATTGAGGAGTTTTATCATACCTAGTTATCTAAACTATACTCGTGTGATGATATAATTCTCAATAGATAATATATAATTATTACCCAAAACTCAATAGATAACAAAGAAAAATTTTGAGGCTAAATCTTCTCATTACATGATTATAAAAGGAATCCTCTATAGAATAAATTATGAAGGCATCAACCTAAGAGGCATGTCATGAGAAGAAGCTCAAGATATTTTTGAGAAAATAGAATATTGGTATTGGTCATTTGTCTATAAATACCAAAACATATAAGATTATTTGAATGTGATACTATTGGCATATAGTCCTCAAAGACATACATGGCCATGTAAGAACATGTAATGACTGCCAAGTTTTGGTGAAAAGAGATGTGGACATAATGATGACACTATAACCTATTATTGAAGGAATAATCTTTTTATAGCAGGGTTTATATTTCATTGGTATCATCAACTCAAAATCCCTACTTATACACATATTTTTATCTCATAACCACATACTATTATACTAGATGGACTAAAGTATTGGATACAACCATTCTAGACCATAAGATGTAATCATTTTTTATAAGAAAACATCACAAATAGGTTTGGTACCTCTATATCCTTAGTTTGTGATAATGGACCAATATTCCAATTAGTTTAATTCAATGAATGGACCACCATAATAAAATCACCATTAGGTCATGTTTCAACCATTACTTGTAGGGAAATGAATTCACCAAATCAACAAATAAGAACCTAATTGATGCCATTAAAACATTAGATATAGATAAACCTAAAGAATGGCATAATTTTTTGAAATATGTATTTTGAGAATATTAAACAAGATTCAAAAAATCAAGCAAATATTCACCTTACCTACTAGTATATGGACAATGGCCAATATACCTAATCATGATCAAATTACCAACATATAAATTTATGTAGGTGTACATGGAACCAAGTGATAAATATGACTCTTGTTTATTTGATATAATAGAAATGGAGTATTCTAAGAATGAACCATTGCTTAATTTTAGTAAACATCAAGACTTGCTCAAAAGATAGTTTGATATAAGAGGAAAGTTTCAAGCATTCATAATATCTAACCCAGTGCTTCTATAGGACAAAGCCCATGAAAATAAAGGACAACATGATAATTTTACCGCATTATCAACTAGACCTTGCCAGATATTAGATATCTTGGGTAATAATTTTTTCTATTTGAGTGACCTCTAAGGTAACTGATTGACATATCCAATAAATGTGTAGTTTTTGAAACACTACATCATTGTACCATATGGAGATTTCCCTGAATGATCATAAGTGCTGAGGTAGAGGTAGGAGTAGGTTCGTTAGATTTACTATTTTCATAGAATAATTTCCTATTTTATGTATTTATATTCCTTTAGGTTAGTTTTCTTTATTTCTAGACTAGCGTTTCCAATTTTCCATATTTTACTTTCTTTAGTTTAATTCCATGCCTTTTAGAGTAGTTGTATTTATTTTTCATGACAATCTAATTAACTTCTATAGGGATAACCAAGTAAGTATAAAATCCACTATAATTCTTATACATTTTTGAGGTTGAAATTTATACCCATGAGAGGATTTACAAAGGAATAAAAACTATGGAAATAACATAAAATAGATCACAAAAAATGAGTATATTTACATGATTTATACCCTTGTGGTGATATTTTCATAATTTAGGTATGTAACAAATATGTTAATTATGGTTATAAAACAATTGAATACTTATATCAAGTATGTATAATTTTTTCTCAATGCTCCATATTATTTTATAAAGTTTTATCATCTCTTTGGATCAAATGAAATTTCAATGTTAATACTTATTTTAGATAATAACCATTAAATATAGCTGTCAAGGACATTTTGATAAGTTGAGTTTTATTTTTTCACATACACCAACTCATAATGGTCCCTACCATCCTCATCTTACCAATATTATTAAAAAAATAAGACCAATATAAACTACAAAGTGATCAATAAACCTAAAGAAAATCTAAATGCGATCAAAGACTCACATGATGAAATAAGATAAATGTATCATGCATCATGTAAGAATATGAGGTGATGAAAGGAAGAGGAAATAAATGTATCTCTATTGAGAATATGTATGTCTTAATGGTAGTAGAGAAATGCTTGAGTTTCCCTAGTTTAATATGCTTTAAATAAATTAGAATGAAGCATATAGTCATTCCAAGTTTTTCTTAAAACCTTCATGTAAGGGTAAAATAAAATCATTTCATCATATATAGATCCAAGGTATGAGAAAGGATAATGTGTTATATCAGTTCATTTAGAATATCTTTTATTTTTCTATTTCAATTATTCTCTCGTAGTATGGTTCATGTTTAATTTGATGTTGAAAACAATAGATTCTAGGTTCTTGAATACTTCAGAGTATTCACCCTATGAGTCACCATTTGTTGTATTTATTACACCCCCAATATTTTTATTTTACTCATTAGGGACCCAATATAAGTTTGAAAGGTTTAGTTATATTAGAAAAGGGCTCTCCATTGACATTTATATGTGTGTTCAACAAGATCAAGCTTTAAAGGTTTTTATATGAATGATTCTTAACTAATATGAATGCATTTGGAATTTCTTTGTTATTTGGGTTTCAACTATGTGACTTATTTGTAATAATCTATTAACATTATTCAAAAGTTTTATATATGTATAGGTTTATAGAGTATGAAAAATAAATACAATGTTTTAGACTTCATGCATTTTAATTTTCACTAGTTATGTCTTTCACATATTTTTGGTCTTCAAAACTTTTGTTTTTGAAGTTGGATTCTAACATTTATGATCCTTCACATCTTTTTTCCTTCACAAAAAGTGTTCATCACAGCTTTTGTTTGGAACTTGTTCATCTTTGTAATGTTTGTTTGCATATTGCATCATGAACTTTTTATACATATTTTTGTCTTTGCAAGTTTTGTTTTTAATTTACACACTTCACAAACTTTACATTTCATAACTTTTACTTTGGAAGTTATGTCCAAGATTTGCATTATAGGTTTTATTTGGGAGTTGTGTTCATAAAGGCTTCTTTTGTAGGTTGTGTTCATATGAACTAGTATTCAGAAATTTTATTTAAAAATTCTATTCACAAGTTATGTTTTAGTGAAATACCTAACACATGACATCTGAAGGAAGACTATATTGCATAGTTGGTATTTGAAAAAAGTAAAAATGAGATAGCACTTATCCAAGGGTATGACATTGCATTTATTTGAACATATATAGAGCCTACATGGCATAATTTCCAAAGATAAGTAGAAAAGTTTCAATTAGACAAGTAAAATAAGTTTGGATACATTGGAAATTAATGGCACATAAACTATAATTAAATTCTTAGCCTTGAATATATATCACCAAAATTTAAAGATATTGATTGATAACAAACTCAAGATACCTTGAACTTCAAAGAGACCTTGAAGCCCTAGTTGTTTGTGTTCCATTGTGAATTTATTCTAGTAAGCCAACACACTATTGAATTATCATGAAAATCATGTAATCAAACCTAGTAGTAATGAACTCTTCATCTAAAGAGTTTAGGAGGTGTTTCCACCTTCCACATTCTCTATCAAAGACTGTATATAGTATACCAACATTGTTTTTTATTTGAATATATTTAAAAATGAGTATGCTAATTATTTAGTTCTTTAATATGTAGTTGAGGATGTAGATGCCCATTCTCATAAAGTCTTGACAACCCCTCACCAATAGTTGGTAGTAAACTTTATATCATTAGAACATTGAAAACTACACTTTATATTAGTGAAGCTTGAGATCAAGACCAACATCTACTTATTGTGAGAACTATTATTCATTGGGAATGTGACTAAAGGTGGATTCATACACCTCATCCATAATATAGTCATTTATTGTATCTTAGGAGATGCCTTCTAGAGGTATTTATTGTTTCTAATTATATATGGTACATTTTATGGACATAGGGTAGAAATGTGGAAGAAAAAAAAATGAAAATGCTCTAGGGAAATGAATTTCTCCTATAGAGGTTGTCACTCTAAAGGCAAGGGATCCAATGTAAATTACCAAGTTCAATATAGTTATTCATATTATAATGGAATTATTGAATAGAGTGTATGGTCACCCTAGCGTCCTCTATCTTCATTTAAAATGGATACCATTTCTAGATGTGATGATGACTTTAGAGTTAACCTTTGCACTAGCGGAGATAATCAGTGGAAGGATTAAAGAGAAAATGTTTCAAAATTAAAACAGGCCCCTAGGTGGCCACTTATACATAATATCCTATTTTTTAGACACTTTCATGGGCATTGTCTACATAAACAATGGATCACTTTGGAGCCTACATACATGAGGAACATAGTTAGATTTGTTATTGGGAGAAGAATTTAGATTGTAAAGCTACATAGGATATTTGTCTAATACTCATGTGTTATGTACTCATTTTATCATTTATAAGTATATTTATCCTATCACCACAACTTTTAATAAGTTAGAATATGAACAAACTCCACTTTTGGCACCAATTATGAGAAGAATATGAACATTCATAGACTAGAAACATCTATATATACTTTTCATTGTAAGAAGAATAGAGTTCCACTTTTGAAGAGATTATTAGAGACTTATCTAGTTATGGTTACCTATGTGATTTCTTAATTTGATCCTTGAATGCATTCTCATGTATAATTTTTTGTTACTTTCTATCTAATTTGGCCCAAATAATTCATTTAAGCTTATGAATCACTCATTGTTCTTACCTCCATAATGCATGATAATTAACATTTTTTATGTTTCTATTTTCTAAACTTTTATATGAATATGATACATAGTTTTGTGAATGAAAGTACATCCTATCTATCCTAATCCTTAATTTTTTTATGATTTAGGAACATTTGATAATAATGGTGTGGTGAGCATGTAACCTCCTTCTAAAGAAAATAATGCTAAGATGGTTACCATGGAAGAGAGATATTGAAATGTGGTTAGACCAAAGCATATGTAAATTTGTAGAATAAGAATCAAAATGGACTGGTATTACCATTTATGAAATCAAGAATATTATTATTTTAAACTAAGAATAAAATAAATAATAATTTGGACTAAAAAAAGATAGATCGGTTGTAGAAATTGGAAACTGACTAGACAAGAGTGATAGATCATTAGGTTGCTACTATACAGATGGATACATAACTGAATTTACAGTACAATGATACATAAATTTCTAATTTGTGAAAAATGAGTTTTCTATAGGAATTGAAGGGAAATTATTTAGTGACTACCTATCTTTGTGAAGATGTTGGTTGTAGATAAGGCCATACTTCCCACTCCAACCAATATAGATTAGTTGCTTTAAGCATATGGGGGTGTGTGTGACATGATAGTGAATGATGATTAGATGAGTGTATAAGGCTTGAAATTTAATCCATAATGGATACACAAGGGAAGAAGAGTTAGAATAAAAGTTTAGATTTAGAACATGAGCTAAGATAATAAAATAGATGGAGTATATAGAAGAATACCCTAGTAGTTGTGAGTAGAATTAAGGGTAATATTAAAGTAGATGATGAATGTGTAGGAAGAAATGATGATTGAGATGAAAGAGATTAATAGTTAAGGATGAATAAATATAAGATGAAAGAAGATGATGAATGTCAGTAGAAAGAAAGAAGTGATGAAGGATGAGAAGAAGAATAGATGTTCAAAGAAGAAGACAAGAATAGTGTAGAAGTAGAACAATTAGATAATAATTTTAGTGCATATCTACAAGAATGGGTATTATTGGAAGAAGGACATCAAGTATTAATAAAATAATCAAAACAAGGTTAGAAAGTAATTTTAGGTTTTAGCTTAGAAGAAGAATAAGTTTTAAGAAAGAATAATTCACTAGAAAAGCACACATCCTCGTAGCCCTATGTCTTATATTATAGTAGAAGTTTTCAATCAGATGGATAGGAAGATAGTAGTTGGTAAGTTTCATTTTTAGAACAAGTACATTATTGGGGTAATTATATTTAAACAACATCAATTCAAAATTCTTTGGAGGCCATATGATTTATTGAAACCAAGCATAGAAAAGAAGGAAACATAGAAAAATAGAGTGAATGGGTTGACTCTCCTATTATGTAGATAAATATTCATAGTATGTAATTAGGATCACAAAAAATATAGCCTCTTTTTATAAAATTTTTTTAATAGATACCCTTGAAACTAGTTTACACAATGGGTTCTGTAGGAGCATTTATAAATCTGGCAACATATGATGGGTCTATGGACCCCAAATATTACTTACTAATATGTGAGACCAGATGGCAAGGTAAGGTTATTACTAATGAGGCTATCAGTAAGTGTGAGTTAATAGGGGAATTAAATGGAATATAAATTGAGTTTATATACCATAGGTAAATTTCATGGTCAAGTCTACAATAGGTTAAGGAATGTCTTATCATAGAGTTCAAGATAAAAAAATGTACAAGTTAGATTATTCAAGACTTGAAGGATATAAGCTAGAAGTCAAGAGAATCAATCTATGATTATGATCATAGGTATTTTTATGTTATGAATAAGGCGAAATTTACCTTAGAAAATAAAGATAAATTTGTGTGGTTTGTCAAAGGATTGTGTTCTCAAATCATATTTCATATAGCGTAGACTCAATACGTTACTAAGGCAGATGCTAGAGCTATTATCCTATAAGTGGAACAAATTAAAGACTATGGGGAAACTCCCATCATAAGTTTTAAAATTGAAAATTCATTACAAGATTTTATGAATATGATGGATCAATATCATGAGGTAGATAATGCTAAGATAAATTTATGGTGCATGGAGTGTGGGAAAGAAGGACATCACAATAACTATTATCCTAACATCAAGATAGAGTTATGTGAAATTTGTTGAGTAGTAGGGCATGCAAAAACATATTTCCATCTCTTATAACATTATGTTAAAAACCCACAAAGTTTATATTGTAATTTATGTAAATCACATACACATGATGAAAACAATTATAGGGATTTATAGGATCTCATAGAAGACATTACCAACAATGTATTTGTCTTCACTACACATCAAATATCACCGGTGAAGTAAATGATTCCAATCCTAGAGATTGATAAAGGTTGTATGACCCAAAAAGGTCCAAAATGAATTCCTAGTTTACATCATTACTAGCCTCAAGGCCTAGTTGGTTAGATCCCTCCATCACTGACTTGGATGCCACTATTACAACAATACTAATACATAGCACCCTCGAGTCTAATAATGATGTAACAATAATTTGGAATTAGAGATAATTCACAGCAACATTATAATTGAAATATAATGCAATTATAAGGAGGGTATATAAGAGGTTATTATTCAAATAGAGGAGGATCTAGGGATGGATATAAAGAAGTTTACCAAGGTGGTAGAAGGAATAATTATCAATGCCTTCTTTTTTAATGCTATCTCTGTGGAGAGTATAATCATGTGTACTACAATTACTCGTTGAATCCCCAAAGATAGTATTACTACTCATACTATAGAATATATGACCAACATGAGATAAAATATTGTCTTGTCTTAGAGAAATAAAGGAAAAGGCTGTCAATAATGTTAACATGGTTAATGCATAGATTTAGGAGGATGCATTCTTGAACATTGTTATAAGACACCAACATGTAGAGAGAGGATTAACTCCTCTCAAAATAACTATGGATTAGGGAATTTGGAAAGCAAAATAGGACAAATATTTGGACCCATATATAGAAAAGGTGTTCATGTATGAAGCTACATAGATGTTGAAAAAAATTCAATATCAAAACACTGAAGGAAATGTTGCATCAATAGATGCACATATGTATGTCCAAATCATGTGCATTATGTGTCAGGATAGAGTCATTACTATGTTGATAGGTTTACTAAATCTTTTATGTATACTAAAATATGAAGACATCTCTCATAAAATCATAAAATTAATACATAATATATTAGAGATTTCACAATGATGCCACTAGAAGATAGAAAACTTTGTTTGATATGTCAAAATAAAAAGCCATCAGATGTAGCTGCACTAATTGGCATTGAAGTCAAAGGATATGAAATTCTAAATGTTATCTTTGATTTTGGAAATGTAGTCAACATGATTCCTAGGTCTACATTAGAGGTGATTAGATGGTTAGTTCTAAGTTATAGCCCAGAAACTCTAATCTTAGATAACTATGGAAGAGTTGAGCACATTGGTAGATTAGAAGATGTTGAGATCAAAGTGACAGAATCGACCCTATGAGGTGAATTTGAAGTCATCGATATAAAGATAATAAAAGCACATTACCCTATGATAATTAGCAATAAATGGGAATATGATAATTAGATACTTATCAATATTGTGCAAAATTAACTAGAGGTGCATCAAGGAGATAATATTATCATCATTCCTCTCAATAAGGTGCACAAACCTTGCATCATTCTTGTTGAACTAGACTCTCTTTATATCTCATAAGAAATAAATTGGATGAAGGTAAATGCTAAAGAGAACTAGAAATCTCTACATGTAGTTGAGTACAAATTTTTATATTATCACACTAAACATTAGGTGTAATATATAAACACTCAGTATTTGGAGACATCTGAACAATGGAATCCTAAACTAGTAATTACTCAGCTATTGACAACCCAATTTGCTATAGACTATTATGTCTTCATGTTTGTTAAATCCCCTACCCATTCAGAAGTTGATTTTCTCTATCAAGTAGATGATCATATGTAAGATTATATAGAACTGACTAAATATGCACTTTGACTTAGGAAATATATTCATCTGTTAGTGGAGACTTAGACATGCACCTACTCAACTAAGATCATTATAACCATGAACTCTGATTGATGAGAGTGGTCTTTACACATAAGAGATAACTTCTTTTTACTATGAAACTGAGGATATCAATCAATTCATTTTGTGCCTATAATTTCATGTACCTACCATTATTCAACAACTCAGTTCTTTGAATTATGGGCTGAAGGGAATCACAATGACATGGTGGTAAATTCATAAAAATGATTAGTTTAATTGGGATGATGCATGTGAACTAATGAATATTAGGTTATAACTACCATAGGTTATCAAAATTAATTGACCTTTCATCTAAGAATGTGAGTTCTCTAAAATCCATATTCATAAATGTGTTGAAGTTTAGACTAAATAATGTGTGGTACCAAAGTACTGGATTCACATATTTCATTACACATTGGCTCCTTTACCATTATCATGGTACATACATCAATAACATAGGAGGGAGATGAATCATTGGGTGTAGGTGTAAAGTGACTTCATATAGACATTTATTTTTTAAGATGAGAACCCTCTAGTTCACAATGTACTGCTAAAAATTAAACATTTCCTATGCCTTGCGTGAGCAGAACATTTAAGTACCATGAAGGAATCCACTACACAAAATAACATATCCTATGATATAAATACAACATTATAAAGATGTAAATCTTCCAAGATAGAATAACAATCTCTCATGCAACTATGTTTCTAAATACAAGATGAATAAGAAGACATTAAATATTTAGATACTAATGGTGATATCGATGTGACTAATTTATTTGAACCTGAATAGCTAGTAGGACTAGTAAAGGATCCCATCATAGAACCTAATGAATAAGACAAGTTGCACAACATAAAAATTATAGAATAGGAAGGTCAATGAATGCTACAATAATTTTTGGCTGAGGAAAAGTGTAATATTTACTAGTAGCCCATTAAAAGTCACATAGAAAACATTGA
Organism: Torreya grandis; assembly: GCA_037957365.1. NCBI lineage: Eukaryota > Viridiplantae > Streptophyta > Pinopsida > Cupressales > Taxaceae > Torreya > Torreya grandis. The sequence goes on from JARHVA010004308.1 coordinate 165,013, forward strand.
AATTGAGGAGATTCCTAAATTTGCACATATAGGTGATTACTAGACTGAATCTAAATTTTTTGAAGCTATGAAACTCTTGAAAAATTATCAAGATGTTTTTCCCACAAAATTTTTAAAAGTTAGAGGAGTTGATCCATCTCTAGGTGAAATGCATATCAAAATCAAGGAGTGTGCATGACCCATAATGAAATGACCATATAAGTTGAATCCAAATATGTAGTTGAAAATAAAGGTTGAACTCGATAGAATGTAAGATGTAGGTATAATATATTCTATAGAAAAGGTATATTGGGTTAGTCCTTGAGTAGTGTATCCTAAGAAAATATGGGAGATTAGAGTATGTGGTCATTATCAAATTCTGAATGATGCATGTGTGAATGATCCATTTACAATTCCCTTCACAAATGAAGTTTTGGAATATATAGTAGGTTATGAAGATTATTCTATCATAGATGGCTTCAATGACCATCATCAAATACCCATCACCAAAGAAGACATAGAAAATTATTTTTACCATGGAATGGGGATCCTTTACGTACAAGGTAATGCCTTTTGGAATTAAGTATGCGCCCATAGTTTTTTCTTGAGAAATGGTGATTACATTAAAGTATTTCATTCGTGACATTTATGGATGTATATCTCATTGATTGGGCAGCTTTTTATTTTTTTAAAGAATTTTTTTCCAAGATATACCTCATATTAGAATGTTGTCAAGCTCTATGCATTACCGTAAATTTTTTTTAAAATATATTTTTTACACTTTTTAGTGTCTTACTAGGTCACGTAGTGTGTAATGAATATTGGTAGATCAGGCCAAAATAGTAGTCATTTTGAGTATGTCTCCACCAGTTAGCTCCATAGAAGTGAGATATTATCTTGGCCATGTAGGGTAGTTTTAAAACATGAATGACCACATTTCTTATAGGAGGCACACCAAGTAATATTATGAGGACATTTTTCTTAAGAATCTACTTCAAGGAATTTTGTATAGAGTGGGTTATGGTGTCTGAACCTTTTTTAGGATGTATATAGAGTAGTGAAACACTATGATGTATGTCAATGCATGGGTAAGCTACTACGAAAGGATGAAATTCCATTTCAGCCTTTGTTATCCAAACAACCGTTTGAACAGTGGGGTATTAATTTTGTTATACCTATCAACCAATCAATTAAATGCAATAAATCAAGGTATATTATTACTATGACAGATTAATTTACCAAATGGGTCAAAGCTGTTGTGATAACTAACTATGGTGCAACAACACAACAAATTTTTTTATGAGAATATTATTACAAGGTTTGGATTCCACATTAATATCATTAAAAATCAAGGGACACACTTCTTTAATAATACCATCAAAGCCCTTATTAAAGAATTCATGATTTCTCATCATAAAAGTAATGCATACCATCCACAAACTAAAAGCCAAGATGATGCCTATAACAAAGTCTTAGGAAAAATGTTGAAAAATATCTATGATATCAAGAGGGATGATTGGGAAGATATCATTCCTAATATTCTTTGGGCATATCACACACATTATAAGAGAGCTATAGGTTTTACTCCATTCTAGTTGGTCTATGGGCTTGAAGTAGTTATTCCAATAGAATATTTGGTATCCAATCTACAATATTTGATGTACATGTGTACAAACATATTTTTATATACCTGACCAATGAAATGAGCATACCTTTTTCAAATTGACTAATTTTAAGTCCAAGAAAGAAGGATAGTTATTCAAGCATAGATATTTCAAATTCTGAGTTTATCACCTCTGCAAAGGTCTTGGTCATGTTCTCATTTTTTCCACCAAAGATGATATCATACACATAGACCACCACTATAAATTTATGGTCATTTTTAGTCTTGATATAATATTTACTATATGCAACTCCTCTCTTGAATCCTTAGACCAAAATATAATTGTCTAGTCTAGCATACCAAGCTCTAGGGGCATATTTTATAAAATAGAGAACCTTCTTCAACCTAAAAACATAATATTTTTTATCATTCAATACAAAACCCTTAGGTTTCTCAATGTACACTTCTTCCTCCAAGTTATCATTTATTAAAGATGACTTGACATCCATATGGTATATCTTGAAGCCTTTGAAACTTGTATTGGCAATAAATAACCTAACAGCCTCTAACTTTGCTACTAGAGAAAATGTTTCCTCAAAGTACACTCCTTATACTTTAGCATATCCATTACATACTAGTCTATCCTTGTTTCTGGTGACTTCTCCATTCCCATTCAACTTGTTTTTAAACACCCATTTTGTACTAATGATATTTTTATCTTTAGGCCTAAGTACTAACTCCCAAGTCTCATTCTTCTCAATTTGATTCAACTCTTCTTTCATAGAATATATCCAAAACCTATCTTTACTTGCTTCTACATAGTTTTTAGGTTCAAATTTTTATTTAACTCTCTTGATTAAAATCACTCACCACTCTCATTCTTGTTTGTATACATGCACTCTTGTTGTCAATGATATGAGATTTAGGATGATACTTTTCAATCTACCTATAAGGAAATTTTGAGTCTTTTATCTCCTTAATTTATTCTTCATCCTCATATATCTCTATTTCTCCTTCATCATTCTTTGACTGAGAATATGATTTCTTGTCTCATCAATCTTCACATTTGTGCTCTCTACTACTTTTGCAACCCATTTTTGTATCATCTGGAGGTAGAAATAATTGATGAATATCCCAAGAAAATACATTCATCATACCTTGAGTCAAACATTCCCAAGTCCTCCTCATCTCTCTTGATATAACATTTACGTCAAAACACCTTAAAATTATCAACACTAGTAGGTCTACCATTCCACAGTTCATATGGAATCTTATCACCATTGACCCTAATATGTATTATATTCAAATTTTAAATTATATTACCCATAACTTCTCTTTATTATCCATCATAAAATTTTGAATCATTCAATATGGTCCTTACCATTTATTGGACTATTATAATCTTTCTTTCAACTACCCCATTTTGTTGAGGTGTTATCGCAACTGAGAACTATCTTCTTTTTCCATTTACCTCACAAACCTCATCAAACTCAATTAACCAGAAATAACCTCCTTAATCAAACCTAAGACACTTGATATTCACATTCATCTCATTTTCAACCAAAGCCTTAAATTTTTTTAAGTTACCTAGATCTTTTTACTTCTCTTTCAATAATGCTACCCAAATCAATCTTGTGAAGTCATTCAAAAGCAATATCAAGTAGATGTCACCTTGAATTCTTTGAATCCTTGTAGGACCACATATATTCATATGAATTAATTGTAAAAGTCTAGTAGTAGAGTATTATTTATAATTTAATCTCCTCCTAGTCTACTTACCATGTTGACTTACCTTTCAAAGAGCATCTACAAGTTTATAAATTTTGGCCATGTTATTCACGAACCCATTACAGCTGATCTTGAATAGATTGTAAAATTTTATATGACCTAACCTCCTATACCATATCCAAATTTCATCTACCTTTCTCATAAATCACTTCTCTTTTGTTATCTCATTTAGTACATATAGATTATTCTCACTTCTATTGGATTTGGTAATCAACCTATTTATTTTTCCTCTCCCTATCTCACATTCTATGTCATGAAAATTTAGGGTATGTCTTTGGATGCACATTTTACGTACACTCAACAAGTTGTGTTTCAATCCATCTACATATAATATATTTTATGCCTTGGTCTTCCAGCTATCCAAGCTCAAGGCACCTTTGCCAACTATATTGGTAGATGTGTTATCTACAAACCTCACTGATCCTATAGAATTCTTCTTCAAAGTGATTAATTTTATCTTTATCTTATCATATGACTTGAAAAAACACTATCTATGTACCAATTCAAATCTTCATTCTGAGTATGAAAGGTTGTTTGAGCTATCCTAGATTCTTCTCCTATATATTCTTGCTTCTCCTTCTTATTCCTATAGGGTCTATTTTCTTAATCCATTATTTAGTATCATGACTACATATCTTATTAACCTGATCGGTCTTCCTTTTAGGTTATATCTTACAATATCTTGTAATATCTCCTCTTTGGTTGTATTTATAACATATGATTCTACTTTTCCATCTGCAGTTAATATCTCTATGTCCAAATTTACCACAAGAGAAATAATGACCTTTGAAATAATTCACATACTTTGACTGTTTAACCTCATTTGTCTTTTTATTACCATTAGATGATACACCAATACCTTTGATATGCTTTGATGAAACAAAACCTTTTTTGGCTTGTTGATGATTGACTTCAAACTTGACCACTTATACATAGGTATTTATTTTATCAACATTATCACTCTTTGATAGATAATTAACTTTTGGAAGATGAATCTCCTTGAACTCCTTCTATTCATCTTTGAAACCAAGACCTGTCTTATCATGAGAGGACCTTTTACTATCCAAAATATTGTTAAGCATTTTTTTACTCTCATCAAATTTTTGATATGTTTTCATTTTGATTGCATATTTCTCTAGTTGTGCCTCTAATGAGTTTACTTTTATTATAAGCTAGGTATATTCTCCCATATGATTCTTCTATTTTGAACAACATTTACAAGTTGTTTCAATGACTATGTATACATCTTCATTGTAATCATAATAAACAATTTCATTATCACAATCCATATCTATGCTCTAAAGATCACCCTTAGACTATTAATCCTTCACAAGGATCCTTTCTTTGATACCAATTGTTATAAACACAACCACTAAGGGAGGGTGAATCAATGTAAAAAAATTTATTTCAATTCCACTTATCATTCATTAATCAATCAAACTAATATAGAGATATAGTAATGCATAATCAACCATTCATATGAGCATGAAGTAGGAACATAACACAAGAACACAAGATTTATGTGGAAAAACCTCATGGGGAATAAAATCTACTAAAACACATCTTGGACTATAGTACTATAAGTAATGAATCAATATTTATTAAGGTACCAACCCCATAAGAAGCACCAACCCATCACTAGTTAAGCACCAATACAACTAGTCCTTTAACAAGTACCAAGTTACAAGGAGACACCAACCCCCTAAGTGACACATCACCAACTCAACCACATAAAAGCTATGATCAGCTTTAGACACTTGTTTCTCACTCAAATGATGATGATCCCCTTATTTTTTTCTTCACACTCTTCTATCTCCTTCAAATAGCCTATTAGGCCTCTTCACTCAACTAGCCCTTTTCTTGGTAGAATTAGGTCATATGAACTTTATCATAATCTATAGAATCACTATTAAAACTTCATAACATATCCAACATACCTATGTGATGGTATTCAATACCTTTACATTATTTCCAAACTTCTATATCATTCATTCATTCCCTCAATATTCTTACTAGTCAAATTAGGCCTATTAGACCTTATTCTTATACTTGAATCTTGATTTCACACACCTTGGTCAGACATGTTAGCAATATAGATAGTACCTAGTTTAAATCATATTGCTTAGATCTAACTCATATCTAGACTAACATTGTAATGATCTAAGGTGTGGGAAACTTGCACTCACACCAGACCTTTAGTTTTAATGAGACTTTTTGGGATGAAAAGGGTAATAAGGATTACTAAAAGGTGAATCTAATATATTGATGGTGACACACCTATATTTCTAGTTCATATACTCTATTTGAACTCATAAAACACTGATAAGAAAATGTAATGATTGAATCTACAACTCCAAATGACTCCTATGCATCAGTGATAAGGTGATCAAAACATGATGGAAATGATGGAATATGCCTGATTCAAGCCACTAAATAATCAATTATATCCATTACTAGCTCTATCAAATGATATCAAACACTAAGCATGACCTACAACATACTAGTAACTAGGTGAGATCATGACCTGACAAGTGAGAATATACTATCATGTGTGCAAATAAACTAACATAAACACACTATACTAGAATAATAAAATATAAAAATAGTCATTTTATTTATCTTAGAAGGTTACAAAGCTCAATCTTGGTAGAGTCTAGTCAGTCCCAAGAGAGTGATCCTTAAATTTACTTGAAATATTGAATATATAGAAGTGTAAAGAATTTATATCCAAGATATTTGTGTACAAGGAGAAGAGAAGTGTACTAAACATCAATTTTATAACAATAATCTTCAATATATCTCCTTTTTGTCAAAATCCTTACATGATCTTCTTTTTAGCATTGGAATAAGAGGTAGGACATCTTTGACTTGGAAAACTTCTTTTCATTATTATATGCCTAAGTTGGTGGATAAATACACTTGAAGTGAGATAAATATATGTGAAATTACTTATTTTGTAAGAAAACCATGGAGAATGCATGATGCTAGTCAACTAGTTGACTCAAAGTGATTGGTCTTGAAGACTAGTTAACTCCCACTTAAGCTTGTATTTAAATGAATTGGAACGATAGAATAAGTTATGGATGTAAAATAAATTTTAAGAGTAGATTCATGTCATGGAAACTCCATATTAACTCATTTATATCCATTCAATACCAATTTTTACTTGACTTGTTTGATCAAATAAGCCTAATATCCTAACCTTCTATACTTGATGGATTTTGAAACCTACATAAAACTTTGAATACCTATAAAAATGGTGAAATTAGACCTGAATCAAACTTCCATCTCATGAAATATCTCCTCATAATTTTTGGGTTTATGATTGAAACTTAGATTTATTGTTTAATCTTTATTTTAATTTTTTTATAGTTGGTTGACAAGTTGGTTACCCGTGAGTTGGTTTTATTTGACCAACTTCTCATAATCTTTTTAAATGCTTACATTGTAAAAAAATAAACATTGAAATTTTTGAATATATTTTTGTGATATTTCTTTCTCTTGGCCTAAAGTGGTATCAGAGCCATAGCATGGAAAATTTAAGAAATTTGAATAGTCAGAAGAAGTTAAGGAGGTTTGAAGGGAAAGATAATTTATTATTGGTAGTGAAGGGAAAATCAAAGTCCAATAAATCTTACCAAATGGATTCTCTAGAAGACACCCCATTCTAATCCTTGATGTCAATAATAACAGCAATCACTAGTAAAGTTTTTATTAAAGAGAATCGATGACATCAAATCGTAGGTTATCTTATTTCAAAACTTTCAATTCAAAACTATTTATCTTATTGTGCAAATTTTAATTATGTACGGGATGAAAATTGTAAATTAAAAAATAGTGATATTAGAAATGTTAATTATGCTATTCATTTTGTTGTTCATAATAATTTTTTTTCAAAAACTATCCACAACCTGTGGATTTTTTTTATATTTTTGTTGTTGGTAGAAGAGAAAATTATGGGCCTTCAGATATTCTATTATACTTTCAAATCTTTCCATTATACTATTTTTCATTCAAAGTATAATATCATGGTGAAAATCATGGTATTAATGTTGGTAAAATAGGTAAAAAATCATGGAAATGTGATGGATCACTGTCATTTCCTGATAACTACAGAACCCTAGTTGGTGTAGAAGTGTGGTAGACTCCAAATCAAATGCAATCTCATAATATTTTGTCTCCACAAGAGTGCAAGTGTAAGATAAAATATAACCATGAATTTAATATTTTGATTTTTCTTTTCTATCAAATCAATTTCTTATGTAATATCTTACCACATTATATTCAAGCTTTTTAAAGGGAAAGTTGGTCATTATAGTTTTGTTAGTTCATTTTACAAGAAAGAGATCAAGGTTCAACACTCGTTGGTTTTTTTTTATCAAAAATTATTTTATCCTAATTTTTTGTAAATGAGTAATGAGTGATGAAAAAAATTAAATTTTTGATGGTATGATGGTGTAATAGGATTTATAAGGCATAATATTTTTTTACAAGTCCCAATATTCTCTTCTATTTGGAATCTATAAGGATTTAATAGGATTTATAAGGCAAAACCTCAATAGTATTCCCTAGTGTTCAACATTGTTTTGATAAACACCATGGATAAAATTATGAGTTTAATTTATAAAAATGGATGCTTAACTCCTAAAAATTATAAGGACTGGTCAGTGAACATGGAAAATAAATTAATCTTCAATGATTGTGGGAAGTAGTTAAAAAGAAACCAACATTGCCCACTGATGCCACAAATCTTGGCACATCATGTTTTCCTATGACATGTGATAGGACACTTATTTATGATACCCCACTAGTAACCCATTACTCCTTTTTCAATGATGGCATGTGTGTCATTTGTGATGCATTGGATGTATATCATTTATTTTTGATTTATTATTTTGACTTATGATATATTTTGTTACCAGGTGTTAATTTTATTGGTAGCTTGGTGTGCTTTTGTTGTGGTTACTCTTGAATGTTTCAATTTGACTTGTCCCTTGATTTTTATTAGTTTGATGATAATTAAATTTATCACTTTTACCTTGACCACATAGTTATTTTCCTATTTCTTGAGTTTCTTTCTCAAGTGGCCATCCCTTGTGTGTGTGTGTGTGTGTGTGTGTGTGTGTGTGTGTGTGTGTGTGTGTGTGTGTGTGTGTGTGTGTGTGTGTATGTGTGTGTGTGTGTGTGTGTGTTTTATATATATATATATATATATATATATATATATATATATATATATATATATATATATATATATATATATATATATATATATTTCCACACACACACACACATAGAGAGAGAGAGAGAGAGATGTGTGTGTGTATACATATGTGTGTGTGTGTGTGTGTGTGTGTGTGTGTGTGTGTGTGTGTGTGTGTGTGTGTGTGTGTGTGTGTGTATACATATACATACATACATATGTGTGTGTGTGTCTATATATATATATATATATATATATATATATATATATATATATATATATATATATATATATATATATATATATATATATATACACATACATACATACATACATGTGTGTGTGTGTGTGTCTGTGTGTGTGTGTGTGTGTGTGTATCTATGTCTGTGTGTGTGTTTGTGTGTGTGTAAACACACACACATATGTATAAAATAATAAATATATGCAAATAAATTAATAAATAGATACAAATCTATATCATATATAAGTAATATGTCCCATGGGAATTTAATGGTGATTGTTATTATGTGCATTTTGATATTAATCAGTTGTATACTGTTTTAATGATTCGACCCATGTGGTGGACATAATAGATTTAAATAGTAAAAATATTTAATAAATCCATTAATTAAATATAAAATATTGAATATCATTTTCTAATGGCTTTCCATGCTTACCAAAGAAGATGGGTGGCATTTTAATTTAAAGAAAACAATAAAAAAAACTAAAGGTAGATTTTAGTAACAAGCTAGGAAGAGGAGGATACATTATTAAAGGAGAGAGCAGATGAGGAGAAAAGGAAGGAGGTATAGGAATGGGTTAAGGTAGAAGAAATAAATATTGTAGGAATGAAAGAGGCATATTCATCTATCAACTAAGACTAGGTTAGATATGCCAATTCTCTTTCTATGAGTAATATGAGTGTGCTTGAAAACTTGTGTATTGCTTTATATAATCTTGTGTAGTGTTTATAGAAGTTTGTGTACTTGGAATAGTCAAAGATAGTTATATAGAAGCTATATTTTACTATTTTTGGATAGTGTATAAATATATCTATTGACTGAGAATATATTTAATATATGGGTTTTATTTTTCTAAACATGGGTAGCGCTTTATATTGGATGAGTATGATTTGAATTTCAATTCTATAAATGGTGGTTTACATTTTGTTTTGCTTTCCACTATATATAATCTATGTATTATTACTTACACCCATGTTTGACCTATTTTAGATCATATGAATTATCTTTAAAGGACTAGGGTTTTCATTTCTAGTATAGGCTTGCAATCCATTCTTTTCTTAGCCCATTGCTTTTTTATTATACGGGGTTGTGTTCTAGCATAAAAACTTTTGACCCATACTTCATAATATAGGTCTGCATCACTTTTTGGGCTAAGTCTTTATTTGAAAATAAGATAGAGATTTTAACTTAAATTACTAAGTCATATAGGTAAGTCTTAGTCACTGAGCTTTAATGGAAAAGTTAAGTCATAATTTAAATCACCATATGAGACATTAAGATTCTTCAAACCAAATTCTATTATTGTGTATACTTGGAAAAGGAGATTTATAAGTAAATTAAATAATTTTTTCCTCTTTAATGCAAGATTAAATGTTGGGTTGAGCTTTAGTTTTGCCTCAGATTTTGTATTGTGGTTTGAAACCAAGTTGCACTACCAGCCTATATTGTATTGCCTATGAGATGTAATTGAAATAAGTAGGTTTGCCTTGATAAATACAATTGGTGGATAATATTTATATACCTCTAAAGTGATTTTTACATTAGATATCCATGAGATAATAGAAATTTAATATTATATTCCTTAAAATAAATCTTATTCATATTTTACTCTTTAGAAGTTAATATTTATATATAATACGTATATATTGATTAAGATATATTGGTAACCTTATATAGTTTTACCATCTATGTAAACATGGATCTAATATTTTGGTATAATGTAATCCAATCAGTATTTGGTATTTACCATTTATTTAGAAACAAGATTCATTATAATCAAACTTAAAATACAAACAATAAACTCGTATACTCATATACGCATGAGTATACTTGCTAATTCCATTACAATAAGCTATGGTGACTAATGGGTTGTGAAACTAGTGCTATAAAGAGACACGTAATGCCTCCTCATTATAATATCAAGTCCATTGGTTGTATAGGTATAAGTTATACATATTATAACAAATCTAATTAAATATGGTAAGAAATAGGATAATTATTATGTGTAAGGGCATATACCTATTTATAAGCATATATAAATATATACATATATAGGAATGCTTGTCAATAGTTTTGGATTCTAACCAGTTTATTATCATGGTTTGTAATTTGTATAAGTATATAATTTATGGTACTCATGTGTATCATATAAAGAGAAATTTGTGCATTGTCTCATACTCAAATGTAAACCATAGTAAGAAAGACTAAGTTGTCTTGAGAACTAGAGTATGATACATATTATGTTGATAACATACATATAAATAAGAAATATATATAGACATATGGGAATAATAGAAACATATGATGAGTTATGTCCTTAATAAGGAATATCTTCTAAACAAATAATTCTTTAGTTATTGATAACTAGAAAGGTGAAAAATGGTGTTATTTATGTGAATGAAATATGTTACATGGAAATTAACTTAGTTGGATTTATAAAACATGAAAAAAATACTTTTGAATCCATATCAAAATAATGTTATATTCTTTTCAAATGAATTATTTTGAGTCTTAAACCTTGCCACTCCTTCAAGGAATATGTGTCTATTCTCAAATAGTTTAGGAGGTAACCTAGATTCTTATCTTAAGTTGATAAATGACTTAAAATGTTTAATATATATGCATATATAAAATCTAATGTTATATTTTATACATTATTAGCATGTTTGAAATTGTGATTGAGACAAACTTGATTATATGCCAGAGACCGTGAGAAGTTTCCCAAGTATAATTATTATGTATGTACATGTAGATTTATAAGTATCATACTCGATTGGTGTGATATTATCGAGAAGTACTTATTGATATTTTATATTACATATATGATGTTAAATTACTTTGATACATATACCCATATGGTATGAATATGTAATGACTCTCGAGTCAAAAAAAAAGAATATTTACCCTATGGATATGTAACCCATCTATATTTAGATATTATACCTATGAATATAATATTATGGTTTGGAATTATTTATTGGTATAAATTGGTCTAAGTGACAAAATATTTGATACCCTTTTTGTATGTAGTTAAAATTCATAGTGTGGTAGTATAGGAGGACATGAGAGTAATGTTAGACATCACTAGTCCTAGCTTATACATATTTTGATTTGAGTTATAAGGTTGTAAATACCATTGAGTCTTCTCTCTTTAATTAAGGAATGCATTTATACATACTTCCTTGTATGTGCTTATGTGATAAAACTATTGAGTAAACATTTATACCTTTAGTAGTTTTTGGTAGAACTACATTTAGCGTTGATTCTCCATATGTAGGCGACATCATAGATATGTATGATAGCTTGAGGAGCAAGTGAAATAATAATAAAATGATCTTAATATGTATTTATTAGCATGACACCTAATATATCTTTACTTAGAATGATAGTAAAATCAAATAGCATTTGTGTACCACATTATTGTTATGCAAACTTGTCAGTAGGAATAAATTTTGTAACATCTTGTAAAGATGAAAACTTGTATGCAATATATTTCATGAGAAAGTTAATTTTGAAAGTAATTAGACATTTATATAGTAATATATTGCATCACGAGGTGTGTCTAGAGATTGTGTTCTCATTGGATTATTATTGAAGGTATACTTGGATAGTATAATCCTAACTTGCTTTGTTATTATGGTTGGGTGTTAGATTATTGTTGATGTTGACTCAGGTGCTTAAGAATAAAGACCTATGATAGTATGGGATGTCATAGAGTTATATAGTATGTAAAATATCCAGATGGTACATACTATATTTTTTATAACTTGACCCATATCTAAATTAATATATATGTTATGGTTAATAATATTTGGGTGAAGTGATCGTGAACTATTATAGTATGGGATAACATAGGATACTTCAGTTTAGATGTATATACTTAGGTGGTACATACTATAGATATATGTTTATAATCTCACCTAAATTAATTGTTCGAATGATTTTGTTGGTTATTATTTGAACATTATGTTTATAGTAGTTAGCAAGGTAACATGTATGAGTGCATATAATCTTGAGAGTATAAACAAATGATAGGTTAGATTGTTATGTCTTGTGTGACTCACTTTATATTGTATGCATTGCTTACTCATGTGCCTAGCATGTGATTCTCTATAGCACTAGGAATGTGGATTCCTTCATCATTACTATTATCTAGGTTTTATGTAAGATTTCTTGGGTAAGAACATAAGCCTAGAATAGTAAGATGTTATACTTGAGTGTGTCATTTTGTTATGGGATTTTAGACTATAGCTTTAAAATATCATGTGTCATGAATAGTTCATTTCCTATTTGGATTTGACTACCAACCCCTACAGTGGTGATGTCTCATGGAGGAGACCATCACAATTGAATGGAAAACTAAATTGGACCTTGATTTTGAGGAGCAAATATGTGGGTTTCCCAAGTTATGGTGGGGGTATCAAGTCTAAATCCTCGGGCTAGGTTAGGGTTGTTTAGATTGCAAAAGAAAACTATGGCCAAATGAATTTGTAAAACACTTTGCATGTGAATAGCATTTTTTACTAATGTCACTAATGAGTTAGTGAAATTTTAGTATCTTACCTTTTATTCTATTGTTTGTAGTATTGAAATGTTGGAAATGTTACTTCTTGAAGTTGTTGATTATATGATTGACTAAAGTATTCTAGAAATTGTGGTTGATTTAATGTTTAGTGTTTAGTTTATTTTTATAAAAAATACAACATTTTCCAAATGCAATTTTTGGGTATGTTACATGTGGTATCATAGTTATGGCTCAAACTCTAGGACCTAATCAGTCTATTAGCATTTTCATGTCTTTATGTTCACTAGTGTGAACTTAGTGACATGAAGTATTACCTTGGTATTTTGGATTAGTAGTAATTCAGTATAGAACCATGTTATACCATGATTAGAGTTTTGGGACTTTATAATCCCTCCTATATATCAAAATGACTATTATTAGCATGAGACATTTATGAAATGTATGTGGGGAATATTTAGTGGTTACCCTTAGGAACACTTGTACACTATTGAGTAATTCATGGGTTTGGATTATTAAGTGAACCTATGGTGATGGTTGTATATGAGGGTTGGGTAGGTGAATACATAATTACATTTTATCATGGATCAAAACTTGTAAGTCTTTTAGCCTCCTTAATATGTGTTTTCATATATCTATAACTACTTCATTAGATTGATTTTGAGGCTTAGTAGTTTTAATAAAATAGTGAACCATGGTTTATAAATTGTATAACATTAGAGTTCTAAAGAATGAATGCTATGTGATATGTTTTAGATAAAGGTAAAAATAGGTTTTGATGGGATCCCGAAACCCAAGTACAAGGAAAGAAAGATAAAGCTTCAACTCCCATAGGTAGAACCTAAAAACTACTACAGAGAAGTAGCAAAAATAGGTTTTAAATGGACCTGAAACCACCAAAGAGACCACTGGTCAAAACCCAGATTTAACATAGATCTAGCTACACCATAGATAGAAGATTACAAAAAGAAACTAGAGAACAGGACCAGAAAACATAACCAGCAAGAAGAACCAGACTATTCTTCCAGTTCCAAAATCATTTTCACAGTTTCTGTACCTTTCACAACAGTATCCTGAGTGGTAGTTGCCGCCAACATGGCTCCCTCTTGTGTAGCCTTCTTTCTTGAGCTTTGTCTCATCCTTTTGCTAGGCCCCTCCAAAGATTTGGTCTCCTCACTAGCTCTTTTTCCAATATTGGCAGCTGCAGCACAAATGTTGGACGTTACTTCCTCCATTTTCATTTTGTTCTCCCTACTGAGTTCCCGAAGGTTATTCTCGTAATCTTTGAGCTTGACTGGGATATCTCTTATCTATTTTTCCATGTTGTTAATTTTGTTCCATGCAGATTTTTGGTTATGCTATGTGGTATGTTACTATGTTCTATGGCAACTAATATTTTCTTCATTATATATATTCAATTATGTAACTGCTTACGTTTGCATGATTTTTAAGACTACTTTATATGACTATTTTTGGGAAAACTAGTAGTTATGTCTTAGAATACTAGACTATGGTATTATGGATTATCATAGGTGTAGTATGTTTGGAAATAAAATGTGGTAGTTGAAATCTATATTTATGTATATTTTACCTAGCTAGTAAAAACTATTGTCATTATTTTTAATATGGGATAAAAAATAATGTATGATTCATTCATACATTTGACAAAATAAATGCACATCTAACCCTAAATTAAATTAATCTTGTGGTTGAATTATATTTAACCAATCTGCATTGTTGATTTAGAGTAAGGAGTGAGATATACTTCATTAGATTGATGGTCTCATAATAATAGATGAAGGCAATCTGATCAAGTGATGTGTATGAATTTGGTTGATCTAGATCATTCTCATTTATTATCTATAAGGCTTTGGGATAAAACATGTTTAGTGAGACATTATCATTTCATGAGTATGATTCACATATCTATATGATATATTACAATAGAATGGATTTCTATGATACACTGCATATTTGGGTTGGAATCATACAACACACAGGTACTTGCATGTCTCTTTGGATTTTTGTACCATCACTAACTAACTCATATGTGAAGGAAAGTTAATTTTATAATGGGATTAATATAGGGATTCATTGGTTCATGGTTGGTATGTAAAACACTCAAATTATACTCTCCTAGCCCATAGTAATACTACTTTTTGAGATGACACTTGATATTGCCACAGATACTTGAAGTTGAGGAATTGTGATCTAGGGAAGAAAAGTATCTTATTTATACATTGTATTCTATTGTACTTATTATTGATATACCATTGTGATTCTTTTTATTTCTTTTTTAGTTGTGGAGATAGATTGTGATACTATACTTACACATTTGGTAAGTAGGTAGTGTTTTGGTAACATTGAGTTGTAGTGTTTTCTTTTTACCTTGTGAAGGTATGTAGGATTTTTTGAAATCATATATCTATACTTTTCACTTATGACTCTTTAGATTTACCACTTTATCAAACTTGTGTTTTTAGACCATGTGGAGTAGTGAACTTTGAATTATATAGATAAAAAATTGATTATAGTTAGAGTAATATTATACCTCTTCATTTGATTGATATTGTTCTCTTTTTCTTAATACATATTTTTTTGAAGAGATATTTTTATATCTTCATCGGAAGCAATAGGGTATAGGAGGTGTGAAACATCTTGTCAATCTAGGGGAGAAATTGTTTTGTTTATTCCATTATAAAGTTTTAAGGATGGTATAATCCTTATCCTTTGTATGTTATGATAATTAAGATATTATTTCTACTTAACTATGAATATAACATTATAGGTTAAGTTACAAAATATGATACTAGTTATGTTTAGCTAGTGGTAACTTAATACAATCTCGGGATGATTATATGAATTTTCTTGTATGTATGTTAGTACATCTAGAATTATTTATCATAGAGTATTTATTTATATGATTTATCAGTATAGATTCATATTTCACTGAGTCTTATGCACATCATTCTAGCTAGTTTCCCTAATTACTTTTCTCTGATATGATAAATACACTCTCTAGAATAGAGAGATGTGCAGAAAAACTAGAAGGTTTTATGAAACTTTTCTTGGTCAGTTGTTTTGAATTTTATGATGTCCGCATGTGTTTTTGGAAAGTTGATAAGACTTTTAATAATTTTTATGTCTTTGACTTACAGTTCTAGACCCCAGGGTGGCCATAATAGAACCAGTCAACATAAGTGGCATTTGAAAAACTTGGTTGGATAGTACAAAATTTCATAAAGTAAGGTTTTGTGAGACCAATACACTATGAATAGTGTTAAATGGGAGATATTTGATGAGTTCTTTGGGTAAAATTTTCTTGGTATGATACTTGATACTATGTTTTTATTTTGTAAACTCTGTCTGTTATTCAAAACTTTTGGTTGAATAAGTGTCATCATGATGATGACCATTTTTAGGGGGGAAGGATATCACATCCCATTTTCCTGTACTAGGTTAATAAGGACACTTATTGATAATACCCAAATAGTAACCCATTACTCCTTTATCAATGATGGTGTATGTGTCATTTATGATGTGTTGGATGTGTATCATTTATTTTCACTTTATTATTTTGACTTATGATATATTATATTTATCAGGTGTCATTGTTGATGGTAGCTTGGTGTGATTTTGTTGTGGTTCCTCTTGAATGTTACTATTTGACTTTTCCCTTGCTTATTATCAGTTTGTTGATAGCTAAAGATGTCGTTTTAACCTTGACCATGTAGTTTTTTGTTTATTTCTTGACTTTCTTTCTCGGTTAGCCATCCCTTATATATATATATATATATATGTATATATGTATATATATATATAAATATATATGTATATGTATATGTATATATATATATATATATATATATATATATATATATACATATACATATACATATATATTTATATATATATATACATATATATATATATACATATATACATATATATACATATATATATGTATATATACATATATATGTATATATATATATATATGTATGTATATATATGTATATATGTATATATATATATCTATATATATATATATATATATGTATATATATATATATATGTATGTATGTATATATATATATATGTATGTATATATATATATATATATATATGTATGTATGTATATATATATATATGTATGTATATAAATATGTATATATATATGTATATATGTATGTATATGTATATATATATGTATGTATATAAATATGTATATATATATATATGTATATATGTATGTATATGTATATATATATATGTATATATATATGTATGTATATATATATATATATATATAAGAATAAATGTATGTAAATAAACTAATAAATAGATACAAATATATATCATATGTAAGTAATATTTCACATGGGCATTTAATGTTGATTTTTATTATGTAGATTTTGATATTAATCAGTTGCATATTATTTTAATGATTCAACCCATGTGGTGGATATAATGGATTTCAATAATAAAAATATTTAAGAAATCCATTAATTAAATATTAAATATCATTTACTAATGGTTTTTTGTGCCTACTAAGGAATATGGGTGGCATTTTACTTTTTTAAAAATAATAAGAAAACTAAAACTAGATTTTAGCATTGAGCTAGGAGGATGAAGATGCATTATTAAAGGAAAGACTAGATGAGGAGAAAAGTAAGGAAGCATAGGAATGGGTGAAGGTAGAATAAATAAATATTGGAAGAAGGAAAGGGGTGTATTCATCTATCAACTAAGACTAGGTTGGATCTATTGATTCCCTTTTTCTGAGTAATACGAGTATTGTATATTACTTTATATAATCATGTGTAGTGTTTATAGAAGTCTATGTACTTGGAATAGTCAAAACTAGTTATATATAGGATGTGTTTTACTATTTTTTAGATAACACATTAATATATATATTGACTAAGAATATCTTTAATTTCTAGGTTTTATTTTTCTACACAAGGGCAATGCTTTATATTGGCCAAGTATGATTTTCATTTCAATTCTATAAATGGTGGTTTATGTTTTTTTTTCCTTTCCATTATGCATGATCTGTGTATTATTTATTAGACCCACATTTGACCTATTTTAGATCCTATGAATTATATTTAGAGGAATATAGATTTCATTACTAGTATAGGCTTTTGTTCCATTCTTTTCTTAGCCCAATGATTCGTAATTATATAGGGATGTGTTCTAGCATATAAAATTTTTACCTGGACTTCATAATATAGGTCTGCATCACTTTTTGGGCTGAGTCTTTATTTGAAAACAAGATAGACATTTTAACTTAATTATTGAGTCATATAGTTAAGCCATGCTCATTGAGATTTAATTGAAAATCCAATTCATAATTTAAATCACCATATAAGACATTAAGATTCTTCCAACCAAATTCTATTAATGTGTTTACTGGGCAAAAGAGATCACTAAGTAAATTAAATAAAAATTATTTTCCTTTAATGCAATGTCAAATGTTGGGTGGAACTTTATTTTTGCCTCATATTCTATATTGTGGTTTGAAACTAAGTTGCACTACCATTCTACATTGTATTATTGGTGAAATGCAATTAAAATAAGCATGTTTGCCTTGATAAATACAATCGGTGCATAATATTGATATATCTCTAAATTTATTTTGACATTAGATATCCATTAGATAATAGGAAGTTAAGATAATATTCCTTATAAGAAATCTTATTCATATTTTAATATTTAGAAGTTAATATTTAAATATAATATGTATATAATGATTAAGATATATTTGTAACCGTATATAGTTTGACCATCTAGATAAACATAGCTCTAAACTTCTGATATAATGTAATACAATTGGTATTTTGTATTTACCATTCAGTAAAAATCAAGCTTCATGATATTGGAAGTTAAAATGCAAATAATAAATTCGTATACTCGTGAATATACTTGGTAATTTCGTTACGGTATGTTATGGTGACTAGTGTGTTTTGAAACTAGTGCTATAAAGCAACATGTAATGGCTCCTAATTATAATATCAGGTCCATTGGTTATATAAGTATAAGTTATACATCTTATAACAACTCTGAGTAAATGTGGTAAAAAATAGTAGAATTTTTATGTACAAGGGCATATGCTTATATATAAGCATATATAAATATACACATACATAGTGATGCTTATCGATAATTTTGGATTTTAACTAGTTTATTATCATGGTTGGTAATTTATATAAGTATATAATTTATGGTACTCATTTTTATCATATAAAGTCTAATTCATGCATTACAGCATAATCAAATGTAAACCATATTAATAAAGACTAAGTTATCTTGATAACTAGAGTATGGTACATATTATGTTGATAACATACATATATATAAGAAATCTATATATCCATATGAGAATAATATAAACATATGACAAGTTATGTCCTTAATTAGGAATCTCTTCTAAACAAATAATGCCTCATTTATTGCTAACTCTAACGGTGAAAATGGTGTCATTTATGTGAATGAAATATGTTACCTAGAAATTAACTGAGTTGGATATATAAAACATGTAGAAAATACTTCTTAAACTAGAGCATAATAATATTATATTATTGTTAAATGAATTCTTTTGAGTCATAAAGCTTACCACTCATTCAAGGAATATATTCCCATTTTCAACGAGTTTGAGAGGTGACCTAGATTCTTATCTTAAGTTGATAAATGACTTACGATGTTTAATGGATATGTATATATAAAATCTATTGTTATATTTGGTACATTAGTAGTATGTTTTAAATTATGACTAAGACAAACTTGCTTATATGCTAGAGACTATGATAAGTTTCCTAAGTACAATTATTATATATGCACATGTATATTTATAACTATCATACTCGGCTGGTGTGATATTGTCAAGAAGTACTTATTGATATTTTATATTACACATATGATGTTAAAAACCTCTGATACATATAAATAGATGGTATTGTTTTCAATCAAACTCACACCCTTGTGAAGGTAGTTTTAGGCCTTTATAGTTTGCTAAAACATTAAAACTATCCTAGGCTATAGGTAGCCTAATCAACAAATTGAATGTCTAGATAATAAGGGCTAGCTCCATTTGGTGTATCAATTAGGATCTCTACTCTACACTACAAACTATTGAGAAAAGGGAAGAGGAAAAAGTTAATAAATAAAATTTAAAAGAAATCCTATCTATTGATGGTGATACACCTATATTTTGGTTTATGCACTCAATTTGAGCTTCTAAAACATTGATTAGATAATAAAAAATTGAATCTTCAACTCTAATTGACTCCTATGCATCAGTATTTCATGAAAAAGTTTTATCTGGTGATCAAAGCTTGAGGTAAATGATGGAATAGGCTTGATTTAAGCCACTAACTAGCCACTTACATCCACTATAACTTCAACCAAAAGACATCAAACATAGATCATGACCTGCATGATTTGATCAACTAGTAACTAGGTAAGAATTAGGACTTGGCAAGGAAGAAAATTCTATCACATATTTAAATCATTGACATAAATACACTATACCAACCCCCTACAATCTGAAAATAGTCCTTCTATTTATCTAAAAAGTTCACAAAACTCAATATTGATAAAGTCTAGTCTTATCAAGAGACAGATCCTTCCAAATGGCTGAAAAGACAACTTATATAGTAAAAAACATACCAAAGCAAAGAAATTGTTGTTAGAAAAAATAGAGGTGATCAAATCCCACATCACTCAAGTTCCACTTTAGCTATCAAAAGATAGCTGAACCTTCAAATAATATCATTTTCCCTTATGTCTTACATGAAATAGATATTTGGCATTGAAAAAGGATGGTGCATCCATCTTGGACTAATCTCCTCCATGCATGTAAGGATATTCCAAATATTCAAAGACAAATTCCACTTGATATTATTAACCATGGATTATTCAAGGACTTTTTAGGACCAATTACTGACTCAAAATATCAAATGGCATGGTATGCAAAGTTTCAAATGATAAGGGTGGTAATTTGACTTGTGGGGTTAAAATTTTCAACATTTGGAAACTGAATTGGGAAGCATGCCTACTATGCTTGATAATCAGACCATTTACATGACTCCTAGACTCACAAAGTAATGACAAATTTTATCCATGATTGTAAATTCTCTTTTGACCTAGCATGAGACAACATTCATCCTCTAAAAAAAAGAAGGGAAACACACAAAATAGGAAAAATAACTAAACAAAGCAAATGTGAAAACAAGCACTTATTTGAGACAAAACAAAACTAAAATAATGTGCTTGAACAACACTTGGAGGAAATTAAAAAAATAAACAATGCAAAAGGAACCTATCTCTTCAGTAGCAATATTTTAAATGTATCCTATTGATTGGGATTGGAAGCTCCTCACCATCTGTCTTTACAATGTGGAAGGCATTGCTAATTTGTAATTAGAGATTGTGTATGGGCCTCTCCAAAGGGAATAAAACTTTGTGTGTCTTCCTAGTTTATATTTATCCTCATCCTACTTGGGTACCAAATCTCAATGTTTTATTATTTATAGTCTATACTCTAGTTTTTTGTTAGAATTTTTTCTATAATAAATTTACTATATTATTTAGTTGGTCTTCACCATTGATTTACTTTAATAAATAATGGCATACAAAATGATTCTTATAAATAATGCACAAATAATAAAAAAATAAATTTAATAGAGCCTCATGATTATTTCAACCATATTTTTGAGTAACTTGAGAATACACATTTCATAAATTTTGAGAAGATATCAACATAAAAAAAAGTAAAAATCAGTACAATGAATAAATATAATGATAAGTTATCTAAAAATAATTTATTTAAATATTTTTTTTTCCATCATCACTTTTCATAGTTGTCTTTCCCTATGTCCCCATAGTCAGTTTATACTTTATACTTTGATTTTTTGTCACAATTTTTTTTTATAATTAGTTTGTTATATTATCTGGTTGGTATTTACCACATACTTATTTTTAAAAATAAATAAATTGATTTCTTCTAATAAATAATGATGTGTAAGATACTTTTTTTAAACAATGTACAAAGAAAAAATTAAATAAATACAACATATCCTCATGATCATATTGTATTTTATTTTTAAATATTTAAGGTCATAATTATATTCTAGTTGGTATGGTTTTTTAATTGAAATAAAAATAATAATTGAAAGGACAATATGGATATGGTTAGAATATTTTGGCAGACCTTATTATATAGCTTGTAATTTTAAAACAATGAAAATGCTTTGAATATATTTTTTTAGTTATGTCATCCTCACTTGTCATAGTTGTCATGCCCTATGGCCCCATAGTTGGTTTATAATCTATACTCTAATTTTTGTCATGAGTTTTTCTATACTCAATTTATTATATTATCTTTTTGGTCTTTACCACATACTTATTTTAAAAAAACAAGAAATTTATTTCCTTTGAGAAATAATGATATGCATGATATTTATTTTAAACAATGCACAAAGAACAAACTGAATAAATACAACAGATCCTCATGATCATATTGTATTTTATTTTTAAATATTTAATGTAATAATTATATTCTAATTAATATGGTTTGTTAAATGAAAAAAAAAATGAAATGTCAATATGGATGTGGTTAAGGCATTTTCGCAAACCTTATTATATAGTTTATAATTTTAAAACTATGAAAATGTATTGAATATATTTTTTTTAAGTTATATCATTCTCACTTTTCATAGTTCTCTTAACCTATGGTCTCATAGTTGGTTTATAATCTATACTCTATTTTTTTTTCACTATTTTCATCACTACTTTTGTTATATCATTCTCACTTTTCATAGTTCTCTTGACCTATGGTCTCATAGTTGGTTTATACTCTATACTTTATTTTTTGTCACTATTTTTGCTATACTTGATTTATTATATTATCTGACTGGTATTTACCACATACTTATTATAAATAATCAATAAATTGATTTTATCTAAGAAATAATGACATATAAGATAATTATTTTAAATAATGCATAAAGAACAAAATGAGTAAATGCAATAGAGCCTCATGATCATATTGCATTTTATTTTTGAATGTTCAAGACCTAATAATTATTTTCTGGTTGGCATGGCTTGTTAATTGAACTAAAAATATATTAGAAAGGCTAATATGGATGTGTTTAAGAAATTTTAATAGACCTTATTATGTAGTTTATAATTTTCAAACTATGAAAAAGTTTTGAATTTTTTTCAGTTATGTCATCCTCGCTTTTCATAGTTGTCTTGCCTTATGGCCCCATAGTTTGTTGATACTCTATACTTTGATTTTTTGTCACAATTTTTGTTATACTTAATTTATTATATTATCTATTTGGTATTTTGAGAGACTTGTAGAGGTTTGTATTCAATTTATACTTAGTCACATGGCCATCAAATTTAGCACCTAAAAAGGATAAATTTAATCTTTAAAAATAAGGATAAATTTAATTGTTAAAAAGAAGGAACTATAAACAAGATCTTGAATTTAGAATTCTCACCCTCTAACTCTTTCTCCATTGGATTTTTACTTAAAAAAAATTAACTCGTATAAAATAAATCTACATAAATGTTTCAAATTGATTAAAACCCTAAAACCTAAATTCATATAACTTTATTTTTGCTAAAACTTTATTATTTTGTGGTCATGGGAATCACTAAGTGAGCAAAAGTTACAAGAGGATTCCAAGGAGTAGTATAAGAATCCAATAATGAATTACAATCCAAGTAAGAAATACAAGACCTACATGTCATGGGAATCATGAAATGAGTGATAATTAAAAGAAATAGTAAATTAAATAAAAATTATTTCTCTTTAATGTAATATAAAATGTTGGGTGGAACTTTATTTTTTCCTTAGATTCTATATTGTGGCTTGAAACTAAGTTTCACTACCATCCTACATTATATTATTGGTTAATTGTAATTAAAATAAGCATGTTTGCCTTGACAATTACAATCGGTGCATAATATCGATATACCTCTAAATTGATTTTGACATTATATATCCATGAGATAATAGGAAGTTAAGATGCTACTACTTATAAGAAATATTATTCATATTTTAATATTTAGAAGTTAATATTTAAATATAATATGTATATATTGATTAAGATATATTTGTAACCTTATATAGTTTGACCATCTACATGAACATGGTTCTAAACTTCTGGTATAATGTAATCCAATTGGTAGTTGGTCTTTACCATTTAGTTAAAAACAAGATTCATGATGTTGGAACTTAAAATGAAAATAATAAACATGTATACTCATGAGCATACTTGGTAATTCCATTACGGTATGTTATGGTGACTAGTGTGTTGTGAAACTAGAGCTATAAAGCAACATGTAATGGCTCCTAATTATAATAGTAGGTCCATTGGTTATATAGGTTAAGTTATACATATTATAAAACTTTTGAGTAAATGTGGTAAAAAATAGGATAATTATTATGTACAAGGGCATATACCTATCTATAAGCATATATAAATATACACATACATAGGGATGCTTGTCGATAGTTTTGGATTTTGACTAGTTTATTATCATGGTTGGTAATTTGTATAAGTATATAATTAATTGTACTCATGTGTATCATATAAATTCTAATTCATGCATTACTACATTATCAAATGTAAACCATAGTAATAAAGATGAAGTTATCTTGAGAACTAGAGTATGGTACATATTATGTTGATAACATACATATATATAAGAAATATATATATATATATATATATATATATATATATATATATATATATATATATATATATATATATATATATATATATATATATATATATATATATATATATATATATATATATTCAAGGTCACCTCTCAAACTAGTTGAGAATGGGAATATACTCCTTGAAGGAGTGGTAAGGTTTAAGACTCAAAATAATTCATTTAACAATAATATAACATTATTATGATCTGGTGTGAGAATTATTTTCTATGTGTTTTATAAATCCAACTTAGTTAATTTCTAGGTAACATATTTCATTCACATAAGTAACACCTTTTTTCACCTTTAGAGTTAGCAATAACTAAGGCATTATTTGTTTAGAAGAGATTTCTAATTAAGGACATAACTTGTCATATGTTTATATTATTCTCATATATATATATATATATATATATATATATATGAGAATAATATAAACATATGAAAAGTTATGTCCTTAATTAGAAATCTCTTCTAAACAAATAATGCCTTAGTTATTGCTAACTCTAAAGGTGAAAAAAGGTGTTACTTATGTGAATGAAATATGTTACCTAGAAATTAACTAAGTTGGATTTATAAAACACATAGAAAATAATTCTCACACCAGATCATAATAATGTTATATTATTGTTAAATGAATTATTTTGAGTCTTAAACCTTACCACTCCTTCAAGGAGTATATTCCCATTCTCAACTAGTTTGAGAGGTGACCTAGATTCTTATCTTAAGCTAATAAATGACTTACGATGTTTAATGGATATGTGTATATAAAATCTAATGCTATATTTGGTACATTAGTAGTATGTTTGAAATTATTAATAAGAAAAACTTGATTATATGCTAGAGACTATCAAAAGTTTCCTAAGTGCAATTAAGATATATGCACATGTATATTTATAACTATCATACTCGATTGGTGTGATATTGTCAAGAAGCACTTATTGATATTTGATATTACATATATGATGTTAAAATCCTATGATACATATAACTATATGGTATATTTTTCAATCAAACTCACACCATTGTGAAGGTAGTTATAGGCCTTCATAGTTTGATAAAACATGAAAACTATCCTATGCTATAGGTGTCCTAATCAGTAGATTGAATGTCTAGATTCTAAGGGCTAGCTCCCTTTGGTGTATCAATTAGGATCTCTACTATACACTAAAAACTATTAGGAAAAGGGAAGAGGAAAAAGGTAATAAATAAAATTGAAATTAAATCCTATCTAATGATGGTGATACACCTGTATTTTGGTTTAACCACTCAATTTGAGCCTTTAAAATATTGATTGAACAAGAAAAAACTGAATCTTCAACTCTAATTGACTCCTATGCATCAATATTTCATGAAAAGGTTTTATTTGGTGATCAAAAATTAAGGTAAATTATGGAGTAGGCATGATTCAAGGCACTAACCAGCCACTTACAACCACTGTAACTTCAACCAAAAGACATCAAACATAGATCATGACCTGCATAATCTGATCAACTAGTAATTAAGTAATAATCAAGACTTAAAAAGGAAGAAAATTCTATCACATATGCAAATCATTTACATAAATACAATATACCAAACCCCTAGAATCTGAAATGTCCTTCTATTTATCTAAAAAGGTTACATAACTCAATCTTGATAGAGTCTAGTCTTATCAAGAGATAGATCCTTCGAAATGGCTGAAAAGCCAACTTATATAGTAAAAATCATAACAAATACAAGATATTGGTGTTAAAAACAAGAGATGAGATCAAATCCCACATCACACAAGTTCCACTTGAGCTATAAAAAGATAGCCAAGCCTTCAAATAATATCCATTTCCCCTATGTCTTGCATGAAATAGATATTTGACATTTTAAAAGGATGGTGGGTCCATCTTGGACTAATCTCCTCCATGCATGAAAATATATGCTAAATATTAAAATATAAATTCCACTTGATATGTTTTTAAGTTAATTTGAAATAAAATAAAGTCCTTCTCTACATGGAAAATAAGAAAAATGCATGACAAGCCTTGTCTAGTCAACTCCAAGCGACTCTATCTTACATGCGATGATGCTATGCCAATCCTTAAGTGAAGAACTTTAGTTTGAACAATTTAGAAGTGTTGAAATACTTAAATTAACAAGATAAATTAGAATAGATGTGATACTTTGACAAAACATCAACTCAAACCTGAGACCAATAAACTATAAATGGCCTCCACCTGTATGAAAAAGGGGTTTGAAAATTGAAGCATGCTTGAAATTCCATGTTAATATTAGATATTCAGAATTTGAATCTCCATGTTAGCTCCTTGAAGTTCCTCTACCTTTTTCTCTTGGTATCTTCATTTCTATTTATTTATTTTGGAGTTTCTGTTTATGTATACTTCTGTTGACCTTTTACTTTTAGGATTTTATCATCAGGCTTTCCTCTTTGGACTTTTCTCCTGAAAGAATTTTTTTGACACTTTTAGATGAACTTTTCTTTTAGATAATTTGTCTATGGATTATTTACTTATGCACTTTCCAATGGATAATTTGTCTAAAAGGAATCATGTCTTCAAAAATTTTGCTTATCACTTTCCCATGGATAATTTGTCTGAAGGAAATCATGTCTTCAAAATTTTTGCTTGGACCCTTCAAAACTTTGAAAATAGACCCTTTTGTTAAGAAGTGCCTTTTGGATTTTTTTCAAATGATATTTTGAATATTTAAAAGTGCCCCTCAGCCTTTTGAAATGCCCCTTCAATTTTTTTGAAAATGACCTTTCAGAAAAATTGAAATAGATCCTTCATAAAAATTGAAATGAACCCTTCATAATTCTCAAAAAACACCTTTCCTTTGAAAATACCATTCAGAATTCTTGAAATGGACCATCAGAAAAATTGAAATGGTCTTTTGGATCTTTTAAAACAATCTTTGCATTTTTGAAAAGAACCCTTTGGTACTTTTGAAATGAACCCTTAGGAACTTTTGAAATGGTCTTTTGGAAATTTTGAAATTGACCTTTCCCTTTTTGAAAAGAACCCTTTGGATTTTTTGAAAAGAACCTTAGAAATTTTGAAATGGTCTTCTTCAAACTGAAAGTGCCCTTCACCTTGTTGGAAAGGACCATTTATTTTGGAAAAAATACCTTCAAGAATTTTGGAAATAATAATTCCTTCATAATTTTCTAATTGGAGCTTTAAAAAAAATGAACTACCCTTCAAAAAAATTGTTCTGGATAAAATGTATGAAACAATCCCTTTGGAAAGATATCCTTCAATAAAATTGCTTCAGACAAAATGTCTGAAACAATTCCTAACACTTAGATAAAAACCCTAAAAATAAAACCTCTGAAAGAATGAACACTTGGTGAAAAGGAGTCCCAAAATAAAATAAAATTATACTTTTGCTTCATCAATTTTCTTGAAAAACTTACTCTTTCACTACTCTGATCAACATTAATACTTTCTTGTAAAGGACAAGATAAGTGAAAGAAAAGACCCTAAATCACCTAAACAACCTTAAGAACTGTTAACCATGGATTATTCAAGGACTTTTTAGGACCAATTACTGACTCAAAATATGAAATGGCATAGTATGCAAAGTTTCAAATGATAAGGGTGTTAATTTGACCTTTGGGGTCAAAATTGTCAACATTTGGTGACTCAACTAGGAAGCATGCCTACTATGCTTGAGAACCAGACCATGTACATGACTCTTGGACTCACAAATTAATGAAAAAATTTATCCATGATTGTAAATTCTCTTTTGACATAGCATGAGACAACCTTCATCCTCCAAAAAAAAGAAGGGAAACATAGAAAATAGGAAAAATAAATAAACAAAGCAAATGTGCAAACAAGAAATTATTCAAGACAAAACAAAACTAAAATAATGTTCTTAAATAACACTTGGAGGAAAACAAATAGATAATCTATGCATAAGGAACCTATCTCTTCAGTAGAAATATTTTCAATGTATCCTATTGATTGGGATTGGAAGCTCCTCACCATCCATCTTTGTAATGTTGAACGCATTGTTGATTTGCAATTGGAGATTTTGTGTGAGCCACTCCAAAGGAAATAAAACTTTGCGTGTCTTCCTAGTTTAGATTTATCCTCATCCCACTTGAGTACCAAATCTCCTTCTTTGAAATTTCATGAAGAAGCTCCCTTTTGAAAAGATCTCTTCACTTATGCTTAATGATTTTCCATGGTTAACATGGACTAATTTATTATCTCTTCCAACTCCATAAGATTATCATACCTAAAATCCATGGGCTCATTCTCCAATAACTCAATTTGATGCATTAGTTCTAAAGTAGGAAACTCAAGAGAAATGGGTAACCTTGCTTCCTTATCATTTACCATCTTTTATGGAGAGTTGGTTATTGATCTTTCAGAGGTGATCCTATCAGCCCATAGATCTGACTTCAAATTGAGATGCCATGACATCTGATTGTCTTAAATAGTCCTTATAATCTTCAATATAATCTTATTCATGGATTTAACAAGGCCATTATGTTGTGGATAATATTTTGATGAAGTGCTAAGATAAATTCCATGTTGAATAGCCTATTGGATGATCATAGTTCCCATAAAATCCATTACATTATCAAAAATAATAGTTGATAGAACTTTGTATCTAGTATGTAAACCTTCATATAAATCTAGAACATTAGCTCCATTTGCTTCTTTTAATGCCACTGCTTTTATCTAATGTGTGAATTAGTCTATAGTAGTTAGAATCAATTTAGGTCCTAAACTTGAAGGAGGATTTATGATAATAATAAAGTATAATCCCCTTTGGATAAAGAGTTGATCCATTGTAATTGGTTTATGAGGTAAGGCTACAAGTTTAACTTTTCCTACAAACATAACACACTATTTGCACTTCCTTACCCATGCATGGAAATCACTAAATATACTAAGCCAATAATACCCACCTCTCATGATCTTAAGGGTTGTATCTCTTATACAAAAATTTCCTCCACCATGCCTATCATGGAATTCTTCAAGTAATTTTTGAGTTTGGCTTGGCTCTATATATCTTAACAACATGCCATTGATATCTTTCTAGAATAAAAAACCATCAATAAGCAAGAATGGAATTGATTACAACCTAAAATATCTTATTTTTGAAACACTTAGATGAGAGAGATAAATACCATCTTGGAGATATCTTACCAAGTCATGAAACTAGCTAGAAGGTGAGGTATGACCAACTACAGCCTCTTCATCATTTGACACCAAAATAGCCTCATTAGTCACTTTCAAGTCTTAACCTAGATTCTCATAAAGTCTTTCACCTATAATCAGCTTTGTGACCTTAATTTACACATCATACTCCATTACCTTGGTTATCCAACCAACCATCTTCTCATTTATATCTTTGTTCAAAAGGAATTCCTTGATGCTCGAATGAGAAACCATTAGGTGTATTTTATTGTTAGATAATAGGTATCTAAACTTTTTAAGAGACCTTATAAGTGAAAGTACATGTTTTTCAACAAAAGAGTACCTTGTTTCATACTCTTCTAAGACTTGACTAAAGAAGGCTATTGGCTACTCTAAAGCCTCATGATTTTGTTGCATAAGAATGCCTAAAATGGTGTCCATGTGAGCATATGTATATAAAATGAAATCCTTTTTGAAATCTATATTTATAAGTATAAGAGAACTAGTTATGGATTTATTAATATTTTCAAAACTCTTTACTCCTTATTTAGACCAGATGAAGCTTTGATTATTCTTTATCATGGTTTTAAGTGGCTTGGCTAAAATGACAAAATCTGAAATATATCTTCTTATGAAGTTGATTTTCCCAAAGCAGCTCTGCATAGCCTTTTTGTGTTTAGGCAAGGAGAGTGCAAGAATAGAGTATATCCTTTTAGTATCTATGCTTAAACCATACTTTAAAACCACATGTCTAAGGAGCTTACCTTAATGAACTAAGAAGACACATTTTTTGGGATTTATAGATACCCTAAATTATCGACACCCTTTGAACACTTGCTTGAGATGAACCATATGATCACTTGTAATCTTTGAAAATACTATTATATCATCCAAATAAACAAGTACAAACTTGTTAAGAAGGCCTTAGAATGCCATATCCATGGCTCTCTAAAAGGTTTCTCTATCATTTGATAAAATGAAGGGCATCTTTTTATATGTAAATGTCCCCCATTTGGTTGTGAAAGCTATATTAAATTGGTCCTCTTCCTTGACAAAAATATAATTTTAGCCACTATATCCATCCAATAAAGAAAACCTCTTTGGACTTTCAACCATCTGTAAAATTTGCTCCATTGATGTCAATGGATAGTGATCTTTAAGTGAAGCCCTATTCAAATCATGGAAATCGACACACAATCTAATATCATCATTCTTCTTCTGTAATAGAAAAATATTTTCCACCCAAGTTGAGTGCTTGATTGGAAATATAATACCTAACTCTATGATCTTGTAAAGCTCAGCTCTCATCAAAGGCTCAAGCTTAGGATTAATGGGCCTTTGTCTTTGTCTCACTAGTTTAGTTTTAGCTTCTCACTCAATGGTGTGTTGAGATAAACTTGGGTCAAATCCCTTGAGATCACTATATCTCCATGAAAATACATTAGCAAAACTTGTTCATAACTCAATGAAAGCTTCTTTTTGTGAAGGAGTGCATACCTTACCCAACTTTAAAATCTTACCAATTACAATCTCTACATTGACATAGTGCTCTTCTTTTGTTGAAAAGGATGACTTTTCCTTCCTTAACTCATAATCACCACTAGAAATGTTCTCAAGTGTGACCAATCCCTTGGGAAACTTATTTTTTTTAGTTGCACAACCTGATCACCATACTACTATAAATACATTGATTAGTTTCTTGAAGAAAACTCAACCTCCTCTTACAAGAATTTCACAATTTGATTGTCATCTTTGAAAACTTGTCAATTCTCATGATTATCTGGAACAGAGGGTCTTAAAACCACCTTTATATGTGATTGAATTTTATCACTTTATATATCATCTAGGATACTAAATTGTGCCCCAATGGTAGCTAGCCTATCTACATGTTTATTCTCACCTCTTGGTATTGCCTGAATGTTAAAAGCTTGAAAATATTCAATTAAATACCATATTATATGATTTTAATATTTAAGAAAAAAAATTTACATATATTTAAACTTATTACTTGGTGATCTATAATTTTATTATCACCAAAAACTTGCAAGGTGTTGACTTTCATCTTCCTAGCCCATTGCAAACTGTGAACTACTGCCTCATACTCTGGAACATTATTTGATCAACTAAACTAAAAATTAATATAAGAGAAATACCTTTGATTTGTTTGACAAAACAACATAATTATAGCCCTATTACTATGTTTATTCCTTGATCCACCAAAGTACAATTACCACAAACCTTCACTAGATTTATCATCCTTAACCATGGCTAGAATTAGTGCATCATTCTCGTGAAGGCAATACGCACCAAGTCCTTCTTCTTCAATAAAATTATAAGGATCATGATCATGAAAATTGGAATCCAACTCATCAATAAATAAATTGGGAACTCCATCCAAAGTTGATCCATTTTCTACTCCACTAGTTTCTAGTACCTCATCCAAGATGATACAGTTAGTGTTCACAACACTTGGCATATATGGCTCTATATAGAAACATGAAATAAGTTTAGAATGAATAATTACCTTGGTACCATACCTGGTTTTTAAAATCAAATAAGTCTAATCAACTGATAAACATCACCTAATCTTTGAGATGAAGTCCCTTGAAAGGCACATAATAAAGTATGGAGGCAAGTCTACCACAACAACATCCTACTGAATAGTAACATTAGGACAAGAATGTAATTCCAATTCTAAATATTTGATGATGCATAAAATATTTTTTGGTGACACATATAATTTAAATACCCCCTTAGTGTTTGGATCATAAACAAGGCTAAGCTTGTCTACAATTTGTTTAGGCATGACTGTACTACTAGCTCCACTATCCACCATATAATTATGAACCAAAGTATCACCCACTATCAAATAAAGGTAGAAAGGAAGAGTTCTTTTATTTTACCTCAGTTTTATCCACCTTTAAAATAGTATTTACTTGATGTACTTGTTTCTTAGTTGGTTGATCTGAATTAGTTAAGACAACACCTTATTTCTCAATCGATTTTGGAGACAATTTGAGAGATAAAAGCTTTAGGATGAGCATATATTTTTTTCTTGGGATGGAAAGAGAATCCCATATGCTGATTTTGATATTATACTTCTTCATCTAATCCACTATACTAAATTGAGATCCACCAACCTTTGGCTATACTTTGAACTAGAGGTATTCGATGAACTTTACTAATCTCTATATTCTAATTTTTTTGAGTTGTACGGGTAACAAGTTATTATTTCATACTCTTAAAAAAAATTAGGAGTACTTGAATAATTTTTCATCTCCTACACCTCATCAATGGCTCTTGTTTTAGCTTTAGTTATAACTAAAACTTGACCACTTATATTTTTATTTTCAACACCATGAGTAAAAGTAACATGATCATCCACTTAAAAATTTACAGTAATGGCATCAAGCTTCCCTTGAACTTGTTGAGTCTCTCCTTGTGATGCTAAACTTTTATCTTGGTACTGACCTCCTTGAAAAGAAAACTCTTCTTGTGTCATTTGTGGCATAGTGATGTTTTATGATACCAAGGCTTTATTTTGAGCATCATTGAGATTTGAGGACTACCAACCTAAATCTTACATAAAGTTGTTTTGAGTGGAGGTGGGAACAATGGATTTTGAAGTAGAAGGACCATTAGGATCAAGGGAAGCATATGGCTTAGCTGGAGTTATGGCTCCTTATATTTGATAAGGTGGTCTATTCTTGTTAAAATTTTGATAAGGAGCCTTTTGATCTCTGAAGGGCTGATAGGTGGTCTAATTTTATTGTTGATAGGGCCTATTAATTTGATACAGTTATCTCTTGAGGTTTACTATTTCATTCCCAAAGGATTTTAACAAGCCTTTAAACTCTCCTATCTTACTAGCTTGATTAGTAGGGTCTATAATTTGAGCTTGAGGTGATGGAATAGGAGATAAGGATGGAATTTGAGTAATTTGAGGAACTTGAGGGATTGGTATAGAATTCAATTTTGGGAATATAAGTATGTGAGGCCTTTAATAAAGCTTACCAACTTGTATCAAACTATTCTCTACCCTTATTAAAACCTCAGAAGCATCAGGTAAGGTAGTACCAACCATGGACTATATCATTACACTAATGTTAGAGTTAATTGCTTTCAAATAATATAGGAATCCATATTCAAGGGATGGCCTAATCAACATAGGTATCTTGGTCAATGATTTTTAGAATATGAGGTTAAAATTAAATATCAACTCATGAGGATCTCTCTTTATTTTAATTAACTACTCAACTAAAGAGAGGTGATTAGATTTGTCCTCAAATTACTTGAGTAAGGATGCACCCAATTTATCCCAAGTAGAAATGGATTTTAGTGGCAAGTTTCTATACTAGTACAATGCTTTTCCTTTAAATGAATTAGCAAGAAATCTAATAGCAAAATTATCCTCAACAAAATTATGGACTAAACAAAGATTAACTACATCTTGGATATGCTCAATAGGGGTTATTTGATTTTATCTTGAGAAGAATGGGAAGTTCTTGAGGGTAGACACCAGAATATCATTAAACTAGGATAAATTTAGTGATCTACCTCTATTGAATGAAACAAACACCTAGTTTCTAATAGCTATTTGGATAGTGGGGGTTGTAGTGATTAGAAAAATAGGATAATCAAAAGATAATTATTGTTTTTGAGGATATGGGTTTGTCT
Source organism: Torreya grandis (assembly GCA_037957365.1). Classification (NCBI taxonomy): domain Eukaryota; kingdom Viridiplantae; phylum Streptophyta; class Pinopsida; order Cupressales; family Taxaceae; genus Torreya; species Torreya grandis. The sequence goes on from JARHVA010004308.1 coordinate 199,914, forward strand.
TACTAAACCTTGATCTTTTATATTATGTAGAATACAACTCAATGAATCCAAAAGGAATACCTTTGCTTTGTGACCTTGAGGTAAACTTTGGCATGAAGGAATTGTCTAAATGATGCTATGAACTCTAAAATGTAAAGGATATTTAGCTTTTGATGAAGATATATATTCTCCTCTACTACAAATGCTTTTCCTGAACTCCAAAATTCAACTATCCCAAAGATTAAGTGTCCCACCAGGCAAGCCAAAAACTATTGTCAATCAAAATCACACCCTTTTGAAGGTAGTTTTAGGCCTTCATCATTTGTTGAAACATCAAAAAAATCCTAGGCTATGGGTGGCTTAATCAGTAGGTTGAATGTCTAGATTCTAAGGGCTAGCTCCCTTTGGTGTATCGATTAGGATCTCTACTCTACACTACAAACTACTAGGAAAAAGGAAGAGGAAAACAATATGAAATAAAATTAAAAGGAAATCATATCTAATGATGGTGATACATCTATATTTTGGTTTATCTACTCAATTTGAACTTTTAAAACACTGATTAGACATGAAAAGACCAAATTTTCAACTCTAGTTGACTCGTATTCATCAATATTTCATGAAAAGGATTTATCTGGTGATTAAATCTTGAGGGAAATGATGGAATAGGCTTGATTCAAGGTATTAACCAACCACTTACATCTATTTAAAGTTTAGAAAAAAGACATAGAACATAGAACATGACCTACATATTCTGATCAACTAGTAACTAGGTAAGAATCAGGACTTGAGAAGGAGGAAAATTTTATCACATATGCAAATCACTGACATAAATACACTATACTAGCCCCCTAGAATATGAAAATAATCCTTCTATTTATCTAAAAAGGTTACAAAACTCAATCTTGATAGAGTCTTGTCTTATCAAGATAGGGATCCTTCCAAATGGTAGAAAAGCCAAATTATATAATAAAAAGCATACCAAAACCAAGAAATTGGTGTTAAAAATAAGAGAGGAGATTAACTCCCACATCACACATGTTCCACTTGAGCTATCAAAAGATAACCAAGACTTCAAATAATATCCATTTTCCCTATGTCTTGCATGAAATAGCTCTTTGGCATTGAAAAAGGATGGTGGGTCTATTTTGGACTAATCTCCTTCATTCATGGAAAACTATACCAAATCTTCAAAGATAAATGCTACTTGATATGATTTGAAGTTAAGTTAAAATTTAAAAAAAGTCCTTCTTTGCATGGAAAATAAGGAAAATGCATGATAAGCATTTTTTACTCAACTCCAAGTAACTCTATCCTACATGAGATGATGTTATACGAATCCTTAGGTGAATAACTTTAGTTTGAACAAGTTGGAAGTGTTAAAATCCTTTAATTAAAAAGATAAATCAAAATATATGTGACACTTTGACAAAAATTCAACTCAAACTCAAGACCAATAAACTATAAATGGCGTACACCTACATAAAAAGGGGCTTTAAAAACTAAATCATGCATGAAATTCCATGTTAAGATTAGATATGAAACATTTGAAACTCCAAGTTAGGTCCTTAAAGTTCCCTAGCCTTTTGGTCTCAAGCTCTTCATTTCTATTTATTTATTTTAGAGTTTTCATTTCTATCTACTTTGATAGACCTATTTGTTTTAGGCTTTTATCTTTGGGCTTTCCTGTTCAAACTTTTGTCTTTCGACTTTTATCTCAAAGGAATTGTTTTGGCACTTTAAAGATGAACTTTTCTTTCATATAATTTATCCACATATTATTTACTTATGCACTTTCTTATGGACAATTTGTCTAAAAGAAATCATGTCTTCAGACTTTTTTTTATATCACTTTCTCATAGACAATTTTTTTGAAGGAAATCGTGTCTTTGGACTTTTTTCTTGGACCCTTCAGAACTTTTAAAATGGACCATTTGCCTAGAAATGCCTTTCAAATTTTTTTCAAAGGATCTTTTAGATTTTCAAAAGTTTCCCTCGGCCTTTTTAAATGTCCCTTCATAATTTTTGAAAAGTACCTTTTATAAAAATTGAAATAAACCCTTCAAAAATATTGAAATGGACTCTTCAAAATTATCAAAAAACAACTTTCCCTTTGAAAATACCCTTCAGAATTCTTGAAATGGACCATCAGAAAAATTGAAATGGTCTTTCAAAACTTTTGAAATGGTCTTTGCCTTTTTGAAAATAACCCTTTGGCACTTTTTAAATGAACCCTTCAAAACTTTTGAAATGGTCTTTTAGAACTTTTGAAATTAACCTTTCCTTATTTGAAAGGAACCCTTCAACTTTTTTGAAAAGAACCTCAAAACTTTTAAAATGGTATTCAAAACTTTTGAAATGGTCTTTTAAAAAGAGAAAGTGCTCTTCAAATTTTTGGAAAAGACCATTTATTTGGGTAAAAAATACCTAAATAATTTTGGAAAGACAAATTCATTTGGAATTTTCTAACTGGACCATTCAAAAAAAATGAAGTGCCCTTCAAAAATGTTGTTTCAGACAAAATGTCCAAAAAAATCCCTTCGAAAAGATATCCTTTAGGAAAATTACTTTAGCTAAAATGTCTGAAACAATTCCTGACACTTAGACAAAAACCTTAAAAATAAAACCTTTGAAAGAATGAACACTTGGTGAAAAATAGTCTCAGAATAAAATCAACTTCTACTTTTGCTTCATCAATTTTCTTGAAAAATTTTCTCCTTTCACTGCTCTAATCGACATCAATACTTTCCTACAAAGAACAAGACAAGTGAAAGAAAAGACCCTAAATCACTTTAAAAACGTTAAGACCTATTAACCATGGATTCTTTAAGGACTTTTCAAGACTAATTACTGAATGACAAGACAAAATGGCATGGTATTCAAAGTTTCAAATGATAAGGGTGGTAATTTGACCTATGGGGTAAAAATTATAATTAGTTATGATTATGTAAGGATTCTCGAGTCAAGAAAAAAAGTGTATTTAATCTATGGATATGTATCCCATCTATATGTATATATTATACCTATGAAGATAATATTATGGTTTGGAATTATTTAGTGGTATACATTGGTCTAAGTGACAAACTATTTGATATCCTTTTTGTATGTAGTTAAAATTCATAGTGTGGTAGTATAGGAGGACATGAGAGTGATGTTAGACACCACTAGTCCTAGCTTATACATATTTTAATGTGAGTGATAGGGTTGTAAATAACATTAAGTCATCTCTTTATAATTAATGAATGTATTTATACCTATTTCCGTATATGCACTTATGTGAGAAAACTATTGAGTAAACATTTATACATTTAGTAGTTTTTGGTAGAACTACATCTAGCCCTGATTCTAAATATGTAGGTGACATCACAAGTATGTATGGTAGATCTAGAAGTGATTATAGACTTAAGGAACTAATCCTAATAGGTATTTCTTAGTGTGACATCTACTATAGTTTTGTTTATAATACTAGAAAAAACAAATAGCATTTGTGTAGCACAATACTATTATCAAAATTGTTGGTAAGAATCAAGTTTATAACATCTTGTAAAGATGAAAACTTGTATGTGGTATATTTCATGAGAAATTTAATTGTGTAAGTAACTACACATTTATATAATAATATAGTGCATCATGAGGTGTGCCTAGATATTATGTTCTCATTGGATTATTAGTGAAGGTATACCTAGATAGTATAATCTTAACTTGCTTTATTATTATGGTTGGGTGTAAGATTGTTGTTGGTGTTGAGTCGAGTGCTCAAGCACAAAGACCTATGATAATATGGGATTTCATAGAGTTATACAATATGTAAAATACTTGGATGGTACATATTATATTTGTTATAACTTTACCCATACCTAAATAAATATGTATGTTATGGTTAATAATGTTTGGGTGGAATGATCATGAACTATGATAATATGGGATATCATAGGATACTTTATCTTAGATTTATATAATTAGGTGGTACTTACTTTCGCTATATTTTTAGACTCTCACCTAAATTACCTAATCAAATGATTTTTTTGGTTGACTTGAATAGTATATTTATAGTACTTAGCAGGATAACTTGTATGAGTGCATACAATCTTGAGAGTATAAATCAATGATAGGTTTGACTATTATGTAATGTATGACTCTCTTTGTCCTGTATGCATTGATTACTCATGTGCCTAGCATGTAATTATCTATGTAACTAGGAGTGTCTATTCCTTAATCATTTCTATTATCTATATTTTATGTAAGTGTGATCAGGTAAGCACATAACCCTATATTAGTAAGGTGGTATACTTGAGTTTGTTATTTTTTTGTGGGATTGTAGACTAGATATTTAGAAGCTCATTTATGTCATGAATAGTTTTTTCCTTGTTTGGATTAGAGTGTAAACCCCTATGGTTGTAATTTGTCATGGAGGAGACTATCACAATTGAATGGAGAAATGCATCATACCACGATTCCAAGGAGCGGATATGTAGGCTACCCAAGTTATGGTGGGGACATTAAGTCTAGATCCTTAGGATAGGTTAGGGTTATTTAAATTGAAAAAAAAACCATGTGATTAGATGAATTATTATGAAACTTTGCATGTGAAAAATATTTTGTACTAATATCACTAGTGAGTTAGTGAACTTTTAGTATCTTACATTTTATTCTATTACTTGTAGTATTAAAATGTTGGAACTGTTAGTATTTGAAGTTGTTAATTATATGACTAAATAAAGTATTCTAGCAACTATGGTTGAATGAATTTTTATTATTTATTTTTAAAAAAAATTACAACATTTTCTAAGTACAAATTTTAGGGATGTTACAAATCTTACATAATTTCATAAATGTGAAAAGTATGCCCTTGCGTTATTGAAATAAACTTATAGTGCACAAGTTATAATTCACATAGAGGACATCAAGTATGAAGCTTAGAAAGCATGGAAATCTCTAAAGGAATTATATGATAAATAACCTGCTTACATTAAAAATGATCTTTTTATGTAGTTACTCAACACTAAACTAACAAATGATGAAGATGTTTTAGAATATGTGTCATGAATTAATAATTTGAAACAAGAATATGGCACTACTGGTAGGAAAAATGATGATGAAATGATCATTTTTATTGTTTTGAATGGACTTAGTCCTATCTATAGGAACTTTATACAAATGTTACAACTTAGTGATAAGCTTAAAAAATATATTTTTGATTCCATTTTTAAGTTTCTCACTCAACATGAGTGACAATTTGCAAAGAATAAATAAAAACCTATTGATGAGGCCCATTATACCAAAAAATGTAATCCATTATATGATCATAATAGAAAAGATTCTTTGAATCACTTTCAGAGACAAACACACTCTCCATGGCACACTTCTTTACATAAGCATCATTATGGACATAAGTATTATTCTGATTCTTTGAAACATAGATATCACTCTAGTTTTTAGAAGCATGAGCATCACCACAAACATTTCCATAGACACAAGCACAAACATAGGCATTATTATTCATTTTGGTATTCTTCCTCTAGTTCCAATGGATGTGAGAGAACATGCTACAATTGTGGTAACATAGGAAACCTCTATATAGAGTACCCCTCTAAAAGTAGATCCTCTTGACATCGATAGAAGGTAGAATCACACTTTGCTAGTGACTCTAGTCATTTTGGTCACTCTTCTAGTTCCTCTTATGGTTATTCTTCTAGATATTCTTCTAAAGGATGGGATGAATACAAGGTTTTATGCTCCATAAATGTTTACTATATATATTCTAATATGCTAACACACCCATCTTGTGCAAGCTTCTAGGCTCAAGATTGGGATTTGATGTCGTAGTATTTTTTGGATTGTGTAATTTGCTTTCATAGATTTAGTGTTGATATGATCTTTTATGTGGATCATTTTAGTGGTTTTTACTTGTGTTATTTATTTCATGACTTCTCACCTCTCATCTGATAGGGGGAGAAGATATTGCATGTTTTTTTTTGATTAGATATCAATGGTTGTGGTATGAGTCAACATTGAGTTGCTAGCATTGTTAGTGCTGAGCAAAGGCTTGTAGGAGATATTATAAATTGTTGGGCATCATTTTGAGATGTTCCATACATAGTAGTAGGGTAATCAATTATTGGATGGATTCTATGTGAGGATCAATGTATTTGGATAGGGTGTGATATTATTATACTTTAGTGTGGGGATGATCAGGGCATTTATTAATCCAAGATGCATAATGTACCAATTTTAATTATAGTAGAGTCTACTTAGATGACTCACAGTTCATTGCTTCAGTATTTCTATACCCCTTTGGATCAAGGGGGAGTTTTTTGGGTTTATGATCCAAAATTTGATTTATTATTTAGTCTTTATTTTAATTTATTCATAGTTGGTTGATAGGTTGGTTACCTATGATTTGGTTTTATTTAACCAACTTCCCATAATATTTTTAAATGATTACATTATATAAAAATAAACATTGAATTTTTTGAATATGTTTTTGTGATATTTCTTTCTCTTGGCCTACACTAATGAAGAAACACTTGCAACTCAGTCAAACTAATTGAATAGGTAAAATTAGCTTGAATTTCTTATAGAGTGTCTATTTTGGATGAGATCCTAAGGATAATTTCAAGAATATTTATAACCAAATTATTATTTTAGGGTGAAAAACAAGATCCAAACATTGATCTCCATGGATTGGATTTCATGTAAATTACCTTGTACCTCATCTTTTATGTTTTTTCTCTTAGAAACCTATTTTCTACACTAATATGTATAATTTTTTATAATAAAATACAATTTTTGGGGCCCTCTATCAGTGTATGTGATGTTTGAAGAGGTTCTAGGTTGATCCATGAGGCTTTTATTTCAATAAAATCATATTTTATCAAAACTGATCATTAGGAGGGTTTTGCAAGGGTTTTATAGGTCCTTATATTCCTAAGGACTATTCAAAACATATATAAATTCAATGTAAAACCACTTACCAATAAAAAATTCTATACTAACCCCCTCATCATCAATTAAAATCATGGGTTCCCATGTAAAATACTCCTCAAGTTCTCTACGTGGTGATGTTTGTCTTTGAGAGGATGCCAAGACTATGTGTGCAAGGAAAGAGTTTGATAAAGTCATGGAAAACAATAATTATGAAAATTAATTAACTTAAAAATATTATCCAAGGTTATAATGATCCTCCACCATGTCTCCAAGTCTATTTTACAAATTAAAAGTTCATGAAAGAGTACAAAAGTGTGATTATGTAGCTTGAGGGTTTTAGGGCCACTCGCTTGTATTAGCCCTCAAGGGCATGACTTGTTTGGATAATGGAGAGTTATAAAAAAATTTTAAAAAAAATTAAATATGTTAAAACACCCTTCCATTCTTTTTAAAAAATTTACTTGAAGTTTCAAACCTCATTTTCACCTGTGTACACCTTAAAAAAACTACCTACTTGCATCTTGATTGTGTTTTGATAGGGTGAGGACAATGTAAAAATAGTGAGTATCTACCCTTATAAAATTACCAAAAAAATATTCTATATGTGTTAATAAATTCATAATTACCATCTCCACAAAATTTAATTTCATTTGGAGGTATACTTTGTCTTGTAGTCTCATTTTAAAAAAAAGTTAGTTTGAGTTAACTACTTCATGACTATGTTTTGATAGGCTGAGGACTATGTAAAATGAGTGAGTATATACACTACTAAAATTACATAAAAAATATTTTATATTTTTTTATAAATTCATAATTACCATATCCATAAAATTTCATGCCATTTTTATGTATACTTTATCCTATAGGTCCATTTTATTAGAAACTAGTTTGAGATGCCTACTTGGACTAGTCTCACTAGGCCTATGAATGTATTTTTATCTTTTCCACATTGTCATGGGATATAAAAATGTTAATATTATTTTAATTCATCATGAAACTTATCCTTTAATTGGTATCACCATCCACTATTTAATCAACAACCTCATGCCACCTATGTATGACCTTACTCCTTCAAGAAAACTCACCATGACTGTATGCCAACAATGTTGAAAAGTGATATTAAGAGAGTTTTATAGGTGTATAAATATATTTAAATAATATTTAGTGTTTTTATTTCTCTCAAACCACCTGAAACTACTCTCACATGCCCTTTCTTGACACATTTCCTCTTCAAACAAGATTCTAAGCCTTGAAAAGTATCATATGCATACAAGTGTTATTCCTTCACTTACAAAATCATGTTTGTGCATTAATGGTTCAATAATTATGTTAGAAATGTAATTTTATAACCTTTAATTTCATAATATATCTTTCATATTTCCACTCTTTAGCTTGAAAGGGACTTGTATTTTATCTTACTGATATGATTGTGATTTAGAGGAAAAGGCCATTAGTATGGTTGTAGGCCAATTTGACTATGTCAAAACATATTAAGACACTCCTTTATTTACCACTTGATCTCATTAATATATATATTTTTTTCATTTTATTGACTTAAGTATGAAAATATATCAATATTCTACTTTCTATCCATCACTCTTGCTCTTGACTTGACAATGAGTCCTCATGGCTTAAGAAACCTTATTGTAGGTGACTATAGCCTCATGAGGATAATACCTTGTTTGAATTAAAACCCATTTTATGTCTATATTTTATCTCAAAACATAATCATTAAATTTAAATAACTACCCCCTATATAGTTATTATTCCACCTTCTTGAGAAAAGTCTATTTCTCTCTCATTTTGACGGTGTTGACATTTACTACAGGTCTGTACAAATATAATCTTGGCTTGATGATGTTTTAAAATTCAAGACCATACACAAGGTATTTAATACTTTATTTATATTGAATAAAATATATATTTAAAATCAACACTCTCCTTGGATGTTTTAGACCTTGAAAACCTTTCCCTTATCATGTGTTCCTCTTAACTTGTTGTAGCCTACCTTTTATGGTTGAATATAAGTTACATTGGTGCTTCTTAAGCCACTCAACACTTAGAATTATTGTTATTTAGATATATGATCAGTCCAAAAAATTCATATTATCTATTCTTGAATTATAAATATGTAACTAGCCTCCATATACCTAGGAAAGTCTAAAGACTAAGATATTCATATGCCTATTGTAGGTGGTTTTGAGTTGGTTGTAGGTGACAATTTATTTTACCATTTATCCATATTCAAGTATTAAGGCATGTATCCATTTTAAGATATTATTTTAAGCTCAAAAATTCCATACTTAAAAATAATTTTATGGTCAATTCAGTCTCTTGAAGTTGGAAAAGTCCTCAAACCACCAATTATGCTTGACTTGTACTAACATAGGCCAGGTGTGGATTTGAACCTTGATTGTAAGCATAATAGTGTCTCTTCAAGGATTGTGTCATGAAATGAGACCTCACTTGGATTGTAATCCTTATTTTCATTTTTCATCTTCACCCCAACCTCTTGTCACAACCAAAGCTCTTCAAAGACAATTCCCTTTCTCTTTATATGATGACTTTATTATGCTCCATTGTAAAAATAGGGATTGGAAAATGGCCTTAAGGAAGGCTTAGATCATGAACTGATCATTTTTATTTATATTATATGATTTATTATATCATATGTGTATATGATATAGTGAATACACCTCCTCATTCTTGACTTATTCTCTTGATTATAATCATGGCTATCATTGTACTTGTTGTAGGTACACATTCTTGGTTGTAACTTGATGTTTTGATGTGCATAACCTCCTCTTCATACTCATGACAACCTATTTACTGTAATTAAATACTTATTATGATTAATGGTGATATTTAAATGAATTAAAAATGGGTGTAACAATGAATTAAGGATGAGATATGACAAAACCATGAATGAAGAGTGAACAAAGTATGAAAACAATGAAAAGATGGTAGTATATGATAGTGTATGTGGAGGTGAGTGAAATGGGGTGATAAGAGGACCATAAGAGCATTCCAAGAATAGATTTAAAGGATAAATGGAAGAATAATACCATTATATACATGGTGTATCAATTTGGATTCCATTGGAGGAGGTTAACAAGCCAAATTTGAAACCTGAGAATATGTTAGCTACCTTAAACAATGCTAAAAACCTTTAAAAGTTTGCTAAACAAAGATCTTGAGATGCCTGAAAGACATGAAGGACTTTGTTATGAATATTTTTGAGGAGTATCATGAGAAATTTGGCATGATTAACATATGAAAACATGAAGAAGATCCCTACAAACATGAAACCAAGAAATTTTTGAAGCTCTTTCTCTCTCATAAACTATACAATCTCCTTTATATGCTTGTACAATGTAGATTTGAATTTGATTGTCTTATTGATATTTGTATGAACCTTAAACATGTGAAAAGTGATTTATGGATGTAATAAATATGAATTAATTTTCCCAAATAATCCCTAAAAAATTTATTTTTTAAAATGTTACCCTGGTTAGGAGAAAATGCAAAAAAATGTTGCCTTCTTGGCTGGAAGACTATTTCTAAATTCCCTAAATTCAAATAAATGGTTCTTGAATGATATTATGCAAAATTATAATACATTTATTATACCTAGAATATATTATATCATACTTTGTTTTACCAAAAAATTAGAATTGTACCTTCTCTCTAATGGCCATACCATCATGAAACACGTAGGGTAGTCCTTGTGTTCAAAGAAAGCAATTAAAGGATGTGATTTGATTTTGGGAATTTTTTGGAGGAAAAATTCCATGAATTTTTTTTTGAACCTATACCATACCTTTATTATCCTGTTTTATACCCCTTTCTATATAGATGATCGTATGGATTCCATACTCTTCAAAGAAAATGCATGAAAAAGGCCCTTTTTGCTCATTTATTTCACTTTAAAATATCCACCACAAAAATTAGTGCATTAAATGGATATCACGAGTATTTTAATTCTAAAACACATATTTATACTTTTACCATGCTTTTAGGGGCCAAATTTGGCATGTGGGGGCTAAAAATGACCCTTTTTTGGTTTAAAAATATATTAAAAATCTTTTTCAAATATGAAACTTTATAAGTAATATAAATTCATATATATAAATGTTTTAAAAGGTAATTTGATTATTTTAATGTAATTTTAACTCTAATTTTGACATTTTAAGACCAAAACTTATCCTTTTAGGCTAAAAATACATAGTTTTAGATCTTCTTGAATGGGCTCAATAGTAATATGATTTTTTTTTAATTTTATGGGTTGGTATTTGGCATTGAAATTCCAAGTTACCAAGATTTTTGGTAGCTAATAGGGGTTGTCTATCATGCTGGTCAAAAGAACCTAATGGATTTCACATGACAATGGTAATCTAATATATTGTTTGATGGCTTGACAACTTTCTTGAACTCCAAACATAATTTTGGGTTTTGAAAAGCGTATTTTGACTATGACAAGAACAAGACTAAAAGGAAACAACTAAAATAATAATCAAGGACAACTAACATAAGGAAAAAAGGAAATAAGATAAACACAATAGAAAGGACGTAGACTAGTACTTATGCCATTCACTTATGGAAATAAGACAAACCTAAAGTCAAAATATTTCCTCTAGGATCAGATGGAAAGATATTTTGTCCACCATATAACTTTGAAACATGATTTTAATCTCTTAATAACTCTCTTTTACATCTAAGATCACTTGAATCTTCATAATATCTTGGGGAAGCAACTAGTTCTTTCATTGCCAATTTTAGGTGCATGATTTATAGATATGAGTCTAAGACCTAGTCATACTCCTCCTAGATCCATGTACTTTATAAGAATAATCTCAATTGTTCTTCATTCATGAGTAGCTAATTATGATCATGTTAGATATATTGATGTGTCTCTTATGTCATGTTAACAAATCTAACCTCTAATGGAGAAGGATCTGATTCTATGACTTCTTGAGGCCATCTAAGTTCATATTTAGCTTCCAAGAATATAAATACATATGAAGATGAATAGAGAAGATGATAACCTTGCTTAAGAGACTTAAAAAATTAGTATTCTAAGAAAACAACATCCTAAATTTGATTGCTAAAGATCTTGTTGATTCCTATTTGATGAAAGTACTTCTCTCAACCTACAATGAACCATATTAAAGTAGAGAAAAAAGTGAATTCAAAACATCAAAAAAATATATTGATTGGCTTTCACCAAGCTAAATTACAATTGCAAATTCTTAACTATGATCATAAGGCTACAAATCATCTTTTGGTATCTCAAATTGCTCAATCAAAATTGCTTCATATTCAACATCAAGATGATGAGTTGGCATGCTCTTGAAATCAACATGTTATTAATCTTCTCTTGTTGTTTGGTACTTGACTTTTATAACTTATGAAAGTACTTTTTGATTGCCATTATGAATGGTAGCTTCTATGTGATCAAAGAACTCATGGAAATCGTCTTGTTCTTGCTCAATTAGAGTGTGTTCCTCTTGAATATCAGAAAACATTTATTCTTATATTTGTTCTTGTACTTGTGTCTCAACTTAAATCTCTTTTAATTCATTTGTCTTTATATTATAGAATATTGGATCATGTATATATTTTCTATCTTCATATACCTCAGCTATAACTTCTTTAATTACATCATAAAAGAGAGGATATTATTTAAGAATAGGCATGGTAGACCCCTAGAAATACTCAAGAAGATAAGAAAGTTCCAAAGGAGATATCATATATGATTGATTATGTTCATGAGGATACTCAACATTAACAACCCTTACCTCCTCTATATGCTACATATTTCCTTGAATAACTTTCCATGGAGGAAAGGCCTTGGGCTATTGAGGAGGGAGGGGTAGGGGATGAATGACTTCTTTTTTGCTTTTTAGAATAACATTTGACTACAACATTTGATTCCAAGTTGGAAACTTGGGTTTAGGAACCTCTTATACTAAAGGTATTTTAGCTTAATGCATGATTGGGAAATTTTTTTGAGGTGGACCTAGAATCCATAAATAGTGACATGGGAGAGCAAGAGGTAGTGAATTTTTATATTGAGATTGGTTACCTAATTATTCTTACTTATAAGATAATATTTATTCATCAATTATTTGGTTCACTCTCTTTGTCTCTTCAATCTCATTATATAAATTTTGTATGTTTTGGAAGGACGATTGATCTTAAAATTTATTCGACTCATATTTGGGGTAAAGAGGTTCATGATGAGTATTATAGGGCTAGTATGAGCCATCATAATATTGATATAACTGATAGGGATTGTGAAAATATGTGTATGTATCATACTAGAACTATTGATAAGGAGATAAATGATAGACTTCTTCTCTATACGCTGCCATAACCAAGAAAACACATTGAAAAATAATCAAATTTTGAACAAAATTTGCCTTATACCTCAAAGATAAGGACCATATGATTATTTGAAACTACTTTTGAAGATGAATATGCTACAAATTTATACTCTAATGGCTAGATCTGCATCCCATTAGGCATGCTAGAACTATTTAACAACCCAAATAATGCCTAGTTAAAATCAGACTGCTAAGATCTAAGTAATATTTTGACTAACATTGGAATGATGTGAGGTGTGTGACACTTGCACTCAGAACAAACCTCTAGTTTTGATGAGGCTAGATCCTATGCGGTATCCTTTATGCTCTACTTACTAAACTATTGTGCTTTTTGGGATGAAAATGGTAAGAAGGATTAATGAAATGGAAATCTAATCTACTAATGGTGATACACATATATTGTTGGTTCATCCACTCTATTTGAACTCATAAAACACTGATAAGATACTGTAATGACTAAATCTATAAATCCAAATGACTCTTACACATTATTATTTCATATATCAGTTTTATAAGGTGATAAAATCATGAGGGAAATGATGGAATAGGCCTAATTTAAGGCACTAACAATTCAATATATCCATTATCATCTTATTCAAATTACATGAAACACTAAACATGACCTGCATAAGTTAGCATACTAGTAACTAGGTGAGATCAGGACATGACAAGGGAGAATATACTTCTACATGTGCAAATCAAAGAACATAAACACACTATACCAGACTAATGGAATCTAAAAATAGTTATTTTATTTATCTCATAATGTTACAAAGCTCATTCTTGGAAGAGTCAAGTCATGAACAAGAGAGGGATCCTTAAAATTGGCTTGAAACCTTGAATACATAGAAGTGCATATAAGATATATCCAAGAAATTGGTGTATAAGAAGAAAAAAAGTGTACTAAACATCAACTTAAGACCAAAATTGAATTAAATTTGATAGAAATAGTCTTCAATATATCTCCCTTTTGTTAAAAACCTTATGATGATCTTCTTTTTTGGTGTTAGAATGAGAGGTGGGCCATCTTTGACTTGTCAAACTTTCTTACATGCTCTCTATGCCATAAGTTTTTAGATATAAATTTAAGTGGGATAAATATATGTGAATTTCCTTTTCCATGAAAACTAAGGAGAATGCATGATGCTAGTCAACTATTCAACTTAGAGTGATTGGTCCTAAAGACTAGTTAACTCTCACTTAAGCCCTTATTTTCATTAATTATCACTTATAGACTGAGTTGTGAATTTGAAATACATTTTAAGAGAATATAACTTTTTTTTAAACATTAAATGGACTCCTTAATAGGCATTTAATGCCAGTTTTTACTTAACTTATTTCATCAAATAGGCCTAGTAGACTAACCTTATATACTTTATGGATTTTAAAACCTACATAAAAAATTTAATACCTAAAAAAATTATGGTATTATACATGAATAAACCTTCCATATCATGAAATATCTCCTCTTGATGAAGAAATTCATGCAACTTAGTCAAACTAGTTGACTAGGTCAAATTATCTTGAATTTCCTATAGAGTGGTTATTTTAGATGATCTCTCAATTATAATTTTAGGCACATATATAACCAAATTATGATTTTATGGTGAATATCAAGTTCCAAGCCTAGATCTCCATGGATTGGATTTCATGTAAACTTCCTTGTACCTCATCTTTTATGCTTTTTCTCTAAAAACCCTATTTTATAATCTAATACGTATAATTCCATATGAAAAAATACCATTTATAGGACCCTATATTATTTAAATTTATATTTTAATAGGTTTAAAGTTTATCCATGAGGTTTTGATTCCAATAAGATTGTCTTTTCTCAAAACTAGTCATTATGAGGATTTTACAAGGGTTTTAGAGGTCCTTATCTTCTTAAGGATTTCTCATAACACATAGAACTTAAATTGATAAACAATTTAAATTATTATTTTATTTACTTACCCCTTCATCATAAATGGAAATCATGGGATCCCATGCAAAATACTCCTTAATTTCTCTATGTGGTGAAGTATTGCTTTGAGTGGTTGTCAATA
This sequence comes from Torreya grandis, assembly GCA_037957365.1. NCBI lineage: Eukaryota > Viridiplantae > Streptophyta > Pinopsida > Cupressales > Taxaceae > Torreya > Torreya grandis. The sequence continues at coordinate 215,251 of JARHVA010004308.1, forward strand.
CTAGGTGTGCAAGGAAAGAGTTTGAGAAAGTCATGGAAAACAATAATTATGAAAATTAATTAAATTAAAAATATTCTAAAAGGTTCAAATTATCCTCAATAATGTCTCCAATTCCATTTCAAAAAGCAAAAGTTCATGAAAGAGTGCAAAAGTGTGATTGTGTGCCTTGAGGGTTTTAGGCATGCCCACTTGCATTAGCCCTCAAGGGCATGGTTTGCTTTTATAATTTATTTTTATTAATTAAAAAATTAATTTTATATATTTTGAAACACCCCCCCCTCCCCCAATTATTTAAAAATCTTTTCCATGAAGTTTCAAACCTCCTTTTCACCTATATGTAGCTTAAGAAAATTGCATGCTTGCATCTTGAGTATGTTTTGATAGGCTAAGGACTGTGTAAAAAAAGTGATTATTTATCATTTTAAAATTATAAATAATATATTTTATATTTTTTAATAAATTCATATTTAACATATTCATAAATTTTCATGTCATTTGGAGGTATACTTTGTCTTGTAGTCTCATGTTACCTAAAGCTAGTTTGAGCTACCTGCTTCTTGATTATGTTTTGATAAGCTGAGGAATATGTTAAAATATTGAGTATATACCATTTTAAAATAAAAATAATAAATATTTTATATATTTTTATCAATTCATAATTACCATCTCAACAAAATTTCATACCATTTGGATGTATACTTTGTCCTATATGTCAATTTTACTAGAAACTAGTTTGAGTTGCATGTTTGGACTAGTTTCATTAGGCCTATAAATATATTTTTATATTTTCTACATTGGATTGGGATATAAAAAGTTTAATATTCCTTAGATTCATCATTACACTCCTTTCATTATTTTCACCCTCCATTGTTCAATCAGTAACCTCATGCCATCTATGTATGACCTTACTCCTTGAAGAAAACTCACCATTATTATATGCTAATAGTGTTGAAAAGTGCTCTTAAGAGAGTTTTAAAGGTATAAAAATCTATTTAAATATTATTTAGTGTTTTTATGTCTCTCAAACCACATAAAACTACTCTCACATGCTCCTTATTGACACATTTCCTCTTCAAACAAGCTTTTAGGCCCTGAAAACTATCATATATGTACAAGTGTTGTACTATTAGGAATAAATAAGAAATAGATGAAAAATAATTTCAAAAAATAAAAATAATAATAGATATTAATAGAGATTTAAAAATATTAAAAATAAATATGCAAGATAAGAAGACCATATTTAACAAGGTTCACCCAATGTGGGCTACATCCACCAAGAAATACTTGCTCAAATTTTATTACAAGCCACAAGAGTACAATCCACTCTCATATCAATCTTCTAAAAATTAAAATGCACAAATATTGTTTCGAGATATGCTTAACAAACCCTCCTAAATTCACACACTCTATTATTCCTTCCTAAACCTTTTTTCTCATGATGTATTTCCTATAAATATCCATCTATACATAATAACATCAAAAATGTGGTATTATAAAACAACGGGTATTAAAACCATGGGAAATGTCAACCCAAAATGGTTTCCCATTAAGAATACATAAAGAGTGTATAGTAAATTTTAAATGTAAAATATTTTAAATACATTATAATTTAGAAATAGGTTCCACAACACAACAATCTCCAACTTGGAGACTGATTTCCTTTGACCATGCTTCTCAACCCTTCACTATCAATTGTGAAAGCCAACCAAAACTAAACATAGATTTAGTTTTTCCCTTGTGACCACCTTGGTCATCATATCTATAGTATTATAACTAGTATGAATCTTCTCCAATGTCAAATTATCTTCCTCTAAAGCTATCCTAATGAAATGGTGCCTCAATTGTATATGCTTCATCTTAGAGTGGAAAGAAAAGTTCTTTACTAGATGTATAACACTCTAACTATCACTATATAACTTCGATTCCTCCTACTTATGCCCCAACTCTTCAAGTAACTACTATAACCAAATCATTTTTTTTCTTTCCTCTATCATAAAAATGTACTCAACCTTTATGGTTTAAAAATCCATAAGTTTTTTTAATCATGAAATCTAACTCACCATTGTGTCAGCTACACTAAATACATATTTTGTTGTACTCCTACTATCTAACTATATAGCCATGCCTAAATCTAAATAACCATTCAAAGTGGTGTCCAATCCACCATATCTTAAAATTATCCCCATTATCCCTCTTAAATATTTACGGATCCACTTCACTGCCTTCCAATGTTCTCTACCTGGATCACTCATGTACCTGCTTGTTGCTCCCACTACTTGGGAAATATCTAGCCTAGTGCACACCATGGAATACATCAAGCTACCAATAGCTGATGAGTAAGGTACATGTGACATCTATATTCTCTCCTCTTTTTTTTGGGACACTACTCTTTTGATAACTTGAAATGACCTATCAAAGGAGTTCCAACTTGTTTAGCATCCAACATACTAAACCTCTCCAAGACCTTTTTAGTGTACTCTTCCTAGGATAAATTCAGATTTTATTTCTTCCTATCCCAACTTATTATCATACCAAGGATTTCATTTGGTGCTCCCAAATCCTTCATAACAAAGGAAATACTATGTTGTTCCTTTAGTACCTTTATTTCTTGTATGTTGTTACATACAACCAACATGTCATCCACATACATACAAAGGATAATGAAATCACCATAATCAAACTTATTGATATATACATAATGGTCTAAATGACACATAAATTATCCCTACTCCATCGTAAAACTATATAATTTCTTGTACCACTGTTGTGGAGCTTGTTTCAAGCCATACAAGCTCTTCTTCAGTTTGCACAACATGTTCTTCTTTCTTCTGACCTCATATCCTTGTGGATGCTCCATATACAATTCCTCCTCCAAATAAACATGAAAGAATGTATTATTCACATGTAGGTAATCTAAGTGCAATTATTCTGCTACCACTATCCCAAGAGCAGTCCTAATAGAAGTAATCTTTACCACTAGGAAAAAATATCATCAAAATCAATTCCCTTCTTTTGTGCAAACCCCTTTATCACCAACTAGTATTTGTACCTTTTCTTTCCTACATCATCCTCTTTAATTTTATATACCCACTTTTTTATAATTATCTCTTACCTTCAAGTAGATTTACCAAATCCCAAGTCTAATTTTCCATGAGAGACTGATGTTCCTCATCCATAGCTTGCTTCCACTTCTTCTTGACATCTACTTGCATTTCTTATTTAAGGCACTATGGATATCGATTGTTAGTGAATAATAAATAATTAAGAGATGGATAAAAAAAATTAGGTTCCCTTCTTACCCTAGAAGACCTTCTCACCACAAGAATTTAAAGTTCTTGTGGAGTAGGTGCCTGAACTAGTTCCTTGGACACTTTATCATCTACAATGTCCTCTAATACTATGTAATCTTTTTTGGAATCCCCTTTCTAATCTATAACTAATATTTATACATGACTTTATCATTAAAGACAACATCCCTAGACCAAAATATTTTCTTCTCGTTAATACTCCAAATACATAAACCAAAGTCATCATCACCATAACCAATAAAGGTGCATTTTTCATACTTAACATCTAAATTGGTCCTATCATCCTTATATATATGAACAAAGGATTCAAAACTAAATATTCTAATAAATGAATAATAAACCTTCTCACCATACCAATCTTACTCAGGTATACCATCATCCAAAGTAGATGAAGGACCTCTATTTATTAGATATACAACTATGTTTACTACTTTTACCCAAAATTGAAGAGGCAATCCTGTATTCAACCTCATGCTCCATGATAGTCCTATTCATCCTTTCTGACACTCCATTATATCATGGAGTTCTTCGAACCATCCTCTTTCTACTAATTCCATTCCTTGAATAGTAATAAAAAAATACATTTCTATAATATTCCCCACCATTATCTGACTTGAGACATTTTAACTTAGACCTATTTCATTCTCAACCAATGCTTTCCATGTTTTAAACATATCAAAAACATCATATTTTATCCTAATTGAATACACCCAAAATTTCCTAGTTTTATCATCAATAAAAGTGACATAATAAGATGACCCACCATTAAAAGATACATAAGCTATCCCCCATACATCTAAATGAACTAGCTCCAACTTATTCTCCATCTTTATACGTCTAACCTTGAAAAAATTTACCCTTTTCAATTTTTTATAGACATGATCATCATAGAAATATAAATTAGACCCTTCCAATCTAAGTAACTGATCCTTAAAAATTTTCATACCCTTTTGGCTCATGTGATTAAGCCCGTTATGCCACAAAGTTTCATCTGTATTTATAGTAACTAAATTATAATAATCATCACTACTTGATAAATATAGGGTACCAACCTTTTTACCTCTTGATACCACAAGAGAACCCTTGGTCACCTTCTAAGAATTGAATATAAATGTCACCATACAACCTTCACTCCTAGTTATGTTATGGATACCAAATTCCATTTCAACTTAGGCACATGCCTAACATCCTTCAGTAGCCAAGTGTTCCCATTCTGCATCTTGATCTGAACACTTCCTTTTTATATTATGATACAAGTTTCATCATCAAAAAGTTAAACATGTCCAAAATCCCCTTGAACATAATCAATGAAATAATGCTTATATGGTGTATCATAAAAATAAGCCCCTGAATCTAAAACCCAATAAATAACAATATTATTAATAGAGAGAATTAATGCATCTTGACAAACATTACTTGATGCCACATTCACCTTTTTGGTGTCTTCCTAATTTTTGTTCTAATTTTGAAGAGACTAACAATGATTCTTCATATGCCTATTCTTTCCACGGTACCAACATACAATCATGGCCCTTGATTTTGACCTTCCAAGATGATTTGAATTTCCACACTTTCTTTTTTCTCTAAACTTTTGTCTCCCTCTAATAACTACTACCAAAGAATCACCTGAAGTATAAGTCTCCCCAGATCTTTTATGTCACATTTTGTCACTAAGGATTACTCCTATGACATCCTCAAACTTCAACTTGGCATTATTAGAGACCGAGTTGCTCATAACCATTACCAAGCTATTCCAACTCTCTGGTAAGGAACACAAAATTATTAAAGCTCTAACTTCATCATAAAAATAAATTTTTATAAAATTTAACATACTCACAACCGTATTAAATTCATTTATATGATCATCAACTGAACCATTTTCAAACATCTTCATATTAAATAACTTTTTCATTAAAAATATTTTATTAAAAGCAAAGGGTTTCTCATATAACTTATCTAATGTATTCATGAGACCTTATGTGGTCTTCTTCTATGATATATTAGATGTGACCAAAGATGTAGGGGATAAATTAATGGCCCCAAGTGATTTCCTATCAAGTAACTCCCAAGCCTCATTTTTCATAATCATTGGTTGCTTTACTTTTCTTCCCAATAGAGCATGAAGGTCCTCTTGATAGAGGTAATCCTCCATCTGCATCTTCCATAGACCAAAGTTTTTTCCATTGAAATTTTCAACCTTTGATCTATGATCGTTAGACATAGCTCCCACTTGAAATAATAACCCTTCCAATGATTCAACACTTTAGAAAATACAACCTAAACTCTGATACTAGTGATTCGGAATAAATAATAAATAGATGAAAAATAATTTCATAGAATCACTTAATATAGATATGAATAGAGATGTAGAAATAATAGAAATAAACATGCAAAATAAAAATAAAAAATTTAACATGGTTCACCTAATGTGGGATACATCGACCAAGAAATGCTTGATCAAATTTTATTACAGGCCACAACATTACAATCCACTCTTAGAACAGTCTTCTCATAATTTCACTTCATAAATATTGTTTGGAGTTGTGCTCAATAAACCCTCCTAAATTTGCACCTAAATTCACATACTCTATTCTTCCTTCTCAAACCCTTCTCATGATGTATTACCTACAAAATATCCATATATACATAATACATCAACAAAGTGGTATTATAAAATAATGGCTACCAAAATCATGGGTAAAGTCAACCCAAAATGGTTTCCCATTAAAAATACATAGAGAGTGTATAGTGCATTTTAAATGTACAGTATTTTAAATACATTATAATTTATAAATAAGATCCACAACACATGTACCTTCACTTAAAAAATCATGTTTGTTCCTTAATATTTCAATCATTATGTTTGGGATGTCCTTTGATCACCTTGAATTTCATAATATCTCCTTCATATGTCAACTCTTTATATTGAAAGGTATTTTTACTATATATTACTAATATGACTGTGTTTTAGAGGAAAAGGCCATAAATATGGTTATAAGTGAGTTTGACTATGTCAAAACATGTTAAGACACTAATTTATTTACCACTTGATCTCATTCATATCTTGTTTTTTTCCTTTAATTGACCTTTAAGATATGAAACTTTGTCAACATTCCCTTTGCTATCCATCACTCTTACTCTTGACTTGACAATGAGTCCTCATGGCTTAAGAAACTGTTGTATGTGACTATAGCCTCATGAGGAGAAGACCTTTTTTTGAGTTAAAACCACTTTTAGGTATGTATTTGATCTCAAAACATAATCATTACCTTGAAATAACTACCACCTATATAGTTTTATTCCAAATTCTATGTAGGTATGTATGGACAAAATCTTGGCTTGATGATGTTTCAAAAGTCATGACCATGCACAAGGTGTTGAAGAGTTTATCTATATTGACTCAAACATGTCTTTAAACTCAACACTCTCCTTGAAGGTTTTAGAGATTTCTAAATTTTCCCTAATCATTTGTTTCTCTTAACTTATTATATCCTTCCTTTTATAGTTGGCTTTAGGTTGCATTGGTGATTCTTAAGACACTCAAGGTTTATAATTGTTGTTCTTTAGCTATCTCATCAAGCCAATCACTTCATATAATCTATCCATGCATTATAATGATGCAATTATCCTCCATATGCCTAAGAATGTCTAAACACTAAGACTTTCATATGCCTTTTGTAGGTAGTTTTGAGTTGGCTCTAGGTGAAATTTCAGTTGACCATTTAGCCCTATTCAAGGCTTTGAGCATGTATCCATTTTAATCTCTGATTTGAATATCAACAATCCCATACATAAAAATATTTTTATTGTCAATTATGTCTCTTGAAGTTAGAAAATTCCTTAATCCACCAATTATGCTTGACTTGTACTAACATAGGCTTGTACATGTGGATTTGAACCTTGATTAGAAGCATAATAGTGTATCTTAAGGGATTGTGTCATGATATGAGACCTCACTTGGATTGGACTCATTATTTTCTTTTCTCATATTCACCCCACCCTCATGTCATATCCAAACCTCTTCAAAGACCATGCCCTTTCTCTCTATATGATGACTATATTATGCTCTATTATAAGGACATCACTTGGAAAATGGTCTTAAATAAGGCTCAAATCATGAAATTATAATTATTCTTGATATTATATGTTTGATGAGATTATATGTGTATATAATATAGTGAGGAAACCTCTTCATTCTTGTATTATTATCTTGATGACAATCATGGCTATTTGGGTACTTACTATAGGTTCACATTCTTGGTTGTAACTTGATGCTTTGATGTGAAAAACCTCCTCTTCGTACTCATGACAACCTCTTAACTCTCCTTGACTCCTTATTGTGATGAATGGTGAGATGGAAATGAATGTAAAAGGGGTGGAATAATGAATTAAGGATGAGATATGACAGAACCATGAATGAATGGTGAACAAAGTATGAAAATAATGAAAATATGGTAGTGTATGGAAATGTATATGGAGATGAGTGAGATGGGGTGATAAGAGGACCATAAGAGTATGCCAAGAGTATATCAAAAGGACAAATGGAAGAATAATAGCATCCTCTACCTATTGTATCAATTTAGAGGCTATTATAGGATAATAACAAGCCAAATATGAAACTTAGGCATATGATAGGTACCTTAAACAATGCTATAAAACCTTAAAGTTTGCTAAACAAGGATCTTGAGATGATTCAAAAACATGAAGGAATATATTATTAATATTTTACAAGAGTCCCATGAGAAATTTGGTATGAGGAACATATGAAAACATGAATTATATCCCTAAAAATAATAAACCCATAAATTTTTGAATCTCTTTCTCTTTCATAGACCATACAATCTCCTTTACATGCTTGTACAATGCATATTTGCACTACTTGTATTCTTGATATTTGAATGACCATCACACATGTGAGAATTGACTAATGTCTACCATTTATATTAATTAAATTTCCCAAATAATCCAAAAAAATATTTAAATTTCTTGAAATGTTTCCATGGTTAGGAGAAAATGTATAAAATGTGTTGCCTTCATGGATGAAAGACTACAATTGAATACCCTAACTTCAAATTGATGGTTCTTGAAGGATAGGAGGAAAAATTAATATATAATTGATAAAAATGGACTATATTATATTCTAATTTATTTTAACAAAAAATAAGACTCGTACCTTCTCTTTAATGGTCATACAATCATGAAACTTGTAAAGTAGTCCTTGTGTGCAAAGAAAGCAACTTAAGGATATGAGTCAATTTTGGGCCTGTTTGGAGTCCAAACACCATGAAAATTTTATGTAACCTATAAAAAACCTTTATTATAATGTTTCATACCCATTATATACATATGGCCATATAGATTCCATACTCTTTAAATAAAATGCATGAAAAGGACCTTTTTTACCCTTTTATTTCACTTTACAATATTTACCACAAAAAATAGTTCATGAAATGGATAACATGAGTATTTTTAGTAATAAAAAACATATTTAGGCTTTTAAAACTCTTTTATGGGCCAAATTTATCACGTGGGGGCTAAAAATGACACCTTTTGGCTTAAAAATTCATTAAAAGACCTTTTTCAAATATGAAACTTTATAAATAATATAAACTCATTTATACAAATGTTTTAAAAGGTAATTTTATTATTTTAATTGAATTTTATCTCTAATATTGACAATTTAAATCCAAAACTTGTCCTTTTAGGCCAAAAATACATAGTTTTAGATCCTCATGAATGGGCTGAACATTACTATGATTTTTTTTTGAATTGTATGGGTTGGTATTTGGCCTTGACAGGACAAATTGAAAATAGGAAACAAACCTCACCATAATTATATCACACTTATAATATATCAAAAAATATTTTTTAAAATTAAAATAACCATTACATAGGTTAGTCACCCGCCATAAGGACCAAAACCACCATTAGGCCTAATAGAGTACTAATGCAATTAGGCCTTCTCAAAGCACATGTTTCATCTTGACCACCTTGGAACATATTGATACTCAAAAAATAGATGAAAAAATTTACACATGATTAAATAATACCCCTTATAATCTCACCTTATATTCCCAACACCATTTTTCTCATTTCACTCCTTGAACCACACCATTAGGCCTACTCACAATTATCCCTTATCACTACCAAAAAGTCTACCTTGAATATCTGAAGTATGCACTCAACTTTGCCACATAAAAAACTAAAAATTCACATTAATATAGCCTAAATTACCTTATGGTCATTAATAATTCCATTATATTTCAACACACATGGCAAAAGACCTCAAAATGATCATTTTCATATGCTCACTTAGAATTGTAAATAGGCTTCAAAACCTAGTCAAAAACCTTTGAATTTTCACTCCTTAATAGGAGTTTATAATGAATAAAAATACATTAAAATAAAAATATTATACCTATATAAAAATTAATATGAATTATATTCTTTAAATCTTTTCATAATGACTTGAGAACATCAATCTCACTAACACACATAAAATTGCCTGAATGCTCCAAAACATAGTCATGAAAATAAAGACTTAGAACACTTGTATAAACACTTTAATGAAGTTAAAAAGGGTTTATATGATCATTAATAATTATTATAACATATTTAAATAAATTTATTATAAATTTTTATATCAATATTGGTCTTACAAACCAATCTCATGACTTCATTATACACAAACCTCACTATGTTAGACAAGTCATTTTGAGATCAACTTTATACCATATGCAATCTTACTCAAAAATTATGTTAATTATGGATATGTGTTATAGGTCTTGAATAATTAATTCATTAAATTTTATCCATCCTTAATCCATGCCAACCCATCGCTAATCTCACTCTCACTTCTACCTAAGTTTTTCACTATCTTTCTCACTAGGGCTTTTTATTCATAGGCCAAATTCCATGACCGGTTTAGAATATTTGAAGTATATAACCTTATTATAAAATTAAAATAAAATACAATAAAAGTCTCACACACAAGCCTCCAATAATTTTCATGCTTTGACTTGGTCAACCCTACCTATTACATAATAAATCAATGAAATAAGGTGTTTCCTATAGCTTCCACTCATTCTTCTCACATACCAATGACACTTGGAGAAACCTATGAGAGTCATATACATGTTCCAATTATAAAAATATTTCATATAATTAATTATGATCCATTTATATTTATGACTTCCATACCATGTCATTGTTAGGTTTTTAGAGAGGGTTAAGACCACCTTACAATCTTAATAATCACTCATAAAGCTTGGGCACTTAATCTAGAAACTAATTCTTGAAAACTTAATCTAGGATCCTTACCCATCTTCCATGAACTTATTATGTTCTCATTCATAGGTTTCACATGTCAATGAGCATAATTAAAACCTTATTAGGTTTGTAATACCTCATTTTATGCACATAAAAAGCATCAAGACCATATTTCATGCTTTCTCTTTAAGAATTCAACCTCAAACTTGGTTAACACACTTGAAAAAAAATATCACACCTCTAAAAATTCTCTCATGAGCTCTTAGTACCTTTTAAACTCAACTTGACCCCTCATTAATCCACATAAGGTCTCTTTGCACATTAGGCCTTGAATTGCCAATCACACTTAGACATTGAACATACCTTGAAACATATTTCACTAGTCTAAATACCTCATATTCATGTCATAAAACCTCATACCATGCTCACACATTTCCAAAATTCTTCTCAAAAGCCTTAAAATTCTCACCTCAACATGTTACAAGGCATATGTCTTCTCACTAGGTATCTCAAGTACATGACTTATGAACTCAACCTCAAGAACATCAATGACACTTTCATGACATCAATGGAAATTCCATGCATACATTAGAAAACATTCTCAATAGTGAGACTAGGGGATCATGATTATCTCACTAATAGACATCTTGAACTGAATAGGATGGATTAGTATCAATGTAGAGCATTTTGGATGTAGGAAGTTCATAAGCATAGCCAAAAAGCATGGCATGATAGGAATCTGTGCCATAAGGAATTTCATAAAAATAATCTAGTTTTATAATAATAGTTATTTTAGAGCATTTTTGGGAAAATTACTAATTAGATGGAAAGGGCCTTATGTATACATGAAATATTGTAACAAAAAACCATTATTTTGAGAGATCTATAAGGAACCATTTTTATAGGGTAGGAGAATGGTTGTAGGCTTAGTCCCTACTACCGATAGTATTAATTGATCTCTTTTTAATATGTGAGTGGGTGTTGAGTAGATTATTATTTCCCATTTTTGTATGTTTTCTTGTTTTTATGTGTGCATGTGTGTATTTATATATGATATCTTCACTATCAATTGGCAACCAAGATACCAAGTGTAGTGTGCACTAACCATGCATAGGAGAATTCACGTACACCATCATGGCTATCAACTAGAGTGAAAGAAAGTAGTTAATTCTAGGAAATGTATGGATAGGTCACATCAACTAAGATATTCACCATATAATGGTCATACCTATGTATTTAATTCCAGATCCAAGGTTTGATTAAACTAATCTTCAACAAATTGGTGACCAATGAATATGTTAAGGATGAGGATAGCTAGGATGATATTAGTTCAATGGTATCCTATCTATCTCCTCATGTTATTGAAATAAGGAAATTGTTTAATTATTTAAATGAAGACAAAAATAAATTAAAATTTTCTAGTAATATATATAACTAATAAGGATTATAACCATTTAAATTTGATGACACCATTAGAGGAAGATAATGATCACAACATGGTGGTAATGTGAACATAGGAGGTTTGGGACAAGGTTTCAAGTACAAAAAATTTGATCCCAAAGTTTTCATAACATTAGAAGTTAATTTTATAAATTCTAGATAAATTGAAGCTCTCTCACTGAAAAGACTCTACATGAAAGTTAATATGTACAACTCATTTTGACAAATTACTTTAGTATGCTTCTACTAATTTCAAGTAGATTATTAAATGGCTTACATTAGAGGAAATCAGATGATAGATTACTTTTTATGAGGAATAAGGTTATAGAAGTAGATATTTTTTAGGTAGAATTTAGGGCCACCAAAGCTAAACATACACTCTTGTTGGTATAAGTAAATAGAGTATATAGTCCATCTCTTCTAAATATGGCCATCACCAAGCTCCAACACCATGATAGCTACAAATACTACTAAGATTTGGTGGCAAATAAAATGTCCATGTCCCCACCATCTAGTTCCCAACTAACTAATTTAGTTCTTTCTACTACTTCAATCTCGACCATGTAATAATTAACTTCAGCTAAACCTTAGTTTTCATATGTTAATTTTTTATGTATATTTCATGAAGAGTTAGTTAATGTAACTAAATTCTATTTATATGTATCATATACATGTACTATTTAAGACAATTTTAAAGCATGTACAAGTTGCATTTCCATGTAAAAGCATGTCCATTTTTGGAAACATAGTTGTGATCAATTATAATTATACATGTAAGCCTTACATAAATTAGAACTCACATTCTAATTATTAACATGTAACTTTTAATTGTTCATGGATTTGAGGAATGAGGTGAACCCTCTCAAATCTATTTATACGTGTAATAATTTTGTAAATGGGGTGGTAAAGTTATCAATATAGGAAGAATTATTTGATTTCCATGCAATTATGTTGATGTCTTTTCATTTAAATTTTATGTAATTAACTAGTTTTATTTTCTTGGCCATTTTATTCATTAATTTGAAGTGTGCAAAATATATGGATATATTTTTTTATTATTGATGTATGATAATTTAAATATGTTTAATAGTTATTGGATGATTAACATGTATCATTTATATCATGAAATTAGGTAAATTATTTCAATTCTTTGATTGTGCATAAGTGTTTTCCTTGATATATCCTTCTAGGTGTAAACCATAGTTACCTTATATACCTCTCTAATTAAAGATATAATCTATTGAATAAGGGTGTGAAACAACAAATCAAAATGGTATAGACCTTTACTTGAGATCCCATATTTTACTATATTATTTTTCCCTAGATCCTCTTGATGTGTTTTCATGTGAGCATGCAATATCTATTAGTTGTAAACATTGGTATTAAAACACTTATACATAAAGATAGCAACTATAAATATATCCTTAGAAAGACCACAAAGATTTATTTTATGCCCTACCTTTCTCTTTATAAAATTGATTTGATCAAGATCTACCCACTTTAGAATAAGGTCCATCCATCCAACTCAACTAGGTTTTAAATCTATTCTAGGTTTCACGCATCCACACATATACCCAGTTCACACCCTCCATTCTTAACCTACTATTCTACCACCCAATTTTTTATCTAATACCTTTAGATCATGCTCAAGAGTGTATATCACCTCCATTTAGATCCTAAAATATTAGAGGTTACTATTGGGGTTCTAGATTTGCACCCTAGATAATGGGAATTGTTTAGATATTCCTAATCAAATCTAGTCCAACATGGGACTAATCCTAGGCTATGGGTATCCTAAATGTGGATCAGACCTCTGAAGAAGTTTGGATTGCTTACGGATCTATCACCTACACTAAACCTAAACTAGCACCTACTTGTAAAAGGGAGAGATAATTGAAAAAACTTGTAAAAGCATGTAAAAAGTGGTGATGCATCAATTATTTGATCACTCCAACTTACACAAAAAACACTATGAGATAGTTTTTAGACCAAATAACATTAATCTCCCATAAATATTTTAGAATAATGCATTAATCATTTACTATATTAGTAAGAGAGGGAAAATATCCACTTTTAAACTAGACAATAAACTATAGATTGCACTTATAATGACATGTGAGACTATTAATCCCTTCCTAAAGGTGAGAAAACACTCTAGACATAAGTAAGGAACATAAATTCACTTGACTATAGTGCATCAATTCATATAACACACTTCAATTTGGCTTATAAAATGATGGAATTCAATCTTTTTTGCATCAAATAGGTGTCATAGTACAAATTTTGGCAGAGTCTAGTTATACCAATAAGAGGGATAGATGATTCATTTTAAGGCTTTGAATCCTAAATTTATAAAAAAATATGAGAGAGAGAGAGAGAGAGAGAGAGAGAGAGAGAGAGAGAGAGAGAGAGAGAGAGAGAGAGAGAGAGAGAGAGAGAGAGAGAGAGAGAGAGAGAGAGAGAGAGAGAGAGCATTGGAAAAGGACCAACTACTTTTGATAGATTAACACTAATTCAAGGATGCTACTAAGTTAGGATCTTATCAAAAAGGCATAATTTCAAAGGGATTTTCAAAATAATTTAATGTTATATTGATCTTTATCTAGCTATTAGGTCATCATCTCAGGACTCCATGCTACTTCTACTTGATCTATTTATGAGGACCAATCCCTTATGCCTTAGAACTAAAAGATATTCTTGGTCTATTTTGAATGGTTAGATGCATCTTTTTATCAAGGTTTTAATTAAGCACAAATCTCTTTGTAGATTGAAAACTAATCATATTATTGGTTTTTTAATATTTGCATGCCTGGTCTCATTTCAAAAACCACATTTTGACCTTTGAATAAAATAGGTCTAAAAAACTTATCCTATCTCCACAAAGATTAAATGGTGATGCTTAATTTTTGAATTGTGACACTGGTTTAACTCTAGTTCACCTTCGAGCTTAGATCTTTAACATTTGCTTTGCCTAGGTCAAAAATAACACCTTATAGTTTCATCAAAAATATCATGGGCTTGATTTCTTTCATTGGCTATCTAATGCTAACTCAGGTTATTGACTCCTTTGACTCATTTTGATCTATTTATTTACCTATGCATGGATGGACATAATTCATCAATCTTCTACAAGGATCCATATGCTTTTGAAATTTATCATTAACTCATTAGCTATTTAGATTAACTAGTTAGTTTGACTCTACCTCACTCCATATAATCTTGATGAGATATTAAGCATCATCCCTTGATTTAGCTTTGAAATGTCAACTCTATGTCCACTAGTGCCACTTATCAATCCTACATTGATTCTTAGGATCTTATCAGTTTATTAGTTCACATGCTTATGTCATATGGTAGATTTATCTAGATTTATAACTATTTGACCCATCTCACACCATTGGATCAATATGTAAGCTCAAGAATGGACTATTAGATCTACTTTGGTTTGAAAACCAATGGTTATTTACCTATTATAAAAATTAACATCTACATACCTATCATTTGATGTTTGTGTAGATGTATTTGACATCCCACAGACCTTAAAATTTAGAATCCAATGTATTTTTCTAGTGTATTTACTATCATTCAATATTTAATCAAATTTGATAATGTATATCTTAAAGCATAGGAATCATGGAGGGTCCAAATTTACTAGAGATATTCATGATGTCAAAAGGAACAAACCCATTTGACATGTTGGCTAGGTGAGGCTTCTGGGTGAAGATGAAAATGTTTAATTTGATTGGTTCATATCTAGTTCATATGACATCCTGGTGATGATCAAGCTAAAAGTTCTAAGTATGGGAAACATAGCAAAGTCTAATTTAGGATCCAACTTTGAACATGAAAAACTTCTATTGTACTTCAACATATGATCTAAAACTTAACACATAGAAATTAGATACCAAGATTGACAAACCCATTTGATCATGTTTTCTTAAGACTGCCACATGTGTGAGATATGGCCTCTACAAAATACCTATTTAAACTTTCTATTACTTCCACTAAATTCTTAGACTAGGAAAAATTTGGTATGTAGACCAAAATTGGTGAAAAAAATTGGTGACTTAGCTAGGGAGGAGCATGCCTGCTATGCTTGAGAACTCAGACCATGTACATAACCCTTGGACTTATAACGGATAACACATCTATTCCATGACTACATAAAACCTCTTAATTGGTAAAGACAATGGACTCCACCAAAAAAGGGAAGAAAAAAAGAAAGAAGGGAAACTATCCTCACAAATTAAATGTACAAATAAAGCACTTATCTAGGACAAAATGTAAACAAACTAACCTAGTAAACCATGACAAAACTTGATCCACTAGGATCAAAAGGGAAATTCATGAATTTTATCATTACAAAAGATGGTACAAGTTACAAAATAGGGGGTTGATTAAACAAGACCTTTGAATATGAACTATTTTTACCAAATATTTCTCTTAACATCTCCTAAAATGAGCCATTGATAGTAAACCAATCACCAATAAAAACAAATTCATCTTGCACTTTTGTATCCTATTTATATTGCTTGAAAACTACAACCTTTTCAAGTGACATCTCATCTATCTATGATTTTTGGATGACCTTATCCTTCTTATCAATTGTTGCAAGTTCATCCAACTATTGAAATAGATCTGAATAGTCAAATTGAGTTTCATCATGATCTTGAATAGGTGATTCTTGATCAAACTTCTCAATATCATTCTCTTCAATAGGCAACATATCTTTATAAAAGTCTTCAATCTCTTATAGAGATTCAAAATATATCTACCAATCATCTTTTTGTTCTTCACTTTGGTCAGCCTAAATAAGATCATTTTGAAAGGTATCTTGATCTTCCTCTAGTGAAAATATCTCAACAACATTTTTGACATCATCTTGTACCAATTTCTCATGGATTTCTTCCAAATAAAGACCATTCTTCTTCTGTATGCCTGAGATAACTTCTTCAATATCAGCTACAACATTAGTTTCAAATTGGATTTCATGTAAAGTATCAATGAATAACTCTTCATCATACACAATTGAGTCATCCTCTTCACATTCTTCAAGAACTTGATTTGTAGATGCAACCTCTTTCTCTATTTCCCATAGAACATGCTCCTCTTAAAGAAGGGAGATGGTGGGAGGGTGATGAAATTCATTTATTTGAGAGGGAGTATTAAGCATGAGAGGTTTATCAAGATCATATTTTGTGATCTTATTTGGAATGGAATCATTTATGGAATCCTGAAGAGGAAGAAAAGAGAAACTTTTGAGAACTTCCACATTCTACTCTTTCCACTTGGCTATTACTTCATTAAGGTTTGAATCATTTTTGTCCTCATGGACAACTTGTGCTTGAGGGGTAAGTGGTGAAGAAAGGGAAATATAAGTAGGTTTATCCTTTGAATAGGCATATGAATAGCTTCTTGAATATACTTTTGATTCCAACTAGGAATCTCTAGTGGTTCACAGTGAACATGGTCAAGAACTTTATGAGAATAAGGAACATGAGAGGGTTGGTAAGGAATACAAAGGGGTCCTTGAGATAACTGATCCAAATAAATTTTCTTCCTCTCACAATCCTCTCCTTTTTCTAATACAAAACTTAAGTCTTTCCTCTAGATCATTAGCCACATTCTAAAAAAATTGCTCATTCACTTCCTCATACTGGAAAACTGAACATACTTTTATTGTATATGTTAAAAATTTAAGATATATTTCATCCATTCTCTCTTTGAGAAAAGGATTCTCATGTACAACATAATATCCATATGGGAAAGGTGAAATCTAATCTTGAAACTGATATGGTTCATAAGGAAGGTAAGAGTCATTCTCTTGGTAACAAGGATCATGGAAAACTTGATAAGGTTCATCATGGATTTGATAAAACTCTTGGTAAGCCTAATTTATCTCATAACAAGGTTCATATGGATCATTATAAGGATGGTATGATCCATCATAAGGTTGATAAGGAGGTATTATATAGGGCTTTCTTTCATACATAGCCATGAAAATAACATTAGGATAGTGCAATGAAAAAGAACTTACTTGGAAACTACCTAGACTTTAGAAATAACTAATTGATAATTAAATCACCAAATTATTTATGATGAACAATTATATAACTAAAATTCCACCAATACAAGCTCTAATTATTCCCACTAGATGTGTCAAAACTATTTGGGTTCTAAATTTTGTACCCTAGATGAGGAAGGGATTGTTCAGATCTTCCTACTCAAATCTAGTCCAATATGGGACTGATCCTAGGTTATGGGTATCCTAAAGGTGGATCAGACCTTTGGATAAGGTTAGCTTCCTTATTAATCTATCACCTACACTAAAATTAAACTAGCACCTACTTAGAAAAGGGAGAGACAATTGACAAAACTTATAAAAGCATGTAAAAAAGTGGCGATGCACCAATTAATTGATCACTCCAACTTAAAAGAAACACACTATGAGACACTTTCTATACCAAAGAACATTAATATCACATAAATATTTTAGAATAAGTCATTAATCAGTTACCAAATTAATAAGAGAGGGTAAATATTCACTTTTAAACCAAAAAATAAACTATAGATTATACTTATAATGACCTGTGAAAATATTAAGCCCTCCATAAAGGTGAGAAAAATTTCTAGACATAAGCAAGGAATATACATTCACTTAACTATAGTGCATGAATTAATAGAACACACTTCAATCTATCTTAGAAAATGATGGAATTCAATCTTTCTTGCATTAAAAAGGTGTCATAGTACAAATTTTGGTAGAGTTTAGTTATATCAAAAAGAGGGATATATGATTCATTTTAAATCTTTCAATCCTACATTTATAGAAAAAAAAGAGAGAAAAAACTGTGTTGGAAAAATACCAACTAATTTTTATGTGTTATCACTAATTTGAGGATGGTATTGAGTCAAGGCCTTATCAAGAAGGCACAATTTCAAATGGATTTAAAAAAGAATTTGATGCTCTATTGATCCTTATCTGGTCACTAAGTCATCATATCAGCACTCCATACTACTTCCACTTGATCTATTTATGAGGACCAATCCTTTATACCTTGAACTAGAAAGAAATTGTTGGTATATTTTTAATGGATAGATGTATCTTTTTATCGAGGCTATAGCTAATCACATATCTCTTTACAAATTGAAAACCAATTATATTATTGGTTTTCCCATAGTTTCATGCCTAGTCTCATTTTGAAAACCAAAGTTGACCTTCGATTGAAATAGGTCTAAAATACATATCCTATCTCCATGGAACTCAAATGGTGATGTTTGATTTCTAAACTATGGTCTTGCTTCAACTATATTTCACGTTCGAGCTTAATTCTTTAACATTTGCTTTTCCTATGTCTAAAATAAACCCTTTAACTTTCATCTAAAATGTCTTCAGCTCTATTTCTCTCATTGGCTATCAAATGCTAACTTAGTTTATTTAATCCTTTGACTCAATTCACTTCATTGATCTACATGTTCATAGATACATGTGTTTCATCGATCTTCTTCTAGGATCTACATGCTTTTGACACTTATCCTTAACTCATTAGTTCTTTGGATTCATTGACTAGTTTAATTTTGCCTTGCTTTGTTCGATCTTGAATAGTGATTAAACATGAGCCCTTGATTTATATGTATATTATCAACTCTACCTCTTCTGGTGCCAGCTTTCAATCATATATTGATTCTCAAGACCATGCCATCTATTAATTCATTTGATTACACCATATGGTGGCTTCTTGATCTTTTTGACTATTTGGCCCATCTCATGCCATTGGATCAAAATGTATGATCAAGTGTAGACTGTTATATCTTTTTTGGTTTGAGAACCAATGGATATTTGTTAGGTATTAAAATTGACATCCATGCAACCATCATTTGATGTCCATGCAGGCATATTTAACGTCTTGAAGACCATCAAATTTAGACTTTAATGGATTTTTGCAATGGATTTAACTTGACTCTCACATGACTATCATTCATTATTTGATCAATTTTGATAATTTATATCTTGAAGCATAGGAATCATGGAGGGGAAAATTTTTATAGAGATATTCATGATGTCAAAAGGAACAAACCCATTTCACTTGCTAGCTAGGCAAGGATTCAGGGTGAAGATAAAAAATGTTCAAGTTGACTAGTCCATATTTGGTTCACATGACATCCTGGCGATGATCAAGCTCAAATGACTAAGTATGGGAAACTTAGTGATGTTTGATTAAGGACCTAATTTTAAACATACACAAATTCTACCATGATTTGGTGAATGATCTAAAACTTAGCATGTAGGAACTAGGGACTAAGCTTGACAAACCCATGTGATCACTTTTTCTTGAGATTACTAAATGTATAAGATATCGCCTCTACACATTACCTATTTAGACTTTCTTCCACTTCAACTAAATTCTTGGACTAGGCAAAATTTGGTATGTAGACCAAAATTGATCAATAATTACCTCATTCAATCTATGGTGTGCATAAAACCCACATCAACACTTATTCCATAGTTGATTATGATATTTTCCCTAACCCTTAACCTATGAAAGAGGGTTAAACACATTTTAGGGCTTTCCATAAAAAACTTTTATGGGATTTTTTAAGTAATATTATATCATATGCATTCTATTTTCAAAAATAGGATACGAATTTATTAAACACAAGTAGGTATCATCATATCACCACTTCCATAAAATATTTAAAATGTAGGTATTGTGAAAACATGAGTTAATTGTAATTTTAAGATATTTATTATTATGGGATTTCCATATGTAGTAACATAATCAATCAAAGAGTGATTTCCATGTGTGTGTGTGTGTGTGTGTACATATACATACATACATACATACATATATATATATATATATATATATATATATATACATATATATATATATATATATGTATGTATGTATGTATGTATGTATATGTGTGTGTGTGCGCATGTGTCTATATATATATATATATATATATATATATAGACACATGCACACACACACATATACATACATATATATGCATACATACATATACATATATATACATACATACATACGTGTGTGTGTGTGTGTGTGTGTGTGTGTGTGTGTGTGTGTGTGTGTGTGTGTGTGTGTGTGTGTGTGTGTATGTATATATATGTATGTATATGTGTGTGCGTGTGCGTGTGTCTATATATATATATATATATATATATAGACACACACACACATATGTTAAAGATTGAAAGGATAAATAAAATCAATGTTAAAATTTTGAAAAATACCCAAGCAACAAGGTAGAGAGAGAAACACAAACAGAAAGAGAGAGAGTTTACAGAAACACTACATTGAATGTGAAAAATAATTGGGTTCACTAATATTTTTAACTTTATTATATTTTTATATAAAATAGGAAATAAAATAGTTATAATTAAACATATATAAACATTCATGATTAAACATACAAAATTTAGATCTATTTAGTAGGTTATAATTATAAATAAGTCAAAATGCAATAAATAAAACTAGGCTAATAAATGAAAACTACAAAAGAATAAGTAATGATCACATATGTTTTTTGTATTATATATTTGAGGATAAAATGTGTTGTATATACTTTATTTAACCTATTCCTAAAATTTAGAAATTGTGTGATGCTTAGAGATAGACTTGTTTTTGTGTTGGGTGGACCCATATGACCACTCTTGTTTGACTATGGTGAAGTTTATTTTAATGCATTTGAATTTATCTTATTAAGGTTTTTCACTCTAGTTTTTCTATCACCTATGCATTTTTACCTTCATATTTTTACTCTATCTTAACTTCACATATATGTTGGACATAATGTTCAGAATTTAATAATCTTATTCTTGACTTATCTATAATGTAGAAAAAATTATGGAGTCATCGAACCACCTAGTAGACATTAAAAACTACATATCCTGATTTTATATAATCACACCTTCACATGGTTATATTAGTGTGTGGATGGAAAATATAAAGTTTTGGTTTGTGAACCTTCTCTTACATAATAATGATGATGTAGTTACATGTAGTCTAATACCCTCATTTCAAATGATGAAAATGTAGAGAGACCAAGATATAATTAAAATGTTCCAAGTGTATGAGATTTAATGAATATTTACTTGAGTGATGTTTGGATCTAGGATTAACCTTTGTATGTGGCTTAATTTTTTATATTTAGATGTGACATTTGTTTCTTTATAGATAATAAATCTCTTAATTAGACTTGATATGTGTAGGTTAACCAACGATAAATTATTCACACTTGTCAAAAGTGGAAATGTATAAAATAAATAATAAAGTCACATGAATAATGATAATGGGTTGATAGACCAGAAAAGTTAAGGAAAAAACTTTTAGTTTTATTGGATTTTACCAAATTGACCACTATAGTGTATAAGTATGATTAGGAGAAAAGTTTGGCCATGTATTCAAGACAAAGATAGGTAATATTTGATCATTAATATAGTTGATTTAATTAATAACGTTTTGATAAGTTTTAAGATGATTTTAGGTTTGATTGAATAATGAATTTACCTATAATGGGGTTGGAGTAGTCCTATATACAGGATAAATGTCAATATTTGTAAAATAAGGTAAACTAAGAATAACATTGAAATAAACACTTATGGATCCATCATGCTAGATAAATTTAAAACAAACATTTTAGACATGATATGTGTGCCCATCCTCAAGGATAATGAAAATCTAATGTAGACTTCCATGATGTTCTAAGTTTTACATGTTACAGATAATGTTTACATGGGAAATTTATAGGGTGGTAAATTGAAATTTACTAAAATTTATTGTATGGTAACATGGTAAATAACATTTACCATAGTGATATACATATATAGGTTATTTGTTAGAGTGGTTATAGCCATGTCTATTATTGCATTATTTGTTATTATGTATTCATATTATTTAGCACGTTATTCTACTATTATTATGGATATATAATAACATGTAATAGAATGAGATTATTAATAGAGAAAATGGAATAATATATTTTGTGTTTGAAATAATATATGCGATTCTCATTGTGTTCAACTATCATATTTCTATGTTAATATTATGAAGATCTGAACCAGCCCCAACAATAGTATCAGAGCAAGGTTCCATCCAAATGAGAGTCCTTAAGATTCATTTAGTACTATTCTAAAAGTTTAGTAGTTAATCTCACATATTTTTATATATTTTATATTATATTCATGTTATATGTGTAAGGCTCTATTGGTTGGATCCAAAAACCCAAGAAGTAGCAAATAAAATTAGTTGTCAACACACAGTCCTATGTACTTTCCAAACATCCTCCAATCCGGTGTAGGGTCTAAATTCATTTCCAAACAAGTTAATACCTCCCTCATTCACTTAAAAAATATAATTTTACTCAGTTTTGAATCATGTAAACCTTATAAGCTTCTCAGATCGACACAAAAATCAATGCTTGTCTTATTCCATGCATTGCATTTCTAGTCTCCTAAAATTTTACAATTTTTTTGTCAGCCCTAAGTTTCCTTATATCTATGTTTAGTGTATGATAAAAATTTCAATTCAATTTGATTATTTGTGCTAAGTTTTGATGAATAAACTTTAAAAATTTATGTTTACCAAGCTTGAAGGATTTCTTGGTGTTTCTAAAAGATCCCATCATGTATCATAGAAGATGTTTTTGCATTATATTTGTAGTCAAGATTACTTGTTATGAAATCTCTTTTGTCATACATCATGTTGAGTTGCCAAATTTTATTTTCTCTTCAATATCATGCATTTTTTTTATCAATTAAAGTCTTATCAAAGTATTTTTATTGGATTCTATGTGTTGAGTATTTTATACAAGTGTTTATTTGTAAATATTATGATTAACAGTCATTAGTAAGAGTTTTTTTTTGGTCTATTAGATTAAGTGTTAAAATATATAGTCATAATATTTATTTAAATAATTTTTTAAATAAGTTTGAATAGCTCTTGGATTTATTATTAAAAAAATTATATTAGTTAAATCAAGTCCTAGTAAGAGTATAAGTGTAGACTTAATATGTCAAAAGGATTAAGTCAAAAAATCCAAAGTGTCCATTTTTTTTTCAATTATGAAAATATAATATAAGTCAATAAGTCATATAGATAAAAATGGTAATTTTTGTGTCAAAATGTCAAAAAATAGTCAAGAGTCATTTTGTACATTAAATTGTTTTGTCAAAAGGCCTATAGAGTCAAAATTTGTAAAAAAAAAACCTTACAAACATATTATTTCTTGTACATGACATCCACATTATGGGGGGGATTTCACTTATAAAAATAATGTACCTGTGTGTCATCGACACATTTCTTCATTAATCAGTGAAGATACTAGAGGATGGAGGATACATAGAAGAAGGAGGTCTTTCAGTGACCTCTCATCAATCACCAACAATGGGGCCACACCAATGTTTTTGTGACATGTTATGTGGTGTGTATTTCATTTTAGTATGGTGTGCATTTTAATTTTTTTAGTGTGTTTACTTTTTGGAAATGTTCACATTGTGGGAAGGGAACATGGAGCAATGTTTCATTTTCCATTCATACCCAAACTAGCCAAAGTCAAGGAACACTCCCAATAGCAATGGAAGTCTTCTTTGATATGTGAGATTGAGTGGCACGATCGTACATAGTGGCTAGAAGTAAGAAGTTGATTTCCTACAAGGTCAAATGTGACATTCAGTGTCTTTTCTTTCATTTTTAGTTTGGTGTGATGAATATGTAAATAAAATCCTAATGTTTTAACTCCTAATAGAAAGAATTGTAGAGTGTGTCTCTAAGTTTATTATAACACTCATATATTTGGAAAGGGTTGGTGTTCAATCCATAAAAAAACATATGTAAAAAGGTAGATAAACTTTTACTAGTGTAGCAGTCCTCTAACTACCTTCTTTATGAAGATGATCCACTAGTGGAAAGCTGAGTGCATTCTTTTCATGGAGTAAATGTGGGATGCATTCCTTCACATAGTTGTGGTCATGTCAGTCATCCAGTTAGAAGTTTACATGACTTTCCTTGATCTAGATTATGAGGCAAGTTCATTTAGCATGTTATATTAGAAAAAGGAGCTATGTTTTACCGTGTCAACATTAGGGGGGTGAATGTTATGGATAATGTTTACATGGAAAATTTACAGGGTGGTAAATCAAAATTTACTATGTGTAAGTTACCGTATGGTAACATGCTAAATAACATTTACCATAGTGATATACATATATAGGTTAGTGCTTGGAGTGGTTATACCCATGTTTATTATTTGTTATTATGTCTTCCTATTATTTAGGAAGTTGTTATGATATTGATATGGCTATATAATAGCATGTAATAGAATGAGATTAATAATAGAGAACATGGAATAATATATTGTTAGTGTTTGAAATAATATCTTATATTGTCATTGTGTTTGGCTCTCATCTTTCTATGTTAATCTTATGAAGATCAAAACCATCCCCAACATGACAAATATAGTTTTGGATCCATCATGTTGGATAAATTTAAAATTGACATTTTGAATATGACCCATCCTTGGGGATAAGAAGAATAAATTGATGAATGTTTTTGAGATATTAACATAATGACTATGCCCTAAATAGTGATAACAAGACATGATATACACTAAAGGGGATAGTCAACCTTCTCAATTGAAAATTTTAAAATAATCATAATACCAACCAAAAAAAATATTAAGATATATTACAAAGAATTAGTGTTATAAGGACTATCTAATATGTGATTTTCCACTTATTTGAAATGATCCATAATTTCCTGCCACAAATTACGAATGCACAACCCATTTTCTCAATTTTAATTATTTTGTATCTATTCTATTTCAATGGTTTTCTACCTTTATTTTCCAATAATCTTCCTCAATGACTAAAATCATACAATAATGATTTTTGTTTATTGCATCAAATTATAGATCATTCTCATGAAATATGTTATGATCTTCAAAAAATAATTTCTCATACCATGTTAGGTGAAAAATTTAACCATGAAGTTATCACTAAAGTGTGTTATGTTTTTTATTGTAACATATCCAATTATATATTTTTTATGACTGGAGTAACCCCATAGGTGTCATGCTTATCTCTATTTTCCATATTACCTCCTTTTTTGGCACACCTAGTGTAATTTTTAAATTTTTTTCCTTTTCTAAGTGGCAATTCTTGGAGTATTTAAGCTTTTTGGTCTCAATATTATTTTCATTAATGGATAGGTGTAATTTTTCATGTGTTCTTAATATTAAACACACATTTTTGGTCTTATTAATCCATATGGAAGAGCAAAATATAAAAATACAAAAAAATAGAAGCTAAGATATAAAAGTGAAATAAAAACCAACATAAAAATATGAAAATTTAGAATGGAAAATATCTTTCAAAAGTCAAAATCACACCAAAATATGTGATCATATCATTGGCATATCTGCTATAATAGTTAGAGATCAAACTTCTTAGTTGGCCTCATGATATATTATATGTAAATTTTATTTTGGTAGGATAATTTTCTAGGGTAGGAGTATTTACATATAGATTATTAGTGGTATCTTCCTTTTCATGCGAGTACCCAATCCTTATAGTTGATTAAATGCTATGTTGGGATCTTTAGGAACAAGGAGCATGTATTAGAAAGGAAGTATCATTTTAATTTTCATGCATATAACCTTTATGGGATGTTAATTAATTTTATTTGATAACTTAAGCTTAGGTTTTACAAGGACTTGAAAAACATAGTTTAGTACAATATAGTAGATGTAACAAAAATTAATGAGGCCCACATGGCCTAAAAAAATAATACTTCAATAAAATTTTATAAAAATAGAAACAAAACCAATAGACTAGACATAAACCTTAGCTAAATTTCCTCTAATTGATTTTCCTCTCTGTTATCACCTTCTAGTTATTCATGTTACTTCTCAATCCTCTCATTTTAGGCCTCTAGAATCCTACTAAGTTCTTACTCTATCTTGTCATACCTCTAACTTTGTTAGTCTTAGTGCTACATTCCCATAGGGTGCTAGTGCTAGCCTCTTTGACTTTTAGGGTAACCATGGTCTTACACCCACCTATCATCTATTGATCCCTAGTCCCCTCCCTTAAGTAATCAATTTCTTATTTCACTTTAAATTATTGATCCATGTAGATAACCATCTATCTACCCAATCTTTGAAAGTATTCTTAAAGCCTTGATAACCTCTATCTAATACCCTTTGGAAGTTTGACAACTTCCTCATCCCTCCTCCAAACTTCAACTACCCTGAGTTCATGAAGCTCAAAATTATGGTTCTTAATATCTTTTTAGAATTAGAGGCTCCTATTGGCCTTCTTGGCCAGAATTTTTTGAGGGGGAGAAGGGTCATAAGACTTTATATTTTCTTTGTTCCCTCCCTCCCATGGGGCTAGGTGGGTGTAATGAGAGGCATTTATTATTCTACCCCTATAAAGAGGCCTTTTTTAGGGGTTTCCTCTCTACTACTTTCCAACAAGTGAATCTCCTTGCTTCTCATGGGGGTTTCCCATTTTGTGAGAAGGAGGATTATCCCTTGATGGATAATGTATATAGAGGGTCTTCATTAAAATCCTAGGACAATTGCCTCAAGGGACATAATAAAATAATAGGTTAGGTCTATCTTATTACCTTTGAAATGATTTAATAATAAAAAATAGTGTGAGAAATAATGTGTAAATTTCCCCTAAAGAGTGAGATACCACATTACCTGTATGCATATTTTAGACCATTTTTTTGGAGGTCAACATGAGGAAATCCCTTCTTGATTGTGTGATAGATTGTGTCATATTAGAAAAAGTCTTGCATCAATTCTTTCTTGCACCATTTTTCCTTGAATGCCTTTGTTCCTTCACAAGTTATATAAGTCACTTCTCTTATAAGCTCCTCAAACATAACCATTGTTGCCCCTCTAAAGGTTAGCTACTTATGCTTCCATCTAGCCATGAAGTCTCTTGAGAGGATTTCATCATGAAACTCAATCTTAAGCATGAATTTTTTAAGTCCTCCCCTTTGAGGTTTCCTCCATATTTTTTATTAGTTTATACTTCTATGCAAGAAATAGGATCACATCAGTCTCTATATCCCCATGAAATTTTTCTTACTTTTGTAACTATGTTCTATGTCATTGGTAGAGTATTTAGGCATAATTCCATTTTTTTTGTTTTACTTCCCTACCATTGGGGTGTGATTTTTTGAAATTACATTCATAATCCTCAAGTTCAAACTTCATTTCATTTTAATGACATCGATTCGATTTTGACCCTTTTAATATCATGATTGAAGTTCCCATGTGTCTCTCTATTACAAGCCTATGGATTTAGAATATTTGAATCATCATGCATGGGTTGGATATGGGGTGGTAATTCGTGTGGTTTAGTCCACATAGTTAGGTCCAAGCTATAAAATCCCAAGTTTGTCAAGGTGTCATCCACCTTTTTCCTTTCACAAAAAATGTGAGATATGGTAAAGGCTTAGGAGACAAGGATAATTTGGTCTTAGAAATAATATTATGGATGGTGTGAGAGGGTTATATTTTCCTAATGAGCACATTAATGATGTTGAGTAAGGCACCTTAAATGGCTAACTTCAATATGTTTAACTATGTCATGAGTTGTATACCCCAAAGATATGTCAGGGATTTTATGTCATGGTTGGTTTGGGTGCCCATGGGTATAATAAGTAGTAATTAACTTTATAGAATCATCCTTGATGACACCCCCTCCTACTTCCCTTCTTGGGTTTACTTTTGAGGCTCCACTGAAGTTAAATATAAGCCAACTTGCTAGGGGGTGATCCCACTAATGTGTTTCCTATCTGGAAAGGGTTTTAAGGTGAAGAATGAGGTTACATTTAACCTAAATTCCATGTTTCCCCTCTGAAACTCCTAATTTATCATTAAAAAATTTTATCCACCAATTATTTATTATGGTTGAGAGGAGATGATTAAGGGATATTAAAAGGATGGATTACTTACAACCAAAGATGTAGGCATTACACTAACTCCAAATGGTTCAATATAAATGGGGGAGGGAAAGTAGACAAAATAAGGATAACTATGGGAGCTTTCAAGGGGTTTTCTATTGAATAATCAGGTCCATTATAGAGTTTGGTTTGACCTAGTTAAGGTTGAAGTGTTGGAGAAGTTGGTTCCAAATCTAACATTTGAACAAACATTCAAGGAATAGATGATTCACATATTCTAGGGTAGAGAGATAGAAGACACATCTATTAGGTATGGTCAATCCCATTTTTTCCATATTATTGATTGTGAGGATTATGTTATGAGTATCTATCCAAAATAAGATGTTTACCTTGGGAATGATATGTTTAACCTAGAGATTTTTCCAAAATTCTTAGTCCTCCACTCAGGCCAAGTTAGACAAAAAACCCAATCTGATTGAATAATCACCATTACATTCCATTGACCACATGAGTAAATCTTCAATAGGGAACAAAACTATGTGAATTTTCTAGATATGAGAATTGAGATTGGTAATTTCAAAATTGATATCCTCATAAGTAGACACCTTAGGCAACTTCATCAACCTAAGTCTACCATTAGATAAGACCCATTAGTCCTTAAAATTACTATCAAAAATGACTTTGAAGGTTTACTTGAGCATGTTCTTGGGGTAGAGGGATATAATAGGGGAGGGAGAAAGCCAAGGGTCTTCCCATAGGTCTATATTTTTATTTCTACCAATCTATCATTTATATCCTTTTTTTAGTAGGTCCTTTATACTTGAAATAGCCTTCTAAAAGACTGACCCATTCAAGGATCCATCTTCCTACAAGAATCTATCATCCTTGTTACTTACCAAATTCTTAGATTTGATTATTATAGTCTAATAGTTTTCATCCTTCATTAATTTACAACCACATTTGACCAACAAGGATTGATTCATGCTTTTAACCCTTCATAATCTAAGACCTCCAAGATTCTTGGGAAGGAATATTTTTTTCCCATGATATGGTAGGGAAACATAATCTTTCCTCTATGCCTCTCTAGAAGAAATTGTTTTGAATCTACTCAAATTTTTTTGCAACCTTATTACGGATTTGGAAATGGATCACTAGGTAGATGAGAATGCTTTATAAAGAACTGTTGAGTAGATATAGTTTACCTGCCTGAGCTAGAAGGGTTATTTTCTAACTCATAAGATTTCATTGAATTATTTCCACCAAGTGATTCCACATATATTTAAACATTTTGCCTTTAAAGAGAGGCATACCCATACATGTTGATGGGAGTAAGAATATTCTACACCCAAATATTCTTTCTAGTATTTGAAGCACAAAAAATAAGAGAAGGGGGGGTGAATAAGTGTATAAACATTCTCTTTTAATTCCTCTTATCATTCATTAATCAATCAAACTACTCTAGAGATATAAAAAAGCATAATAAACCATCCATATGAACATGAAGAAAGATCATAACACATAAACACAATAGATATGTGAGAAACCCTCATGGGGGATAAAAAACACTATCACACTGTTGACCAATGTTGCCCACGGGCAAAATTTTTGGTCTCCTTCCTCCTTTACTATTCATGCCAATCATTTTCAGCTTGCACAAGTTCAACATGTTTGGTTCATGGCCTAGTTCAAGTGTTTCAACAATCTTTGGTTCAAGGGTCCATCTTCAAGTTCAACATCTCTATTCAACAAGCATTGAACCATTAAATCATTGAACCAAATTTTGGTTCAATGAGATTGGTTCAAAGGGAGAGGTTCAACAGGCTTGGCTCAAAGCAAGGGGTTCATTAGCCTTGGTTCATTAATCCATCGACGCGCAATGGTTGAACCATTGAACCATTGAACCAAATTTTGGTTCAATGGATTGGTTCAAGGGTATGCCCTTAGCCGAGGGGCAGTCCAAAAGTTTAGTACCTTTCCAAAGGGCAGGTGCTTCAAGAGAAAAAATCTAGGTAAGTCTAAAATTTGTCTAAGTTCAAAATTGGTTCAAAATCCTGAATTCCTTTGGACTTTTTGTCTGGAGGAATTCCTTCAGACAAAAAGTCTGAAGGAATTCAAGTGCATACAAAGAAAAGCAGAGGGTGAACAAGAATTTCCATGGACTTTTTGTCCATGAGAAAATGTCCATGGACAAAAGTCCACAAAAAATACACAGAGTCAAAGTGACCAGGGAAAATTGTCCATAGGGACCCGAAGAAAAGTCCAAGGCAAACAATGACTCACTCAAGGACCCTGAAGGGCAGGTGCCCTTGTAGGGGGACATCTGGCTAAGAATAAAAGGGACATTTTTAGAGGCTGAAGGTTCACCTTCCCCTTGGGAAGGTGACATATACAGAGAAAGAGTGCCCACGGAGGGCCAAGGAAGATAAGCTGTAGAAGAAGCCACATGGACCCAATGACATTTTGATGGGGATGGTAATGTCTTGAAAGATGTCAAGTTTAAAAGAATAGTTTAGCCATTGGTTTTCAAAACATGATGGTCATATGAATGTCAACTTTCATAAAGCAAGATGGCCATTTGTTTTCAATTGAGAAATAGCTAACCAAGGGGCTAGAATGTAGCAACCCACCAGAATGTTCACTCTCGAGGGATGAAGGAGCTAGATGAGACAAAATTGAGAAAAGACAAGGAGACAAGCATGGAATGAGCAAGTAGTTAGTCCAAGTGGCACCAGTTTGAGATGTGACTCCAGTAGGTGAAATAGTTCTTGTGAAGTGATCATGAGAGGACATAAACAACTAGTAAAACAACTGGTTTCTCCATTTTACATTTAATGGATGGACAAACCGTGTATTGACCTTGAAAAGGCAAGCTTCAAATAGACAAAGCACATGGCTCATTAATGTTTTG
Source organism: Torreya grandis (assembly GCA_037957365.1). Taxonomy (NCBI): domain Eukaryota; kingdom Viridiplantae; phylum Streptophyta; class Pinopsida; order Cupressales; family Taxaceae; genus Torreya; species Torreya grandis. The sequence goes on from JARHVA010004308.1 coordinate 247,122, forward strand.
AGTGACTTGTTCTTCCCAATGAAGGGATGCGATGGCCACTTGTAAACAAGGAACACTAAATGGGCCTCCTTGCTTCACATATATATTGTGAACTTGTCATTTGTAAAAGGATCTTCCACATTTTACAAGGCATAACCCTGCTAAAATTTCCACCTAAATCAATAAACATAGTTTTACCTCTTCTTGGATAGATATTCTGTGTATGCCCCTAAGTGTTAATTTGTGTTTAGTCATTGTCTTTGGATGCTCTCATAGTTTCAACACCAACACACCAGTTATCTACAAGGTGCCATTTGCAGCTGACAGGAGAAGAGCTCTATTTGGGAGTGTAGAACAGAGGAAGTTACTTACAATGTGCATTTCATAGCACCTTGGTGAGTCTTTGTTCCTATGTTTTCATGAGAACCTCCCTGCCATTTTCCTGTAACCTGGTCCTTTTGCCAAGTTTGAAGAGTATGTGTGTTGTTTTTGTCTGATTCTAAGTGTGGATGTGAGAAGGTCAACTTATTTTGGTGCATCACCTCTTTAGAGTAGTTTGTTTCCTATACTCTCTCTCCCTTTTCACCCCTATTACATCTATCTATATATATGTATTTTGCACTTGTTGAAACAAACATGATGCATCAAAGGGAGCTAGCCCTTATCTAGAGACTCTCCTCTCCAGCTTCACCAGTCCCACAGGTGAGAGGGGAGTTTCCATGTTGCGAGGAGAAGGTAGGATCTTGACTTCCTACCACTGGTTGCATTTTCCTATGTGAACAATTTTGGTACGCTCGGTGGGACCCACAATTTGACAACTCAGTAATGTTTTAGGATTGATGCTGGTCCTATCATAGCAATTTTAATTTTTCTAGCATCTGGTGACTCCACTGGTAAGAGCTTCAATTTTCAAATTAAGACCAGTTTCTTAACTTTCTATGCCTAAAGTCACCACAAGGTCTGCTTCAAAAGGGGTTCCTTTTGATTTCATTGAGTTGCCTTTGAACTCTGCTAAAAGACTATGATTTGAGAGAACCCATCCTTATCCAATAAACAATCCTCCTAGACCTATTGTAAGGGACACATATGTAGCACAGCCCTAGTTATAACCCATCCCATTGATGGCACTACCTTTTCTAGTTTTTCATGGTCAGAGCCCCCTGAATCTCCCACGCTATGATCCAATTCTGGGAATAGCCCTAAAAAATGTGCCTTCTTTCGATGGAGAGGGATATATTATAGTCATTGAGCATATTAGGAATATTGCTAATCTTTACAATATTCACAATGTAACAGAGGAAAATATCACCATTAGACTACTAGCATTGTCTTTCAAGGGCAAGGCTCTTGACTGGTATGGCACTTTGCCTATAAATTCAATACATTCTTCGAATGAATTGGGGACTCAATTGATAGACTATTTTGGGGAAAAAAGTGATGGTCTCTCACTTGCTGAGCAGCTGACAACCATAAAGAGAGCTCCACATGAGTATATGTAGGACTTCAACATGCATTTTGAAAAGACTTGGGATAGAATTCCCACCCTGGTAAGACTGACTCCCAGCTATGCTTTCTTATACTATCTAAGAGCATTAAATAGTGATATTATTGTGATGATATAATCTATGGGAGGGCATATGCTGCTAGTTTCTTATGATATAGCCATAGCAATTGAAAAATGCTTAGTCCAAGTTGGGAAAATCACCCCTAAGCCTCACATGCCACTTTTCCTAGAAATGCTACCCCCAATTCAAGCTGTCACTCCCATAATTGCTCCCCTACCTACCATTGAGAAACCAGCTATTATTCCATCAAATGAGCTTCATGAGGTTAAGATTCTGTTGTATAACATGTCAAACAAACTTGTAGCCCTTAAAAGGATCAGGCTCAAAGCAAAAAACCAAATAAGGGATACCAATATTATGGTCAAGCCCCTAGACCCCCTTTTCAAAACTATAATCAGGGACAGGGTCAGCTCACTCAGACCAGGCCATTTCAAAACTACAACCCAGGCGCCCCTTCATCATCTAAAGTCATGATGCCTATTTGGAAAATTCTAGTACAAGAGCAGCCAAGTTATTCGACCATGGGATATGGTCAAGAATAAGTTGTTTACACAAATGAGATGATGAATTATTTCCAAAATTTAGACAATCAACCAACTACTCACTCCTAGATTTTTGAGGCTCCAACTTAGCCCATCACAAATAGTAATCAGGCCTAGCCAAATTCTACCCTCATAAATCATATGGAGGGGGAATTTTATTTACTTAATTATGTGGGCATTGTAGACAATCAAGCTAACTATGTTGCATCCAACACAAGATTTAAGAGAAGAGTAATGGGAGAGGCCTAGGCTACCACCCAAGTGGTAACATCACCTTCTCCATCACACTCAAGTCAAAAGGCCCCAAATTTCAAATAGCCATTTGCACCTGTAGCCCCTCAGCCTATAGCTCAGGGTGGAATCAACCCCAAAGAAAGTGTGAAGGGAGGCAGTCCTCAGGTCAATATAGTGGACTAGATGAAGAATATGCATATGAATATCTCTTTATGGGATTCATTGTCTCTTCTAGGATAAAAGGAAGTACTAAAGAAGAAATTACATGAGCTGGATCAACAAATTGTCCTAACAAGCACTGATAATGTCTTGATGACAAATGGATAGCCTTCCACTTCAAGTCAAGTAAAGAAAGAAGAGAAAATTCCCCCTTTCTATGTATCATTGGTAATAGGGGATTTCTTGGTACACAAATACATAATTTACAGTGAGGCTAGCACCTTAGTGATGCCCAAGTGCATAGCTAACAAGATGGGAATAAAATATGAAGAGTTGAACAAAGGAGTCCTGCAACTAGATGGGATGCCTACAAAAATAGTTGGAATTTTGAAGGGTTTAAGCTTGACATTGCATTCTTGTCCAACCTTCTCAATTCCCCATGATATAGTGGTAGAAGATGTTCCTCCTTATTTTGCAATTTGCCTTACCAAGGACTTCACATCAAAGATAGGTGGCTACCTTGAAGTGAATTGGTCATATCTAGTTTTTAGAACCAAGTATGGGACCAAGGTAAAAATTGAGTCTGAGCCAATCTACAAGGAGCATCTAGAACCATACTCGCCTAAGGCAGTGAATGTTAGTTACACCATTATCTACCCAAAAGAGTCCCAGACAGACCAATCTCCATCTTCTGCTCTTGAAGGAGTCATAGACCTACTCTTAAATGAGTGGGGAAATGATAACTTCGAACATAATTCCTACAAGTTCTTTGAGGAGGCAGACATTAGAGTCTATTATATGCATGAAGAGGGCACCTTCATTCCAAATTTAATGAAGGTGAGCCAGGAAGACCTTGGTCTATGGCAGCTATATTTTGATAGTTCCAGAAGTAAGCTGGGCATTGGTGGTGGGGCAATGCCGGTCTCCCCTTCAAAGGATAAGTACTTTTCAGCTTTCCATTTCCAATTCTCTTGCACAATTAATGTTATAGAATATGAGTCCCTTATCCATGGGCTAGAATGGGCAAGGAAAAGAGGGATTAAGAATTTGCAAGTTTTGGGAGACAATAGGCTGATTGTAATTAGGTGAAGGGCCAGAATCTAACCAAGAATTCCTTGCTAAAATCTTACAAGCATAGGGTCTGTGACTTGGTTGAATATTTCCTTGCTTTCAACATCACCTCCACTCCTAGAGAGTAGAACAAACAAGTAGACAGGTTGGCAACAATTGGTGCCTAGTTTGATGTTTCAAGGGAAATAAGCTGAGATTGTGGTTCGTGCCACTTAAAAGTGGTAGTTCGGCCCTCTGTCCCCGACAACATTACAAATTGGCAAGTTTTTGAAAGTGACCAACAAATAGCTTGCTTCCTATAGGAGGAAGCTAAGTTTACAACACATAACTAGGCAAAATTGTAGTAGCAATATGGCAATCAGATTGTTCAGTTAAAGAACAATAAGCTCCCTAAAGGTCTAGTCACACTTGAAAGCATCTTCAACGGAGATGACCAATTGAGAAATGACAAGGCATGCATCACAACCAAATAGGAGAATTACGAAAGGGTTGAGATCTTCAAGGACAAGTTGCTTGTGTTTGGAAAGGTCTACATGATCTAAGAAAGGCGATCTTTCATTTTGCTATGTTAGGAATTCACTGATATTTTTGCGTGGGATTATAGTGATTTAAAGGGATTTAACCCAAGACTCACCCAGCACACCATCGAATTAGAAGAAGGTGCCAAGCCAGTCACACAAAAGTAGAGGCCTATCAATCCAATAATTGAGCCCCTCATGCAAAGGGAATTGGCCATATTAATTGAGTTTGTAATTATATTTCCAATCAAACATTCCTCCTGGTTGGCCAACCTTGTTCCTATTAGAAATAAGAATGGGGAGATCAGGCTGTGTGTCAACTTTAGATAACTTAATAAAGTCTCTTTAAAATATTGTTATCCCCTCTCGAGCATGGAGTGGATCCTTCAGAAGGTAACTAGTAGTGAGCATTTCTACCTCCTAGATGGTTATTCAAGGTATAATCAGATTCTAGTGCAAGGTTGTGACCAGCACAGAATGGCCTTCACCACCAAATGGGGAACATTTGCCTACAAGAAGATGCCATTCGGGCTATCTAATGCTAGTACTACCTTTTAGCAAGCCATGGACATGGCTTTTAGAGCCATGATAATTAAAAATGTGCTGGTATACCTTGATGATGTGATGGTATTCTCCAAGGAAGTGAGCCAACACATAGAACACCTTAGGCAGATTTTTGAAAGATGTAGGGAATTTGGTATCTCTCTTAATCCAAAGAAATGCATGTTTGTTGTTCATGAGGGGAAACTCCTTAGCCACATCGTGTCTAAAGAGGGCTTATCCATTGAACCTAAGAGAGTTTACTTCATCCTAGAGATGTCCCTACCAAAGCACAAGAAAGGCCTACAAAGTTTCTTTGGCAAGATAAATTTCATTCAAAGATTCATTCCAAATTTCACTGGGATAGTCAAGCCCCTAACCTCTATGCTAAGGAAAGGTGAGGAGTTCAAGTGGACAACACAAATAAAAGACAACTTTAAATCCATCAAGTAGGTTATAACCTGGGCTCCTACTTTGATTATCCCCAACTTCAACAAAGACTTCAAAATCTACACTTTCAGCAATGAAGAGGTGATATCTGCCATGCTTACCCAAGCAAGTGGTGATGACCTCGAGTAGCTACTTGCCTTTTTTAGCCAAGGGTTAGAGGACTTTGAAGTTAGGTACATGTATGTAGAAAAGTAAGTAGTGGAAGTAGTATAGAGCCTAAAGAAATTTAGGCATATGTTGTCTAACAACAAGATTCACCTCATGGTCCCACATCCTACCATCAACGATTTCTTGACCAATCGAGACTTAAACGAGAAAAGGGTAGGGTGGATTACCAAAGTGATGGAGTATGACGTAGACATCAAGATCACCAAACTAGTGAGGGGAAGAGCCCTACGTGAATAGCTTGCTATAGACTTCAAGAAAAAAAGGGAAGATAACTTGCTAATTCATGATGTAGCCAGTACAAAAGAACTAGCTATCATAAAGGATCAAACGCTAGACTTGAAGCATTTCCTTCTCACCGGTGAGTGCCCACAAGGTCTTGATAAGACTGGTAGAAGGTATTTTAAACTTTAGTCTCTCCCTTATGTCTTGGTTGATGAATTTTTGTTTAGGAAGGATATCTTTGGGGTTCTTTTAAGATGTATTGACCCAAATTAGGTTGATAAGGTACTGGCTGAGTTCCATGATGGGCCAGTAGGTAGTCATTTAACTCCTAGAGATACTGTAGTAAGGATAATGAGAGCTGGCTATTTCTAGCCTACTTTTTTCAAGGACACCCATGCCTGGGTAAGAAAGTGCTAGAAGTGTGCACTTTTTGATGGAAAGTAATGGTTGGCTGCCATGCCTCTACATCCTATTCAAGTGGAACAACCATTCATGTAGTGGGGCCTAGATTTCATAGGGATGATCAATCCTCCCTCTAGTGCTAGACATAAGTGGGTCCTAACTACTACAGATTATTTCACCAGGTGGGTGGAGGCTATTGCATTGAAAGAGGCAAATGAAAGCACAATCCTGGAGTTTTATGAGGACCTGGTAACAAGATTTGGGGTCCCAACTACCATAATCTCAGATAACACCTTGGCTTTTTTGGGGACCAGGACAAGTGAATGGGTGGTAAGGTATGGTATATATCTCAACACTTCATCAAATTATTACCCATAGGGGAATGAGCTGGATGAGTCCACCAACAAAAATTTGATCAGAATCATAAAGAGGACCATGGAAGAAAATTAGAGGACTTGGCATGCCAAGCTAAAGACAACTCTATGGGCTGATCGATTCACTTCAAAGAGAGCAATCAGAAACTCTCCATATATGCTCATATATGGAATGGAAGCTAGGCTTCCCATCTCATTTGAATTGCTAGCACTGGACCTCGCTCACCAGCTGTAATTAGAAAAAAGAAGTAGCATGGAGGTTAGACTGTGTGAGCTAATGGAGCTCCAAGAGGTAAGGGACTGGGCTATGGCTTTTATGACCAATCACCAACAGCAAGTAAAAAGACACTTCAGCAAGATATCTTCATCAAAAGTTTTCTGTGAAGGAGACATTGTCTTGCAGTGGGATGAAGATCGAGCCAAGCCTGGAAAGCATGCAAAATTTGACACCCTTTGGAGTGGTCCTTACATAATTACTCAGTGCCAACAGTATAATGCATTCCAACTCTCTAGGTTGGATGGTGAAGAACTACGTATCCCAGTTAATGGGATGCATCTGAAGCATTGCCATTGAGTCTCTATTTGGCTGTATATATTTTTCCCTTGTTTTCTTTCCTATTTTCCCTAAGTGTTGTTACACAAGTAGTAGTTTTCTTAGTCTTGTGTGTGCTTTCTTTTCCTTAGAGGTAGATCTACATGAGTGGTTCTAAGTTTTATCAGAGCTATTGTTGGTTCTTCAAGCTACATTTTACTCTATGCCTAATGGATTTGCAAGGCAACTAGTCTTTAAGCATAGCAGGCATACTTCCCCTGGGAGTCACCAATTTGTTGACCAATGTTGCCCACAGGAAAAAATTTTGGTCCCCTTCCTCCTTTGCTATTCATGCCAATCATTTTTAGGTTGCATAAGTTCAACATGTTTGGTTCATGGCCCGGTTCAAGTGTTTTAGTGATCTTTGGTTCAAGGGTCCATCTTCAAGCTCAACATCTCGATTCAACAAGAATTGAACCATTGAACTGTTGAACCAAATTTTGGTTCAATGGGCTTGGTTCAAAGGAAGAGGTTCAACAAGCTTGGTTCAAAGCAAGGGGTTCATCAACCTTGGTTCATTAATCCATCGGTGTGAAATGGTTGAACCTTTGAACCGTTAAACCAAATTTTGGTTTAACGACTTGGTTCAAGGGTATGCCCTTAGCTAAGGGGCAGTCCAAAAGTTTAGTACCTTTTTGAAGGGTAGGCACTTCAAGAGAAAAAATCTAGGTAAGTCTAAAATTTGTCTAGGTTCAAAATTGGTTTAAAATCCTAAATTCCTTTAGACTTTTTATCTGAAGGAATTCCTTCGGACAAAAAGTCTGAAGGAATTCAGGTGCATACAAAGCAAAGTGAAGGGTGGATAGAATTTTTGTCTGTGGGAAAATGTCTATGGACAAAATTCCATGGAAAATACACAGAGTTAAAACAACTCAAGAAAATTGTCCGCGGGGACCCAGGGAAAAGTCCAAGGCAAACAGAGACTCATCGAAGGACCCTGAAGGGCAGGTGCCCTTATGGGGGGACTTCTAACTAAGAACAAAAGGGACATTTTTGGAGGCTGAAGGGTTACCTTCCGTTCAGGAAGGTGACATAGACAGAGAAAGAGTGCATGTGGAGGGCCAAGGAAGATAAGCCATAGAAGAAGCCACATGGACCCGATGACATTTTGATGAGGACGGTAACATCCTAGAAGATGTCAAGTTTAATAGAATAGTTTAGCCATTAGTTTTTAAAACATGACTATCATATGAATGTCAACTTTCATAAATCAAGATGGCCATTTGTTTTCAACTGAGAAAGAGCTAACCAAGGGGCCAAAATGCAGCGACTCGCTAAAATGTTCGCTCTCGAGGGCTGAAGGAGCTAGATGAGATAAAATTGAGAAAAGACAAGGAGACAAGCATGGAATGAGCAAGTAGTTAGTCCAAGTGGTGCCAATTTGAGAAGTGACTCTAGCAGGTGAAATAGTTCTTGTGAATTGATCATGAGAGGACATAAATAGCTAGTAAAGCAACCGGTTTCTCCATTTTACATTTAATGGATGGACAAACTATGTATTGACCTTGAAAAGGCAGGCTTCAAATAGACAAAGTACATGGATCATTAATTTTTTGAGTGACTTGTTCATCCCAATGAAGTGATGTGATGGCCACTTATAAACAAGGAATGTCAAATGGGCCTCCTTGCTTCTCATATATATTGTGAACTTGTCATTTGTAAAAGGATCTTCCACATTTTACAAGGCGTAGCCCTGCTAAAATTTCCACCTAAATCAATAAACACAATTTTACCTCTTCTTGGATAGATATTGTATGTATGCCCTTGAGTGTTAATTTGTGTTTAGTCATTATCTTTGGATGCTCTCATAGGTTCAACACCAACACACTAGTTATCTACAAGGTGCCATTTTGAAATTGACAGGAGAAGAGCTCTATTTGGGAGTGTAGAACAGAGGAAGTTATAGTGTGCATTTCACAGCACCTTGGTGAGTCTCTATTCTTGTGTTTTCATGAGAACCTCCCTACCATTTTCTTTTAACCTAGTCCTTCTACCAAGTTTGAAGAGTATGTATGTAGTTTTTGTCTGATTCTAAGTGTGGATGTGAGAAGGTCGACTTATTTTGGTGCATCACCTCTTTAGAGTAGTTTTTTTCCTACACTCTCTCTCCCTTTTCACCCCCCTATTATATCTATATATATGTGTGTGTGTGTGTGTGTGTGTGTGTGTTTCACTTGTTGGAACAAACATGATGCATCAAAGGGAGCTAGCCTTATCTAGAGACTCTCCCCTCCAGCTTCGCCAGTCCCACAGGTGAGAGGGGAGTTTCCATGTTGCGAGGAGAAGGTGGGAGCTTGACTTCCTACCACTGGGTGCATTTTCTTGCATCAACACACACCACTTGGACTATTTTATTATAATCAATGAAACAAATTATAATTAGGTAACAACACCACAAGGAGCACCAAACCCTCACTAATTAGGCACCAACCCAACTAGGCCTTTAGAAAGTTCCAAATTTCAAGGAGACTCCAACCCCCTAAGCTGATCAAGCACCCACTCAATAAATAATATGAAAATCCACCTTGTTTTTTTGTCTTCTCATAACTATTGATGATCTTCTACATCTCTCAAATTTGTATCTCACATAATAACAAAACTAGCCTCCTTCACTCAATTAGCCCTTATACTAAGAAATATAATCAGATTAATAATAAATAAAACCCTTATATAATTAAAACAAATTAAATGGAAACATTAAATGGATTAATAACCATTACTAAACCTTATACTCTAATCTCTTATCTTGATATGTAATCAAAACCTTCAGACAAGCATGCCTAGTCAAATAGGCATAATAGCTTTCAAAAAAAGCAATCCACTAGCTCATCACCTTTAGAATCATTTTTATACATTTAAAAACATTATTTTTATTATATCCATTCCTTTTCACACCTTTTAAATTCTCTCTTCCTTTGCTTCACTTTCCCATAGTCTAACTAGTCAAAATAGCCTTATTAGGTCTCCTTGCTCAAAAAACCTCTTCTAGGCTTTTTAGGTCCATTGACCTGTGAATCCACCTAAATTAACCTATTTATATATGCATGAATTATCCTTTTCACACTCTTATGGTACTAAATGACATACTTCTAAAATTTCAATGAGTTATTCTAGTTTTTTAAGTCCACTCTCTCTCAACTAGCCAATATAGGCCAATTAGGCCTTGCCTTTATGCCGTACTCTAGTTGTTTAAGTCCACTCTCTCTCAACTAGCCAATATAGGCCAATTAGGCCTTATCCATATTGGTCAGACAAGATATTTAAAATACTTGTTTTTTATTTTTTAATATCTCCTTATACATATTACCATCATGAAAAAATCATTACACAATTTGGTCATCTCTCCTAGGGACCACAAACCCTATTAGGCCTAATAAAGACCTAAAGGAATTAGGCCTTCACACCTATATATTAACTTAGAAAATTTTGAACCACATTTTGATTTCAGCAATTTTTTAAAAACATTTAATTTCACTTTAATATACCTCTTATATTCTTACCTTGGGTTCATACCAAACTTAGATCAAACTCACTACTTGATCCATGTTAATAGGCCTACTCACCATTAGCCTTTTATACTCCCAAAAAACATGTTTCTTATATTTGAAGCAAGTGAACAAAACATACAAATAACCATATGAAAAAAATTATATTTTTAAATAATCTATGACCTCAAAAAACTCTCTATTTCCATTAGACATATTCATATAGGCCAAAATACCTCAAATTAATTATGGCAAAATGACCACTCAAGCTGGTCAAAGACTATCAAAGTATAGTCAGGTAAGTTTGAAAACCAAAAACTTGATCAAGAATAAATATGAATTACATTAAATTTTTATGAAAATTTTAGACTTATAAAACATCCTCATATTTAATTTTTTATTCAAATCTATCTAAAATACTTCAAATTCATCTCTTCAAGATGACCACTTAGACTGCCTATAGCCTTTAAAAACATATTCATAAACAACTTTGTCATTTGCACTTAAAATGGAACTTTCATGAGATATAATTAACATTAATGATTCATATTTTGTCTCTATATCATTATAAAATATATTTATCATTTTTTAGACATTAATCATTGGTCTAATAAACCAATTCCTCAAGCCTCTCTTGCACAATTGTAACACAACTAGACAAGCCATTTTCCTTTCATGTTTCAACTCCTTAACTTATATAAATAATTAATAGATAATTTAGGTATTATATATATATATATATATATATATATATATATATATATATATATATATATATATATATATATATATATATATATATATATATATATATATATATATATATATATATATATATATATATATATATTATATGCATCATATATGTGTATATATCCTCTAACTCACCATTCTCACAAACTTAAATAGGACTACACATAGGCTCTAAAAATCTAGTCAAGTATTTTTTACTTTTCACACCTTAATAGGAGTTTTTTATGCATAATAATACATTAAAAATAACCTATGGGACCTATAAAATAACTTAATGTGCATTATATCATTCAAATCTATCCAAACCACCTTGAAATCATATATGTAAGAAACTTACTCAAATCTACAAGATAATGAAAAATATAGTCAACTTTAACAAGTAATAAGTTAACTTGTACTAAATTTCATGAATAAATTTTACTTTAAGGTAGTTCATCAAGTAATATAATACAAATTTTATTTTTTTACCATTGCAAAATTATCAATATTTTTGTCTCTACATGTATTTCTATGATCATTGATTTTTTTGTTTTTACCATAATTAGAACCTTTGACTTTGACCTAAAATAAATTAACTTGTATGGATAGTAAAGACATGCCACCACATGGAAGATGATTCACATGGATTCTGATCTAGATTTTCCTTTTACACCAACTTTATTTGATCAAAATACTAGCTTTTATACACAAATATTTATTCTTAGGTTCACCAAGAAAAAATTAGTCAACTAGCAGTCAACTCTCACATGCAATAAATGAACTTGTATGGATTTTAGGACAAACCACCACCTTTATAATATTCATCATGGAGTTAGATACAACTTTCCTTTTTACTCTAGCTTGATCTGACAAATTCTATGGCTTTTAAACCTCATTCTTTTCTCATTAGTCCAAAACACACAATTTGAATTTAAATCCCAACGTCTATATCTTTTGAATTACAATAGCTATGCTCCAAGGTTTAAGATTGATAGTGTCTGGCACATCACAACTAACAATATCAATTTTTGATATTTATATCTTGAAAAGGGAGACTCATCAAGAAACTAAAATTATAGGGGACCTTCATGGGACCAAGATCGACATCTTTAAAACTTCATTTGACCAAAATTAACTCTCACAATAAAAGTAATAAATACACAAAAAATTAAACCATGAATACCCTCATGATAGCCTATGATGGTCTATCCTCTCTTAAAAAATAAAGACACATTCTTCTCTCTCCAAAGGACACTATGAGGCACTAGAACCTCACAAATGCATCTAGGGATGCCTATTAGAACTCAAAACACAAAATAAACCTCTCTATCATTAATGCACTAGACTTGAATCTTTCCTTGACATCAATGACAACACAACACACCAATTAAAATATTCCAATAATCTCCTGCTTTGTCATTGATGGCCAAACACACTCATAATTCTTCATTTGATCTCATATTTCTCCTCCATTCTAATATTTTCTCCCCTTTGACATTAATGACAAAGGAGCATATAAAATCTCACAATCTCATCCATATATAGCCTTGTTGATCCTTAGAACTAATAAAATACTCATACATTTTCTCCTTCACTCATCTCACATAAGAAACAAATCCATAATTCAAATTATTCTCAAGGGATTTGAGTTAACTCCCCCTAACTTCATGCTCTTCCTAATCACACCACTTGAAACCACAAAAAAAAATATAACAACCAAAACATGGACAACTTATCACAATATCGACATACCTTGTTTGAATACACCTTCACCCTTACATAAGATGCCAACTTCATACCAATATTTGAACTTATTAGACCCAAAAGACCTCTTTAAGAGAACAATACACCTTCTCATATGAATCTCACCACTACTACTAATCTGAATATCAAGAACATGCTAAAAAAATTAGACTTACCTGAATCCATGATCTTAAAGCTCTCAAGACACTACACCATATCAAGCTACCTCAAACCAATATACAAACTAATCTATCAACTCACATTCATGACTTTCTTGTCATGAAACATAGACAAGACTTAACAATCATCCACTATACTTACTATTTCTGTAAAGTGTCTCCTTGAAGCTTGAAGAGAGACACCCCACTCCATAGGGTCTAGAACACCATGAATTCTAGAGATTCCCATATCTCCATAGTCCCATAAGACTAAATTTACTTTATTAGAGTCCTCTTAGGTTTGATAGGAATAATTGGTTCACCAACCTTCTTGACATCTACCTACTTCTCCTTAATTGCCTTGTCAACATAAGTAGATAAAAAGTACTCTTGAAAAACCTTAATAACTGATCAAATCTTTACTTTAAAAAATAGTCATCCTTGATCCATAGGATCAAAGAGATCAACCTTTACTTCCTTAGGTTTCTATACCCATGATTGTCCTTTGTCATGCATTCTAGAAGCTCCATATCCTTTGATATACCTTGAAAATATATCAACCTTACTTGGACATAATTTTTTAATGTGACGAACATTATGACATCTAAAATAAATAACATCTCTCATACCATTTATTTGATGACTAAATCTCTTGATATAGTCTCTTTATTTATGGCTAATATGATGACAAATAAAACACTTACCATTGAAAGTATTAACAGAACTCATTGTATTGGGATCCCTAATAGGTTTTCTCATGTTGCACTTGTTGATTTCACCCTTCTTGTCTTGAATTGACCTCTCTGCTCTTTGTTAGGATTATTTACCTTGATAATGAATTAATCATGCTCATCCTTCAATGAATCTAGCTCAATCTTCAATTAAACACTCTCATCCTCTTTATCTCTCATACTTAAACCTATAGCCTCTAACTAGATTATGAGATCTTTGATGGTCTCCTTATCTTTCGTAGCTTCTTTATCCATGTCACACTTTAAGATACTAATTTGATCCTTAAGGTTTTTTACCATAGAACTAAACATAAGCTTATTCTTCTTTTTCATCTTTAACTCCTCTAGAACACTAATAAGCTCAACTTCAAGATCAAATTCAGCCTCTTCTTCATTTTCAAAATACACCTATTCTTCATGCATGTTTTTTAGAGGTATAATTAGTTAGAGGGTGGGGGGGGGGTGAATCACTAATCCTAATTATTTATATTTCAATTATAAACCTTTCAAACTATTACCCAATAAGAATATATCAACTTGATAAAGCAACATTAATAAGAGATCTCATTCATTCAATGCACACACAAGATCAATCACATAACATGTAGTTCATGTGGGAAACCCTCATGGGGAATAAAAACCACTCCAAAACCTATAACACATGGATTAATATCCTATAATAAATTAAAAATGAGATACTATTCAACTCCTTTATAACAAATAAACTTGATTATATCCTCTTGACCAAGGACCTTTATTAAAACACATGTTTCACAAGGAGCAACTACCCCTAAGAAAGATCAGCTTATTAGGACCCTCCTTTAAGTGAACACATCTACCTTAAAAATTATGTATTAAACACCTAATTATACATATCTATTTTGATAACACCTTTAAAAACTCCCTCTCTATCTCATATATGCCTCTCACATAGGCATGCCACAATCTCTGTCCTCCTTCACTCAAACTATCCTCATATGCACACTCAAACCTCTTCACATATCCTCAACTTGAAATAACACAATTTGTACATTATAAATACGACATACAAGCCACACACATATTCTTCACTCTAATATACTTATAAAATCATAATTTGGTCACTCTTCCTCTTTTTCGCTCCATAACTCTTACATACACCTTACACAAGTTCTTCTCACAAGTCTCACTCTCACATCTAAAAACCAACACATTTTATTTCACTATATATATTGAATTCATGAATTATAAATTCATAAATATTTATTTGTCATATAAAATCCATACCTTTACCCTTAAATCATCTCACATGGGTCATACTTAAGCAAAATTCACTTTCAAATAGGCCTAAGTCACTTTTAGGTCCTATGGAGACTCGTTCAACTCTTTAACACTTATCTAAGCAAACTAAGAAACATAAGAAAAATTTAAAAATGCATGGACCCATTAAAAATGATATAAATGTCCTCATTAAGTTTAAAAACCCATCATGTAACCCTTATACTTAAGAATAATTTGCTCAAACAACATTTTGTGCACATAGTCACCATGAACGAATACATATTTGACTTCTAAACCTTTTTTCATATTGTATATGCCTGGTAAAACTTTCATAATGCACACATATAATCCTCATGGAGTCTAAAACATTCTATAATATCTAATTCATCATTAGACATCAAAATGAGCTCAATTATCCTTCTTGTGTTACTTGTAGAACATAGTCAAACATATAGTCAACTTTGGAGCTCAATATATTTTTTTGTACATACATTCAAACCTTAAAATATATATTTACAGATGCACCTAGGAGTTATATAAAAAATAACTTCTTACTACATGGTCAAATTCTACATAGATTGAAAGTTATGGCTCAAAAACTAGACATTTGCCTTTCCTTTATTAAATTCAAATGATCGTAGTTAAACATCAAACACTGTGCTAACATCTTGTGTTCTCTGTACTTCAAATTGGACATGCACCATCAATCTTCTTCAAAATTTAGTGCATATTGATCTAATTCCAAATATTTAAACTTCTACTATTTGACCCCATCTTGTGCAATTTGGTGATTTTGACTCAATGCATACTATCGATATTATATACGTAGCTCAGTCTTTAACAATGATAAACATCTATCACTTTGACCTCTTAACTTTAAAGTGCACCATTTATATATATGTATATAATCACCTAGTCACTATTTATCCTTACAATAAAATTGATATTTATCTCTTCTTAACATTAAACAATGAACACTTGGCACCATCTCATAGCATCCTGATATCTTGGAATAAACACACTCTATTGATCCTTTTATAATGACCTCAGTCTTTACCCAATTTAAGCATCAAACACTTTGACATCTTTGAATTTTTTCACACCATATATGTAGATATATAAAATCTTGTGCACCATTGGATCTCCAACTGGTGCTAGTCTTTAAAATCATGAAAAAATGATCAAGTATGGAGACCATTGCTTATCTACCTAGAAGGCCAATTTTGGACCTCAATACATTTTGTTTTAATCAAGTTTATGTTCTAGTATTTGGAATATATGATCTCCTTACATATGATAATCCAACCATGTAAAAATATTCTCTTGAAAACCTCACATGTGTGAGATATAATGACATTAAAATGCTCACTCAGATTTATGTATTCATAGAGCCAACTATGTCAAGAACTGTTTGGAAAGACCAAATTTTCACATGCATAACTTTGGTCATGCTTTGGTGCTTGACCTAAAAGTTAAAATAAATCAATTAGGAAAAAAAAATTAAAAACCACACATGATCACCTTCTCTTGAAATTTCCAGATGTGTGAGCTATGACTACATCAAAATGCTTACTCATCTCTTCTTACAACATTAAAAATTTGGCTAAGTATGGGAAAATAGTGTCAAAATACATGAGGGCCAAAATTTGCAATTGCATATATTTAATAATGCTTAGTCACATGACTTAATAATTTTTACATAGAAAATAGGGACTAATATGATCATAACCATATGACCAACTCATCATGACTCATCTACATGTGTCAATGGTGACATCAATAAACTACCTACTCAAATGATTTACCAATAGACTCAAACTATCTAGATGAAAACAATAGATTACTAGATGAAATCCACTCATGAACATAAGTATTCAAAGCATATAAAAAATATTAGTGACCTATTTCATAACCCAAAATCACCATATTCATCCTTGAACATCTCTAATTATGCCAAAACTAAAGATCAAACAAGCCAACTTCAAACACACTAGGACAAGCACATTGCACACTTTGTCATTGTCACTTAGGCTATAAAATCAATTTATCCACTCACCAAGAAAACTTCATTACATCACCATTACATAATTTAAAATTATCTAATAATCTCCCCCTTTATCATTGATGCCAACAAACATCATTTAGCTCACCTTCCTTCTCTCTCTTCAAGCACTCTCACAATAGGAAATTTCTCCCCCTTTGACACAATAAAGAAGTTGGAGAAAACTGATCCTAAGAACCTAAAAATAACATAAAATAGGATAAGAAAACATGATAAATATGATATAGAATTCATCATGCTTTAATCTTACCTTTTCTTGCCTTGACAACATCCTTCTTGCTCCCTGCCAACACTCTCTTCAACCAAGCATGCAACTAATGAAGAAAGAATACACAAAAGTACTGATATTTTAGGAAACTCACCAAGAAACATATAATAGGGACTCTTCCTAATATTTTTGATCCAATGCATCACTTGATCATCTTTAGATCTACTTACATCATGAAGAACCATCATACAAGCTTACTATATTTCACTCTCAAACCAACTCAAAGACCAACAATAGAAATTCATGCCACTCACAAAATAGGAATAATTATATAAAATAACATAATAACTCACCATGAAAAAAACATACTTTTCTCTTTTGGATAAACTAAAAAAAAGACACATATTGAAGACTAGGCCTGTTTAGACTCCTTATAACCCAACCTAGAATTTGTAGAGCCCACAACTTTTTGTAGAAAAAAATTCAAGACCTAAAACATCATATATGGATCACTTTCATATTCCCCCTCAATCACAAAAATTTTCATCACCTAGATATTTTTATATGACATACTTCCTTCACAAACCTACTAGCTAATCAGGCCTCCATTTTAACAAAAACATGAATAATTTGAAAAACAAAAACACTAAAATATCTATGAAGCTTAATTTAACAACCCATTTGGCCCATTCAGCCTATTAAAAAGCATTATTTATCAAATCACAAGGCAAACCACTCTTCTAGTAGAGCCCAAAACCCTAAAATCTCAAAATAAACAAGGTCGACAAACCTCCTTCTAGTCAACATCCACCTCTAAAACTTATTTTACACTTGGAGACCAAGAATTACACACTTATATACCAATTTTATAGTTTCCACATATTTGGGAACCCATACATCTTATAACCCATTTTAGGACCTGGATACTCTTAATCATAAACTAGGAAACTCAAGAGCAAGCAAAAACCTCTAATTTGACGTAAAAATACCTTTTGACCACAAATCCACCTAGAGAATGCTAGAATAAGGTCAATAGACATATATATTTAAAAATATCATCATAGAAAATCACAAATCCTCTTTTTCCCCTTAAAAATCTTTAATCTAGCCATGTACACTGACCATATAAAGCTATGCCATCACCACAACATCTCTTCCCTTTAGACATACCTATTCCAACTAAAAATAATCATCTTTATCCTTCTAGGACCATCTGAAAAAACACAACACTTGTTTCTCCATTGAAAAGGGTCTCTTAAGAAGCATAGATAGAGACATCCTCTACACCATAAGGCTCTAAAATAAAGTTAAGAAAGGAGTGGCCGACATATCCTCAATAACTAATAGAATCCTCTTATAGTTATAAGACTTATTGATCTTGTTATTATTCTCTTTAATCTAAACTATGACAACTGGTTCCTTTTCTATATCACTCTCCTCTTCTAAGATAGAATTGAAAACACATGGAATAACTATGGAATCTTGACATACCTTTTCATTTGAAGATTCAACCTTGCATTTTGTAACCTTATCATTAGGTACTATAAAATGATGTTATTTGAATGATAGTTTCTTAGAAATATCAAGATGTTCACTTGGATCCATACATATCTTATAAATTTCCTCAACCAACACCTTAGTCTTCTCCTTGAGCTTGGTCTCTTTATTCTTAACATGAATAGACAATGAAATCCCTTAGCACTATTCAACATATATAGCATTATCCACCATAGAAACAAATTATTTGGACCTACAGACTCATCATAGTTCTTACTTACCACCTTTGGTCTCCATGAGTTTACTTGCCTTCTAGTTTTCACTCTAGGATCTTGATAAAATCTATTCTGACTTAATGTCCTTTACTTATAGAATCTTGAAATGTGACTTTTTTGTTCACAGTTGTAGTACACCATAGTCCTTGATGGAAACTCATCTTATCTTACCTTTTTTGAACAAAAACTATCAATGTGTCTAATGTCATGACAACTGAAATAAGATACTCTTTTTGAAAGAGACTTACCATGGCTTTCCTTATTTAGACAATGCTTAAAAAAGTGTCCTTAATTAAGACATTTGAAGCACTTAACCTTGCTCACACCTTTTCACTAATGACCCCCATCATAGTCCCATGCAAAATCATTTTTAATAGGTCTTCTACATTTTTTAGCTCTATGCCCAAATTGATTATAAGTATAGCAATAACCATTGAAATTTTCATACCTCATGGTATTTGGTTATTTGATCTGATTTGTCTTCATTCTGTTAACAACTTCATTGCTTGTTTGATGATTTTTCTTCAAAGGATGATCCACCTTACTCTTATTGACATTCATGTAAACATGAGAAGAAACTTTGGGATATTCATTAAAACCCAATCTAGATTTGTTACTAGCTAACTTTTGAATATTTATGATATTATCCAGATCATTAGAACTCTTATCAAACTTGAAAAATGATTTCACCTTTCTTTTAGACTTCTCTAACTCATATTTCAAAGATACAATCTCAGAAGCATACCTTGAGCATTCATCTTTTGTATCTTTCTTGCTTGTAGACATGATTTTGAATTGACAACTAAGATGTTTGACCATATTCTTCATGTTCCTTGGCACTTCATTAAATCTTTCCTTAGATATACTAAATTTTTCCTCATAGTATTTGAGTTTATATTTCATTTTATTATTGATCTTCTTCTCAATCTTCAGTTCTTCAATATCATTTGTCAATGTAGTCTCATAGTCTACCTCATCTTCATCATCATCTAAATCACTCCTAGTAGACCCTTTTTGATGTGATAAACTACCTTATTTAGCCATGAATAAATCTTCATCTTCAAAAATACCATCATCTTCATGACCATACTCTAAGTCATTGACTTCACTCTCATCTGATGAGTTGCACTCTTGTTTGGTGTATAGAATTTTCTTGTCCTTGAAGTACTTCTTATTATCAAAACTTATAAATCCCTTTTTTATTTTATCAAACTTGAATGATATCTTTCCATCATCATGACCTTGATCATGTTATTCATCATCATCCTTATTATACTTATGAGAAAACTTGTTATCAAAATTTCCTATCTCACCATAATTGAAGCATTCGAGGGGTAGTTTACCTTTATGTTTGCATAAACTTGTTCTCAATTTTTTTGAAATCAAAGCAATTATTTCATCCTCATATATATCAAAAATGTCATCCTATTTAGATTTATTACCTTGTAACTTATTATTTTTATTCATTTCAATCTTAAACATTGCTTCATTCTTTGGTGGTATATCATCATTCTTCCTCATCTCATAGGTAGTAAGGGTGTCATGTAAATTATCCATATTTAACTAAGTAAGATCATGACTTTATTTTATAGAAAATACGTTTAGATTAAACTTAGGGGTTATAGACCTAATAAAATTTAAACAACATTAGACTCTTCAAGGTTCTCTCCAATACCTTTGATGATGTTCACAATCTCATGAAATCTCTATAGAAAGTATGCCACATAATCTTCTTCATTCATCTTGAGACTTTCAAACTTCCTTTTGTGAATCTAAAACTTAGCAATCTTGACCTCTGAATCTCCTTCATATATTATCTACATTTTATCCCATATCTCTTTATAATATTTATAATGGACTACCTTGGTGTATTCAATCTCTGAAATCTGACAAATATAACATTCATTTCCTTGGAATTGTTCTCAAATATATTTTTATCTACATCACTAGATGGAGGAGTAGTAGGAGCAACATAACCATCCATAATATATTACCATACATCAAACCCTAGGTACATAATGTATATCCTCATCCTAGTACTCCAAAATACATAATTGGATCCATTAAACATTAGTGCTTGATTAGTAGAGAAACCTACTTGATGAATACCCATATTGTACCTTGGATCACCTTCAAGTTATCAACCCTTTACCAAAGGACCTACTCTGATACCAATTTTTAGAGGTATAATGACTAAAGGGGGTGGGTAATTAGTGATCCTATATATTTATATTTTAATTCCAAACATTTCAAAATATTAAACAATAAACGTATATCAACATGATCAATCAACATTAACAAGAGAAATAATTTATTCAATGCATATACAACATCAAACACATAACACATAGTTCTTATGGGAAACCATCATGGGGAATAAAACCCACTCTATGATATACAACACATGGGCTACTATCTTATAGAAAATTACAAACAAGAGACTGGTTAATTCTTTTAGACTATAAAACCTTGATCATGTCCTCTTGACCAAAGGACTTTAGTGAAACACCTATTTCACAAGGTGTAACTTCCCCTAAGGAAGATAAAATCCTTTAGACCCTCCTTGAAGTGAATACCTCAACCTTAAAAATAATGTATTCAACACTTGATGATGGATCTATATTTTTATAACACCTACACAAACTCTCTTTATCTCATACATGCCTCTCACATAGGTATGCCATTATATCTCTCCTCTTTCACTCAAATTGTCCTCATATTCACACTTAAACCTCTTCACATATCCTCAACTTGTAACACCATTTGTAAATTAATAATATTTCATACATAACATATACATATTTCTCATTCTACTTTAGTTATCAACTCATCATCTGATCACTCTACCTCTCTTTCACTCCACAACCCTTACATACACGTAGCATAAGTTCTTCTCACAAGTCTCATTCTCACATCTAGTAACCAACACATTTGGTTTCACTATATATATATATATATATATATATATATATATATATATCATTCATGAATTATAAAGTCCATAATATTTCCTTTTTGGCCACATTACATGAATTCACCCTTAAAGCATCTCACATGGGTCACACTTAAGCACAATACACTTTCAAATAGGCCTAAGTTACTTTTAAGTCCTATGGAGACCCATTTAGCTCTTTGATAATTTTTTGAGAAAAATGAGAAACATAAAAACAATTTACAAATGCAAAAACCCATTCCACATGATCTATAGGTCCTTTTTAATTGCTAACAACCATCATGTAACCCTTCTACTTAAGAAAATATGCTCAAACAACATTCTAAGCACACAATCACCATGAATGAATACATAGTCAACTTCTAAACCTTTGTTTATTTTGTATACACTTGGTCAAACCTTAATAATTCACATAGATCATCCTCATGGAGTCTAAAACATTATACAATATCTAATTCATAATTAAACATTGAAACAACATCAGAACAAGCTTAATTATCATTCTTAGGTTACTTGTAGAACATAGTCAAACATATAGTCAACTTTGGATATTAATATATTTATTTTTACATACATTCAGACCTTTAAATATATATTTATAAATTAACCTTTCATTCTTATAAAACTTTTGGTTTTAATACATGGTCAAATTCTACATATATCAAAAGTTATGGGTTAAAAATTAGACATTGGTCTTTCCTTTATTAAATTCAAATATTTGAATTCAAATGGCCACAATTAAACATCAAAAACTATGATCTAATATTGTGTCCTCATTTATTAATATTTAATACACACCATCAATCATATTTGAACTTTAGTTCATAATGCACCAATGCCCAATTATTAAAGTTAAACTAGTTGACCCCATCTCATGCAATCTGGCAACTTTGACTCAATATGCACCATTGATATTCTATATGTAGATTGGTTTTTAATAATACTAAACATATATCACTTTTGACTCTTGAATTTAAAGCACATTTTTAATCTCTATCTATATGATCACCCACTCATGTTTGATCCTTAGAATAAGCTTTATCTTTAGCTCTAATCAATGTTAAACAATGAACACTTTGCACCATCTCACATCATCTTGACATCTTGGAATAAGCATGCTCCATTGATCCATTTTTAAGGAGCTCAGTCTTTACCCAATTTAATAATTGAATACTTTGACCTATTTGACTTTTTTAACACCATATATCTAGATGTATGAACTCTGATATACCATTGGATCTCTAACTAGTCCTGATCTTTAACATTGTGCAAAAATGACTAAGTATGGGGGCCATTGCTTATATTCTTAGAAGGCCAACTTTGGACTTCAATAACTTTTGCTTCACTCAAGTTCATGTTCTATAATTTGGATGATATGATCTCCTCACATTAGATAATCCAACCATATGAAAATATTCTCTTAGAATCCTAACACTTGTGAGATATAAGAACAATAAAATTCTCACTCATATTTATCTATTCATAGATCCAACTATGTCAAGACTATTTGGAAAGACCAACTTTGCACATTTATATCTTTTATCATACTTTGGTGATTGACTTAAAATTTTTCAAAAATCAACTAGGAAAAAAAATAAACCCCATATGATAACCTTCCCCTTAAATATCCACACATGTGAGATATGACTACATCAAAATGCTTACTTAGCTTTTCTTGCCACATTAAAAATTTGGCTGTGTGGAAAAACACTATCAAAATGCCTAGGATCCCTACTTTTCACTTTCATATCTTTTATAACACTTAGGTGAATGACCTAAAATTTTTCTCATAGAATCTAGGGACTATTGTGATAATAACCATATGACCAACTCCCCCTGACTCATCCACATGTGTCAATGGTGACATCAACAAACTACCTACTCAATTTTTCTACCAATATACCTAAACTATCTAGATAAAAATAATAGACTGCCATATGAATTTTACTCATGAATAAAAATTACTAAAATCATAAAAAAAAACATCTTAGGGACCTTGTTCACAACCTTAAATCACCATATTCATCACCAAATATTTATAATCATGTTAAAATTGAAGATCAACTAAGCCAACTTCAAGTACACTAGGACAAGCACATTACACATTTTTTCATTATCACATAGGATATAAAATAATTTTTTCCACTTACTAGGACACCTATTTGACATCACCATTACATAATTTATAATTCTCAAATAATGTTATCTTCATAATCTGACCAACCAGCTCCTCTAAAGATTTCCTCCAGAGGTAGAACTTCTTCTAGTTGCCAACAAGACACCTTGTTCTTCTTAGGATCACCCTCAAAATATTAATCCTTGTGAAGGACCTGATAAGATACCAATTTTTGGAATCACAACCACAAAGTGGGGTGATTAGTGTATAAACATTCTCTTTCAATTATTCTTATCATTCATCAATCAATCAAACTACTCTAGAGATAAAACAAAGCATAATCAACCATCCATATGAACATGAAACAAGAACATAACACATAAACACAATAGATATTTGGTAAATACTTATTAGGGATAAAACCAATTATCATACCACTTGGAATAGTATCCTATAATTAATGAAACAACTTTTAGTGAGGCATCAACCACATAAGGAGCACCAACTGAACTAATACTTTAGCAAGCTCCAACTTGAAAGGAGGATGTAACCACCTAATCTGATAAACAACCAAATAAATAAATAATATGAAACTCCACATTTATTTTTTTTTCTTCTCACAATAGATGATGGGCTTTTATAACTCTCAAATTTGTATCTCACATAATCCCAAAACTACCCTTGTTCTTCACTCAATTACCCTTATACTGGGAAATCTTATCAACATAAAAACAAATCAAACACTTATAAACCCAATAAATAATAAAATTAAATTTATTTATAACAATTTTTAACCATTATACTCTAGTATCTTATCTTTATATGCAATCAAACCCTTCACACAAGCATGCCTCGTCAAATAGGCCTAATCGCTTTCAAACAAAGCAATCCACTAGCTCATCAAATTCAACATCAATATCATAAATTAAACACATTTTCAACATATAATTATTATTATCTCCATGAATTTACACACCTCTTCAAGTATCTCTTCCTTTGCTTCACATTTTCATAGTCTAACTAGTCAAAATAGCCTTATTAGGCCTCCTTGCTCAAATAGCCTCTTCTAGGATTATTAGGTCCATTGGATAATGTATCCACCTACTTGAAATTGGTTATATATGAATTTATAATCATATTAACCATATTATGTTCCTTAATTACCTACCTCTTCAATTCTAATGTGATATTATCTTCATTTAAGTCCACTCTCTCTCAACTAGCCAAAATAGGCCAATTAAGCCTTGCCTTTATACCATACTCTTGGTATTACCCATATTGGTTTTAAAATATGTTGAAACACTTTTTTTAAATTTTAAATAATTCCTTACACATTTTAACATAATTAAAAAATATTTACACAAGTTGGTCATCTCTCATAGGGATCATAAACCCTATTAGGCCTAATAAAGACCTAAACGAATTAGGCCTTCACACCTATACATTACACTTGAAACATTTTAAAACACATTTTTCATTAAAAATATTTAAAATATTTTATTATAAATTTAATATACATCTTATATGATCACCTTGGGTCTATACCACCTGTCGATCAAACTCACTACTTGATTTAAGCTAATAGGCCTACTCGTCATTACCCCTTTATACACCTAGAAAACCCATTTCTTATATCTGAAGCAAGAGACAAAAAATTACATATTAAAATATGAAAATATAATATTTTTATATAATTTATTACCTTAAAAATATCTCTATTTACATTAAACATCTTCAGACAAGCTAAAATACCTCAAATCAACTCTGGCAAAATGACCACTCAGGTTGGTCAAATATAGTCAAAGTATAATCAAGTAAATTTGAATACCAAAACTTTATCAAGGATAAAATATGACTTAAATTTAATTATTATTAAAATTTTATACTTATAAAACATCTTAATATTCAATTTTTTCTTCAAATCTATCAAAAACACTTCAAATTCATCTCTTCAAGATGACCACTCAAACTGCCTGTGCCTCCAAAAACATAGTCATAAGCAAATTTGACATTTTCACTTAAAATATAAATTTAATGACATGTAATTAACATAAATTGTTCCTATGTGGTTTATATATAATTATAAAATAAATTTATCATTATTTTAAGAATTAATCATTGGTTTAACAATCCAATTCCTTAAGTCTCTCTTACACAATATTTAAACAATTGGACAAGCCATTTTGCCTTTCATGTTTCAAATAATTAAACTTGTATTTAAACATTATATAAATAATTAATAGGTAATTTATGTCTCAAAAAAAAAATTATATCTATTATATTCACCATATAGGTGTATATATCCTCCAACTCACCATTCTCACAATCTTACACATGACTGCACATAGGCTCCAAAAACCTAGTCAAGTATTTCTGACTTTTAACACATTCATAATATTTTATTATACATAATAATACATTATAAATAACATATGATAAATATAAAACAAATTAATTTACATTATATCATTCAAATATATCCAAATTACCATGAAATCATCTATGTAAGAAGCTTACTCAAATCTGCTAGATATTTAAAAACATAGTCAAATTAGAAAATAAATAAGTTAAATTATAATAAATTTTATGAATAAATTAAAATTTTATATTTTTCATTAACTATTATACTAAAATTTTAATTTTTTTTACCATGCTAAAATTCTCAATATTTTGGTCTCTACATGTATTTCTTTGACCACTAGTTTTTCTTATTTTTACCATAGTCAGAACCTTTTAATTTGAACTAAAATAAATGAAATTGTAAGAATATTTAATATATTCCACCACATATATTATTATATTCATGAAGTTTAATCCAAATTTTCCTTTAACACCAACTTTATGTGATCAAAATCTTGGCTTCTACACACAAATCTTTGCTCTTAGGTTCACGAAGAAAAACCTAGTCAACTAATAGTCAAATCTCACATGTAATAAACTCAACTGTATAAAATTTTGGGAAAAACCACCACTTGGATAATATTAATCATGGAGTCTAATATAACTTTACTTTTTACTCCACCTTGATCTAACACCTTCCATGGCTTATACAACTCATTCTTTTCTCACTGATCCAAAAAACACAGTTTGAATTCAAATCCTAATGTCTATATTTTTTTAATTACAACAACAATTTATAAAGGCTTAAGATTGATGGTATCTGGCATGCCAAAATTAAAAATAGAAACTTGGGAGATTTATATCTTGAACAAGGAGCCTTATCAAGATACCAAAATTCCAAGGGTCCTTCATGGGACCAAGATCAACATCTTTAAAACTACCTTTGACCAAAATTGACTTTTACTATAAAAGTAATAAATGCACCAAAAAATCAAACCATTCATACCTTCATGATATCCTATGATGTTCTAGCCTCTCTTAAGCAATAATGGCATATTCTTCTCTCTCCAAAGGACACTATGAGGCACTACAACCTCACAAATGCATATAGGGATGCCTATTAGACTACAAAACACCAAATAGACCTCTAAACACCAAATATACCTCTTTGTCATTAATGCACTAAACCTCAAGCTTTAATTTACATCAATGAAAACACAAGACAACAATAACCATATTCCAATAGCTAGTCTTTTTTAAAGGTTAGGGAATTATTTAAGAGGAAGGAAAATATTTTTCTAAAATTTATGCATTGAATAGAATATTTTTAGTAATTCATCAAGATATCTTTAAAGGAAGATGATTTTGAGATTGAGGCCTCACCCATAAGGAAATTGTCATCTGTTAACTATTCATGGGTGATAGGGACTAGATTTTGGGTCACCTTTAACCCCTAAATTAAACTTTGCTCCCTAGCTATAAAAATGTTCCTTCCTAGTATTCTTGCCTTAAAGATAAACAAGTATGGATAAAGGGGGTCTCCTTGTCTAATGCCTCTATTATCCGATAAGAAACCTTTTGGGGTTTCATTGATGAGAATGGAATACATGGGGGTAGAGATGTAGCTATGAATGAGACCCATAATATCCTTCTTAAAATAAAAATTATTTAGGGATTTGTCCAAGAAAGTCTATAACACTCTATCATAATATTTGTTCATTTCAATTTTAATAAACATACTTACCCTTCTAGAGTTAGAAATGGAATAAAGGTTTTCATGAATAATTATTATACCATCTGTAATATTTTTTATTTCCATCAATTATCCTTGTTGTTATACTATTATACCTAAGAAGAGAGGTTGTAATTGAGTGGCTAGGGTTTTATCATAAATTTTGTATGCTATGGAGCAAAAAATAATGGGTCAAAAGTATTTTAGTTGGTTTTCTCCCCAATTCTTGGGGATAAGAACTAATAAGGTGTTTTTTAATCTTTGAGAATAGTACGTTATCTAAAAAAAATTCACATGGCTACCTCCACCACAAGGTGGATTATGTCCTAAAACTTTTGGAAGAAAAGTGGGGAAAGCCATCCGATCTAGAGGATTTATTACCTTGCATAGAAAAGACCACTTGCTAAATTTATTCAAGTGAGGGATACTTGTGTATCTCTTGGTTATATTATGGGTAAATGACCAAGGAAATGTTATTTATGAGGTTATATTTCACCTTCCTATCATAGTGAGTAGTCTCTCTAACCTAAATTTTTAAATGGTGAATGATATTTTGGTCAATAGTTTCCTCATCCTTGTTTAGGGATCCATCATCATGAATAAGTTTTGAGATCCTATTGAAATTCCTATTTCAAGAAGTCAAATTGTAGAAAAAATTGGTATTCTTTTCATCTTATTTCATCTATTTTCATCTAGATTTATATTTCCAAAAGGCCTCCTCCTTGGCATTTATATTTTGGAATGATCTAAGTAGGTGGTTCTCTATGGTGGACAAATTTTTATCATTTCTGTTGGTGGCCATCTATTCCTCAAGGATTTTTAACTCTTCTTGATGATGTTCTCTTACAAAAATATATCCCTAAAATCCTCTTTGTTTAGTACTTTGAGTTTATCTTTGATTCTTTTTAATTTTTAACTATGATGAACATGATCATTCCTTGCATTAGTTCCTTCCACCATTAATTAATAGTAATATGTATATAAAATGGTGAAATCACATGCTCTTTAATCTAAAGTAAATTCTCTTAACTTTAAAATTTGTGTTTCCTTTAAAAATGATAGGATTGTAGTTGAAATTGATCCTTTCAAGGGAGGAGAGCGAGATGGAAAAGTGTAAATCCTAGCTAAGAGAGACTAGAAATATATAGAGTCTAAATTGAATTAGACTCTCCCACACCCTTATATTGAACTAGGTGAAATTTTAACTTCTAAGGTCGATATCAACTAACCTAATACTTGTGATAAATTAATATAAGTCTAAAATGCTATTTGTGTAATCATGGGGCCCCCATTTATTTTTTGATAGAGTTATAGGTGAATTAAAGTCTTTTGTCATGATCTATTTATAGTCATAGTACTATTTTATGAAGGGTACCAAATCATCCCATAGCTTTTTGTTCCATGTTATGGTGTTGGGGGCATAGATGTTTGAGAGAATCCACACTTCCTTGGTGTCTATTTCTTTGAATAATATGGATAAGTGATTGTTTTCATCACTTATGGTCCTACCTTCAATGGATTTGTTGTCCCATTGGACTACTACTCCTTATCCCCTTGTGAAACTGATGTTGATTCATTCTACATTAAGCCAAAGTTTGTTTTAATAGTTTCTAATAGTTATTTATGACATCTTTATTTCTTGTAGTTTTATTATTTTAGCGTTATTTTTTTGTAGAATTTCGACCAACCTATGTTTATTAGGGTGGTTGAGTCCCCTTAAATTCCATGATATGAACTTTATTTTTTGGATTTGTGAAGTTTCCTTTAAGGTTTATTTGACTCCCATTTTCTCTCATTTACCATTTCTTTTCTTATGGTTGTCAGGTTAGAAGTTCATACTATAGATCTTGGAGTCTTACCTATGCCAAATTTTTCATTTCTCTTCTAGATTTGATAAGGGTCAATTGATCTCCTTCAAGTTTTTTTCCTATTTTACTTAGTGGATATTTTGATCACAACCTTTATTCAAATATATTATCTTTAATACCCAGGGACTTAGGGGTTGGAAAGGATAAGCCACCCCTAGAAGGTGGTGGGTAACATACCTAGGGAGGTCCTATTAGTACTAAATATAAGCATATTAGGGTTTTCCTGGTCAATCTTTAAGGGCACTCAATGAAAATAATAAAGGGATGATGGGGTTAGCTCCCTATCCTCTGTGGGAGTGCTAGCTCCTAGGGGCATAATTGGACTAATGGGAGATAGCAAAGGGGTGGATAAGTGGCTGACATAAAGAAAGAAAAGGAGAAAGGGGGTCATTTAGGTATAAGGTGTCTATTTAGGCTAGTAGGGAAGGGGAGTGGGGGTTAGAGGATGGGGAACTACAAGAGGGGATGGATTCATATCTAGAGTCTTTCTCAAGGAAGAGGAAGGGAGGGGTAGGGGTGATGGGGTTATGAGAACCAAGAGGGTTTGACAAGTGAAGCATGCGTCTTAGGTTGAGAAAGAGGGAATTCCTTAGACAAGTGACTCAAGATGTTTCTTTTTAATTATATAAAGAATCATATTTTCCATATTTAATGGGTTGAGTCTACTCACCATATTTTTATTTGATCTTGATTGAATGTAGAAGAGGTTTGTCTATTGGGATGAAAATGTGGAAGCACACTATGATCACCCTTCTTCTTGATCGGATGATAGTATCTATAGTAATGGGTTGTCCCAATGATTTTGGAATACCCATAATCACCTTTGGTTCCCAAAAATATATGATTAGTGTATTAAGGAAATCTATAAAAGCAAATAATCTAATAAATCAAATGAAATCTTATTCTAAACTAACCTAAACTATGAAAAGAGCTAAAAATGAAAGAAACAAAACTAAATTATACCTTAACATAAAATGAAGCTTCCTCCATTGTGATTTGGATTCAATTTTCTCTAGAAAATGTGGTTGCACATTCTTCCAAAACAAGGGAAAAATAGATAGCATCATGGTATGCAATCTCTTAGAATCTCAACATCATAAAATTGTAATGAAGAAGCTTAGAGATATAATGGCAGAATGAATTTAGGATGAATAAGCTTGACTAAATTAGAGGAAGAACCTCTAATTTATAGAATTTGGAAATGGATGTGAACCATCCATCTTGAGATGAAGATCAAGGGATGGGAATAAAAGGTAATTTTTAAGTCATAAATGGAATATTGGATTCAAAATTGGAGTGGAGAACATGAAAGACTCACAAATTAATATAAAATTCATTTGGGAGAAAGATATGATATAAAATTATTAAGTGGATGTGAGGTGGATTATTAAATTGGAAAAAAAATAGATAATGGAAGATAATGGGAATAAAGGTGTATTATTAAATTAGATTATGGAGGACAATGGGAATAAAGGTGGATTATTAAATTATATTATGGAAGATAATGGGAATAAAGGTGGATTATTAAATTATAATGGTGAGGGATAGGTGGAGTCTTTGGGCATGTGAGGATAATTTTGATTTTCTTATATTTATGAAAATTATGAATTTCCAAAATCATTTGCTCAATCTTCCAACACAAGGGAAAAATGGTTAGCAACATGGTATATGATCTCTTATAATCTCAACATCATAAACCTATAATGAATAATCTTGGAGATATAATGACATAATAACTTTTGGATAAATAAGCTTGACTAAATTAGAGGAAGAACCTCTAATTTATAAAATTTGGAAATGGATGAACTATCAATATTGAGATGAAGATCAAGGGATGTGAATAAAAGGTAATATTTAATTCATAATGGGAATCTTGAATTAACAATTGGAGTGGAGAACATGTAGGACTCACAAATGAATATTAAATTCAGTTGGGGTAAAAATTAGTTAATTAAGTTTGGATTAATTTAATGATGGAACCTTTTTTAAGAGACATCTAAATAGTGAATAGTGAATATTGAGTAGTGAATAGTGATGATGAATAGTGATTATGGAAAATTAATTATGATTATAGATTATTAGGTATTTAGTGCAAATAAGGTTGAAATCAACACAAAGTATCTAATTTTAAGTGTCAACATTTTCCCCTCTTTGAGAAGTCATTGTGAGACATTATCAAAGTAATTATTTTGCAACAAATGAAAAAGTCAAAAAGGTGGGAGAAAATAAAATTAGATGAAGAAATAATGGATGTTATGATTTCATCATTTCTAAATGATAGGTGAGGGATTTTGGATATAAGAATAAGATAATGATGGGAACAAAATGAGGGACCCACGATGATGCCCCCTTGAGTGTTCATGTATTAAATCATAGGAACACAAGAAATGATGTATCAAGTAAAATTATGAAGTGGGGAGAATGAAGGACATCAAGAAATTGAAGAACTAGAAATCAATATCAAACTTGAAAGATTAAAGTTGGTTTAAAATGATTTGGCCCTAGATAAAAACTAGGGAATAGATTGGAATTATAGTATTTCTTGATTAGAAGTTGCACACTTGGATGGTTCTTAGGACTCAGGGGTCACATGAACAAAGGTGGGAATTAAATATCTTGATAAGTTGTGGGATTTAAAACAAAAAATATAAATTTTCAAATTTGAGACGAATATTTTATAGAATTGATAGTTGCAAGTAGTTGATTAAGATTGATAGCATTTCAATTAATAGGGGCCTAGAATGTTGGAGAGAATAAATGGTGCCAAATATGAAAAGGATGTGTTAGAGGGATAAAATATTGGAATAGGAGGGGATAGGTTATGAAGAGATGATTAATTAGAAAGTGTAATCAGATGGAGATTACATGGATGGTAAGACAACTACCTTGTGTTTATTTGTGCCTTGATTTGGAATTCCAAAATGAATATGTGAGTAAGAGTGGATCAACCTAAGTTTTAATTGAGCATAAAATAATAATCACCAATGATATGAAATAACCATGATGAATATATGTATTTGATGCATAAAGATTGAAAAGATTATAATTTATGCAAAATAGAGTGCATCATGATATGGAAAAATCATAATCACACTATAGTGTAATACAAAAAAGAATCTTGACTCAAAACATGATAAGAAGAGAGAAAAACAAATAAGTGGAAAGAAGATTAATGTATACAAACAAAAATGATGAGTGTAAGATAAAACAATTAGATCATAAGACGTATGACAAGAATATTAAGAGTAAAATTTTTGAATGAAGACAAGTTCATTAGAATCAAAACAAAAAAAAGGTGAAAATAGAAACTAAATTAATCAACACTTAAAAGGAATTAAATGATAGGACAAACTACCTAATCTAGGGTTAAGACTTGTGGTAGCCAAAATAATTTAATGAAAAATAAGGACACTTAGAGAAAACCATGCAGGTGTGGATATAAATGAGAACAAGGAAAGTCATAGTGTGGAGATGATGGAGAAGTGGTCAAACTAACGCTAGCAACCCCATGCCCTTGAGAATTTCCTACATAGTCCAAACACTCTTGCCATTGAAAATTGTGTGAATTCCCATGATAATAGGGATAGAATTTAGGCCATATGTAGTTCTCCCAGAAAGGGGGAAAGAAATATGAATGAGGGAAGGATAAGAGAAATAGATAGAGGAGATTCAGATGGAAATGTACACATAAAATGGCAAGAGCATGAATAATACTACTCATAAAATAGTGAGAATATGATGGAGAGAGAAGGAGAAAATATGAGTGTTCACCTAGTTAGTGATGAAATAATCAAAATGCCCACATCATCTAAGGTGAGAGAGAGAGAGAGAGAGAGAGAGAGAGAGAGAGAGAGAGAGAGAGAGAGAGAGAATAGATGACTGAGAACTCATATAGTGATAGATATCATCATGATGTTCACCTCATATGAGGTAAGAGAGAGATAATATATGAGTGGGCACTCATATAGTGATTTATATAGTCACAATGTCAACATCATCTACAGTAAGAGATGGGCTAATAGATGAGTGGGAACTCATACAGTGACTATATAGTCATAGTGTCCATGTCATATGAGGTAAGAGAGGGATAATAGATGAGTAGACACTTTTATAGTGATGTATACAATTATAATGTCTACTTCATTTAAAGGTTTAATAGGACATACTAGAAAAATGAAGTAAAATGAGTGTACCAACATTGGAAGGGGAGAAACAACAAAGGAAAAGTGGAAGTTTACCTCCATTCAACAATTTGAATTCAGAATGAGCGGGAAAAGAATCGGGGAGAATTTGGCAGGAGGAATAGATCCTGGTGGTACAGCAGAGGAAGAAGGAAAATGTGGAGGGCCAGATTTACTAACTGAGGCATACAAAAGAAGGTTTTCATCTGCTAATGAGCCCTATAGTGGGGCTGGAAACTCACCATTGAAAAGAGCATTAGAACTATACACGGAGAAAGCGAAAGATAAAGCTAAATATAAAAAAGAAAAGAACTTTGAAAGACAGACAGGGGACCCCGAACAAAGGACCTGGTCATCGTTGTTCGGGAGAAAACCAACAAGGAAATCCCTTTTCCCACCGGTGACATCTAAATCATGCTGGGAGAAAGGTGAGTTTCAAGTTTTTATCCCAGACCCTCTACTTGATTTTTTAGTATCTTCCATGGAACTCACCCTAGCTGGAAAGTTTCTAGGAGCTAGACCAAATATAGATTCACTCAGATCTATGATCAAAAAGAAATGGACTATATGGGGAGAAGTAGACATTGCACCAATGGTGAATGGCTTTTTCTCTTTTATCTTCAATTGTAAAGAAGATTTGAATAAAGTTCTTTGTGAAGGGCCTTGGTCTTTTGGAAAATGCACTCTTACAATCAAGAAATGGGAACCAGAAATGGATTTATCAGACTCTTTCTTCTTGACCACCCCTATATGGGCTAGAATACCTGGTCTTCCATTAGAATTCTGGCATGAGGACATTTTCAATGGAATTACTAGTTCATTTTGTGAATTAGTGGTTGTGGATAACACCACGGCTTCAAGAACTAAACTCCAAAGTGCCAAAATTTATGTTAAAGTGGCAGACTTGAACCATCTCCCAAAAAAAGTGGAATTAATTTCTAAGTTTGGTAAGAAAATCCAAGAGATTGTCTTTGAAGATTTGCCAAATTCTTGCTATGCATGTAAGAAATAGGGGCATTGGGTCAAGAATTGCCCCAACAGGGGTAGACCCCATCCAAGAAATTTTCAGGAAGGGAAAAATATAAAGATTCAACAAAAGAAATTATGGAAGGTAAAAGAGGACTATCGAAAGATAGGGAATAAACAAGAAGCTTCAATTGATCTACACACAGAAGAGGTTAAAATTTCTGCAACAGAAGAATATGGCGACCTAAATTTATTAGGAGAAATAGAGCCCCTATTAAAAAAATTTAGTCCCCTAATGGAAGAGAAGGGGATGAATTCAGAGAACAAAAAATCAGATCTTCTAACAGAAGAAGAAGCTAATTTTCTAAACCAGAATACCCAAAGTTTAGAAGATCAACTTTTTGAGGTAAAGGATATTGAAGGATTAGAGGAAGGAGAAGTATTACCTGAAGGGGGGAATAATATAGAAGGAGAGATGTGTGAAGCCCAGATGGGGGAAAAGTAGGAGGCATCAAAGGATGAAAATAACACTCCAGCGAAAGAGGTCCTAATGGTAGAATAAAAGAAAGAGACTGGTAAAAACTCAAAAAACCAAAAGATAAAAGGTGAGAAAAAGAACAATACAAATACATGGCGATGAGAAATGGCAGTGTGAAAGGAAATGGTCCTCTTAGGAGCAAAGAAGGAAAAGTAAGTGAACCGCAAGCCAAATTAAAACCGAATGTAGGATCTCTAGATAAACCTGGGAAAAAATCTGCAAAGAGGAATAGAGAGATGGAAAGCAAGCACAATATAGCAAATGGAAAGTAGGCAACTCTATCAAAATGGCTCCATATCAATACAAAATAATGAGAATCCTTAGCTGGAATATTAGGGGGCTAAATAGTATATACAAAGTAGATTTAGTTAAGAATTTTGTCAGAGAGCAAAAGCTAGACTTCCTTCTACTCCAAGAAACCAAAATGAGTAAAGAGAAAGCAAAACAGATCAAATATTTTAAAAATTATACTATTAAGGCTAGCAGCTCTGAAGGCGCTTCAGGGGGAACTATGATGCTATGGAAAAAAAACCAATATTCTGGTTCTATTTTGATGGAAAGTAAAAAAAATTTGGCTATTAAAATAACTAGTTTTGACCAAAAGGAAAGATGGTATGTTGTAAATATCTATGCTCCCAATGCCAAGAACCAAAGGAAAAAGGTCTGGGAAACCATATCAAATCTCAGAAGTAAAGATTATTGTGGGCAATGGATTATTATGGGAGATTTTAATGTTCCTCTCTATGATTACGAGAAAAAGGGTGGTAACACTATTCAAATGGAAGGGAGATTTGATATCTTGGAGTTTATAAGTAAAGAAGGCTTTATGGATGTGGAGCTACAAGGAATATAGTATACTTGGAGCAATAGGAGACTTGATAATGAATGTATACAGGCCAAGCTTGATAGGGCTCTCATTTCCCCAGACTGGACAAAAGATTACACTTGTAAGTTGGAAGCTTGCCATAGAATAGGCTAAGATCATTTCCCTCTTATTTTCACATCTATCAAATTGAACCTAAAAAAGAATCATCCGTTTAGATTTGAAAAGATGTGGATGCAGCACCCATAGTTTGAAAGCAAAATAAAAGAGTGGTGGAATATACCTATTGAGGGAACAGCTCTCTTTAGAGTTGCTTCCAAGCTCAAAAATGTTAAAAAGGAAGTTAAGAAATGGAATAAGGATTGTTTTGGAAATATCTTTGAGAAAAAGAAGACTATTAAGGAAGAAATTAGTAGAATTCAGGAAAAAATTTAGGAAAACGGTTATACTTATGACTTCCATAGAGAAGAAAGTGAACAACTAGTTCAATATAAAGATATTATAACTAAGGAAGAAACCTATTGGAGACAAAGATCTAGGGTGCAGTGGTTGAAAGAAGGAGACAAAAATACAAAGTTTTTCCATCTTTCCACTCTGAAACACAGAGCTAAAACTCATATTCAACACTTGAAAAAAGGAGATCAGAAGATAACAAAGGAAAAGGAAATAAAGGAGGAAATGATTTCTTTTTCCTCCTCCCTGATGAAGGCTAATAGAAACATCAACTTGAAAATTCAGGATGATATCCTATGCGTGGTTCCTCCTTTGGTCTCAAAGGAGCAGAATAACATGTTATGTTCTATACCTAAGGAGGAGGAAATCTTCAAAGCAGTTAGATCTCTAGGAGGTGATAAAGCACCTAGACCAAATGGGTTTCCCATGTTCTTTTTTCAAAAGCTATGGAAACTAATTGGCAAAGATGTTGGTAATGTGGTGAAGGAATTCTTTGGAGCCAAACAGATGTTGAAGGAAGTTAATGCCACTTTTTTGTGTCTGATTCCAAAAAAGGTTGGAGCTGACAGTCCTGATCAGTTTAGACCAATTAGCCTATGCAATTCTCTCTATAAGATAATATCCAAAGTTCTAACAACTAGATTAATTCAAGTGATCCCATTGATAATAGCTGATCAACAAAATGGATTGATTCCAGGCAGACAAATCTTCAATTCTGTAATAACAGCACATGAGAATATTCACTCGCTATTTAGCTCTAACAAAGAGGGGTTCATAATGAAAGTGGATATTGCTAAAGCTTATGATAGGGTGGATTGGTTATTCCTTTCTAATAGCCTTACTACCTTTGGCTTTGAACAGAGTGGTTGATATGATCAAGCAGTTGATATCTACTACTTCTATTGTTGTGTTGGTAAATGGGAGTTCATCTCATTTTTTCAATCCGTCAAGGGGATTAAGACAGGGGGATCCTATTTCCCCTATTCTGTTTATAATTATGGCTGACAGTATGGGGTGATACTTAGGGGATTTAGTTCGTAAAGGTTTATTTAAGGGCTTGAAACCCTCTTCACATCCTTTAATATGTTCCCATGGTCAATTTGTTGATGACACCATCTTCATGGGGCAATCTGAAGTCACAAAAGCTAGAACTTTAAAGGAAGCTATAAATTTATATTCTTTTACCTTTGGACAACTGATAAACTGGAACAAAAGTGCAATATTCTTTACTAATACCCCAAGTCACAGACAGAACAAAATAGCAAAAATCCTTGAATGCTCCATATGATCTTTCCCTTCCTCTTACCTTGGTCTCCCTTTTGGGATGAAAGTTCCTGAAGCTGGGAAGGACTAATTAACAAATTTAGTAAGAAATTAGTGGGATGGAAAGGTAGTTTTCTAAGTCAAGCTGGAAAGTTCACCCTCCTTAAAGCAAGTCTACAAAGCATACCCACGTACACTTTGAGTCTTTTCAAAATCCCCACTAAATTTGCTGAAGCTATTGAAAAAATTTAGAGAAACTTTCTTTGGTCAGGAACCGAGGAGAAAAGAAGAATGCCTTTAATAGCATGGGATAACATCTGTAAACCTGTCGGGGAAGGTGGACTAGGAATAAGGAAAATTAGAAGTATGAACATAGCTCTCTTAGCTAAGCAAGGTTGGAGGGTTTATCAAGAAAATAAAGAATGGACCAAACTATGGAAGCACAAATACTTATTTAAGGTAAAGTCTCTCCCTGAATTCTTTTCTAATCCAGACATTTCCCATCCTTCTGCCATATGGGGGGTAGTCCAGGGGACTAAACATGTTTTAGAAGAAGGGAGTTCCTGGAAAGTTGGCAATGGTAATAAGGTGAAATTTTGGGAAGATATTTGGTTAAAAGGAAAACCTTTGCAAGATGAAATCCAAGATAAATATGTTATAAACCGTTGCAAGCAAAGAGTGGGAATAATGGTTAACCAATACTGGCAGAACAACTCCTAGGTGAACCTCACTGACTATGATCAAGATTTCAAGGATATTGAAATATCCCTAAATGCTATATCTCTATACCCTAATCTTGAAGATAAGATTGTTTGGCATAATGAGCTAAGCAGACAGTTTAAAGTTTCTTCCATTTTCACTTCAAAGGGAAATGGCAACAAACCACTGTGGACGAAGGCTTGGATCAAGGGGCTCATCCCTAAAATCAAAATATTTTTCTAGACCTTTCTCCAAAACAAAATCTTAACTTTGGACAATTTACAGAAAAGAGGAATATATATTGTGAATAGGTGTATCCTTTGTAAGAAGGGTCTTGAAGATAGAGATCATTTGTTTGTAAACTGTTCTTATACACAGCTAGTCTGGAAAGAAATTCTCAATATGTGGGGCATTGCATGGATCCATCATAAAAATGTGGAATTATCTCTTAAAAGTTGGTACTACCCCTCCAAGAATTCTGAAGCAATTATTTTATGGAAACTTACTCTTCCCCATATTTGGTGGGGAATATGGAAGGAAAGAAATAACTGAATCTTTAGAAATAAAGAGCTCCCTGGATGGGTGGTAGGACAGAACATCATTAGAGCTATTAAGGAGAATTTTTTATCACAAAAGAATCCAAGCTCAACCTTCCAAGTGGATAATCCCTTAAGTACGGAAAATTCTAAAGGTAAACCTGATAATCCCAGATTAGGAGTTACATGGAATGCTCCCCCTCAAGGGTGGATTAAAGGAAACTTTGATGGAGCTGCTAAAGGGAATCCGGGGAATGCAGGTTGTGGTGGTGTCTTGAGAAACCATACGGGAAAGGTTATTGATGTTGTAGCAATCCCCATTGGTAAATCAAATTTTCACATTGCCAAAGCTACTTCCGCCCTTCAGACCATCAAAATAGTTATGGATTCAGGATATCCCAAATTGTGGCTAGAAGGGGACTCACTGAACATCATAAATATTCTTAACAATAAAAATATTGTGTCTTGGACTATAGAGGCTATGGTAATGGAGATGAAAACCTTAATAAAAAAATTTGATAAAGTGACTATAACCCACACCTATCGTGAAGCCAACAGAGTTGCAGATTGGTTAGCAAACTGCACAGTCCAGACAGGACAAAAAATGAGGTGGCAGGAAACATTAGAAAAGAAGGTGGAACTGAGGGCACTCATTCTTCATGATGCAACTCATGCAAAGGAGGGAACGATTAGATTGTTATAGAAACATAATGAGTTGGAGAAGTGGCTGCATGGGGAAAGGTCTTCAATCATTAAAGAGGAAGGCTCTTGAAAGTGGAAGGCTCTCGAGATTCCTGAACGTGCCCAAGCAAAGCCGACTCTCAAATCAAACTGGTAGCAGGTGGGATCATTGTAAAGTTCATAGTGATTGGGTTTCCAAGGAAATGAGTATGGCTCGTGAAAGGAAGGGAGAACCAAGGAAGCAAGAACCCAAAAACTATGATGAATGGAGAGAGAAACAAGATGTCTAGAGAATCCCGTAGAAAGGAAAAGTTGTGAACTATATGGAAAAGCTCCATGGGTCAAAACCGCATATCACTACGGCCTTTTTCAAAAATTGGATTGATGAAAGGGTCACATTGCATGGTATCACAGTGAACCTTACAGAGGATTTTATAGCAGAGGTTATAGGGTTGCCTATGGATGGCCTTAAATTCTCCAAGCAGACAAGCATTTCAAACGAGGCATTTTGTAAGTTCCCCAAGACGGATGTGGAAGAGTAGAAGTTGGTCAAGAATGGAGATTTCTATGAATTGGAATAGATTAAGGGGATATGTAGGGATGTCTTATGCTGTATAAGGGAGTATTTCATCCTGGACGGAAGGAGCAAGAGAGTGCATAAATTCCACTTTGTTTTCCTTAATCATTTTAGGCACAAGGTAAGGCTATCTTTTCCCTTTTACCTGCGTTATTCTTTGGTCCAAAGTTTATTTGCTGACAAGAAGAAGGAAACACGTCCTATCCTACATGAAGGCCTAATTCTATTAATCGAAGGCTACTCCAAGAATAAAGCTATGGTTAAAAACCCTAACCAGGGGAAAAATAAGGAGTCTGGGAGCAGGAGTGAAATTGTAAAAGGGAAAGACAAAATCAAGTTCCATAGCACCAATAATTAGAATGTAGAAAAGGATACAGAGTGGGAGAGATCTAATAAACCTAGGAAGGAAATTTTGGAGGAAGAAGAAGGAACTAAAAGCTGGAATACAAATTCAAATGAGGATGAAGAATTTCAAGAGAAGAATGAGAAAGAAGGAGTCAACAAAGAGGAGGAATCTAAAAATAGTAAAGAAGAAACTAAGGAAAATCAGAAAGTGTCGGAGGAAGATAGTCCAGGATGGCCCTGTTGAGGACCCTGTTTCAAGAAATGAAAAGGAAAATATAGTTCAGGATGACAATCAAGAAATGGACATGGAAATTCAAACTAGAACCAAAGAATAGTATCAAAGGGGCTGAGAGGATCACTTTGAAGAAGGTGGGAACAGTCCCAATAAGAACTCTAAAGAATGGAGAGAGAAGGGGCAAAATGATGGAATGCACACTCCTATGAGTTGGGTTAATTGCAAAGCAGAGGCTTCTCTCCAACTTGATTCTTGGATGTGTAAGGAGATTAAGGATCTCAAAAGGAAAGTGGAAATTATGGAAGATAACCAAAAAGCTACATGGAACAAAATTAACATCATGGAAAAATAGATAAGAGATATCCCCGTCAAGCTCAAAGATTACGAGAATAACCTTTGGGAACTCATTAAGGAGAACAGAATGAAAATGGAGGAAGTAACATCCAATATTTGTGCTGCAACTGTTAATATTAGAAAAAGAGCAAATGAGGAGACCAAATCCTTGGAGGGGCCTAGCAAAAGGATGAGACAAAGCTCTAGAAAGAAGGCTACACAAGAGGGAGCCAAGTTGGCAGCAACTACCACTCAGGATACTACTATTGTGAAAGGTAAAGAAACTGTAAAAATAATTTTGGAACTGGAAGAATAGTCTGGTTCTTCTTGTTGGTTATGTTTACTAGTCCTATTCTCTGGTTTCTTTTTGTAATCTTCTGTCTATGGTGCAACCAGATCTTTGTTAAATCTGGGTTTTGACCGGTGGTCTCTCTGGTGGTTTCAGGTCCATATAAAACCTATTTTTGCTACTTCTCTGTAGTAGTTTTTAGGTTCTACCTGTGGTCATTGAGGCTTTATCTTTCATTCTTTGTACTTGGGTTTTGGGGTCCCTTCAAAACCTAATTTTACCTTAATCTAAAACATTGGAAGGGGAGACAAGATGAACCTATAGATTACATGAATGTAGAGAAGAAGCATTAGGATTTGAATATCAATACAAGGTCACTTAAATCAAGCAAACTTGGGATGAGGTTGGATAAATGGTTTGAGAATGGGAAAAGGGTTGGAAAATGGCTATGAGGTGAAGGGAATAGTTAGAGAGGGACAAGGTACAAAAATAGTACCCATGCACAAAATATAAAGACATTGAAGGAAGAAATGAATGTACATTAAGTAGTGAACCTAACAAGATTTCATGTATTAATGAAAGAGAGTGGAAGATATGAGGAAGTAGACATGGATATACATGGAGAAGAAATACAAACTAGTAACTAAACTATAATGAGTGAGGAGATGGAGTGCTAATGGGAGGATATAAGGGAGAGCCAACAAGGAATGATGTGAAGGTAGATAGGGAGATGGATGAAGTATGAGAGATAAGATAGTGAGGTCATAGATAAAGATGATTTTGGATAATGATGTAATAATCTAGACATGGATAAGGAGGAAAATAAATATCATGAATCACAAGTAATGTCATGAAGGAAGACTATAAAAATGAAATGAAATGAAGAAATGAGAAGAAAAACTAATGGTAAAAGATGGGGGTGTGAGGAATGTGCTAAACATAATAGATTGGGGAATTGAAAATAAATGTGAGAGAAGGTTACCAAACATTAAGGGGTAGGAGATGATTACAAATATGGTAGGCCATGAAAGAAATTAAAATAGGTTGAAAAGAGACTAAGGATAAAATAGTTTGGTGATGAAAATGAAAAACAAGGAAACACACAGAAGAAAGGGAAAAATGAGGAAAAAGGAGTGGAATATGGACTTAAAAAGGATTATAGGAGAGTGAAGAATCATGTGATATCATGACCAAGTAAGCATGGATAGGAGAAATGATGATAGGCAAGGATAGGAACAATGAAGAAAATCATATGGTGTTGTTAGAGATAATAATGGGATGGAAGATGTGAAAGGGGTTAAGAAAAATTAGGGGAAGCAAAGGATGGGTGGAAAAGAAGGTGAAGAGATAGGTTAGGTGTCAATAATCTTATTATAGGAGATTTACATGTTGAATGGGTGATTATAAGACATTTACAAGCTAAAAAGTGGTGAGGTGGTGAAGAAATAGGGGATAGAAAATGGAAAATGGATGGTTAAAAAGGGAATAAGTGAAGTAATACAGAAACACGATGAAATGGAATGAGATGAAGTTAAAAGATAAAGATAAGGGATTATAAGAATAAAAAAGGAATGACAAAGTAAGGAGGTTGTAAAGGATATAAAGCATAGACACTCACACAGATACAAAAGACAAGTGTGTATAGATATGTAAAGATGAAAAAGGGAATACAAAGTGCAAAAGGCTGAAATAGATAATAATAAAAGGAAAATTATGGAAGGATTCTCAAAGGATAAACACCTAGTTAGAAGGTAGTTATGGAGGAAAAAATAAGATGGAAAGGATGAAAATAAACCAAGAAAAAAGAATGGGAAATGGGAAAGGTGGGAAAAATGGAAAATCAAAAAAAATGGTGGCACACATAAGAAGAAAAGATGGATTTAGAAAAAGAGAAAAAAAAAAGAGAAAAGAACACTTGAATAACCAAAAGTAAGTGTTTAATTCAGATTTCCAAGTATCATCACCAATGTGATGCCAAGAAAAGATCATACACAAACACCACTTGGATAACATAAAATATTATGAAATTGTTTTTGATTCCTGAGTATCATAACCAATGTGATGCCAAGGGAAGAGCATACACAATTCCAAAATTACAAATATAATAATTTAAAATAAATAATTAACTCTAAACTAAAAAGAGAAAATAACAAAAACTAATTGAAAACTAATTATAAATGTAACTATGATAAATATAATATAAAATAAAGATGAGGGAAAGTCCCACCAGGGGTGCCAAAATGTATTAGAGAAATCTATAAAGGAAAAAAATCTAAGAAATCAAATGAAATCTTATTTTAAACTAACTTAAACTATGAAAAAACTACAAATGAAATAAGCAAAACAAAATTATAACTTAGCATAAAATGAAGCATCCTCCATTGTAATTTGGATTCGATTTAATCTAAAAAATATGGTTTCTCACTCTTCCAAGACAAGGGCAAACTAGGTAGCTTCGTGGTATGTGATCTCTTACAATCTTAGCATCATAAACTTGTAATGAAGAAGCTTGGAGATATAATGGCAAAATAACTTTGGGATGAAGAAGCTTGACTAAATTTGAGGGAGAACCTCTAATTTATATAATTTGGAAATGGATGTGAACCATCCATCTTGAGATGAAGATCAAGGGATGGGAATAAAAGGTAATTTTTAATTCATAATGGTAATTTTGAATTAAAAATTGGAGTGGAAAACATTTGGGACTCACAAATGAATATAAAATTCATTTGGGAGAAATATATGATATAAAATTAGTAATTGGATGTGAGGTGGATTATTAAATTGGA
Organism: Torreya grandis; assembly: GCA_037957365.1. NCBI lineage: Eukaryota > Viridiplantae > Streptophyta > Pinopsida > Cupressales > Taxaceae > Torreya > Torreya grandis. The sequence continues at coordinate 291,806 of JARHVA010004308.1, forward strand.
GAAAATTAGATAATGGAAGATAATGGGAATAAAGGTGGATTATTAAATTAGATCATGGAGGACAATGGGAATAAAGGTGGATTATTAAATTATTAAATTATATCATGGAAGAAAATGGAAATAAATGTGAATTATTAAATTAGAATGGCTGGGGATAGGTGTAGCCTTTGGGCATGTGAAGATAATTTTGATTTTTTTTAGATTTATGAAAATTATGAATTTTCAAATCCATAGAATTATTAATTAGAGAAAGATTAGTTAATTAACTTTGGATTAATTTATGCATAATAAAATAGTGAATAGTAGATAGTAAATAGTGAATTTTTTATGACTCACTATTCTATATAAGGATGATTAGAGAGGATTAGAAATGATTAGGTATTTAGTGAAAAGAAGGTTAAAATCAACACAAAGTTTTTTATTTTAAGTTTCTACAAGTAGCTCAAGTAGAAGAAACCATGTTAGGATATCCTCAATGACCAAGCTACTTAGATTCATTGCCACTTTTCATTTCCTTATGTTGACATTTGATCTTCCCATGAACCAAGGGAATTCTATGAGTACCCTAAAGTAGTCTTCTTGGAGGTGAAAGTTGAGGAGGAAAATGTTTATACCCATGGCCACCACCTCTAATTAACCTTTTGAGCACCATTTGTTTTTGGCCCACTTTTGAAAAGAATCGATATTGGGATGAAAATCATTGACCTTTACAAAGATTGATTTTTCTAGTTTGATATTTACCTTTTCCACCACAACATCTAGGATGTTGATGCATGTTTCATCATTTTCTATGGTGGGGTTAATATATAATTCATAAAGTTCTTGATCCATGAGCATTTTTCTTCAAACATGTTTCTCCCATGATATTTTTGAAGGGGATTTCTTTGTGATCCATGGTTACCTATTATAGGATTGATTAGATGCCACCAAAGAAGCCATAACTTTCTCACCCTTATTTTCTTCTCCTAGTAGGATATTCATGATTATTTCCCCATGAACTGGACTTGTGTTTCCATCTTAGAGTCTATATTTTAAGTTTTTGCCTCCTTTTTTCACCTTCCATTCCTTCTACTCTTTCTATTTCTTACTCCATCTAAAGTGGTAAATTTTATTCCTTATTAATTATTTATTCCAATATTTATTCTTATTGGGTTAGTCTCTTTGGGGCCATTAGTGTTGAAAAATAATAGATTTCTAAAATTTATTAGAGTGTATTCTTTCCATTAAATAATACAATTTCACCTAGGTATCACCCTTTTTTCACTTCCTAGATTTTTTCCCTTTGGTAGATAGACCTTTTTTTTCATATATCTCCAAATTTATGTATTTATCACTCCCCATATCTTTTAGACATGTTATCATTGTGAAATGTACTAGTTCTCAAAAGTTTCCCCTTGGAACATGAAATTTTGAAGTATAATATGCATGTTTGAGTTATTATGATATGCTTTCTTAGTAGTTACCTTATTTTTATAAAATTTATATTAGCTTTGTTTGGAACCTTTAAATTTTATTCTCCTTTTACATGCCATTTAGAACTAATTTAAGATTCCCTTATTCATTGTTTGATCATGCTTGTATCATTTATGATTTATTTTATTTTTTATCATCTTTTTCCGCTTGGGTCATATAGACATAATCTAGTCTTTTCGTCATGGATATCGAACTAATTTTACATCTCATCTTCCACTTTATCTTTAATTTGGCTATTTTAATCTAGTATAACCTTTACCTTGTGTCTATTTGGTCTTTTTTATCTCACTACGTTTATTTGATTCTTATAGACCTAATCTTGAATTTACCATTGTGGCTTTCTAAATTTATTTCATATTCCATTTGTTTATATTTTTTCATATTTCCTTTTATGACTCATGTACATACACACACTTTAATTCATACTCAAAATTAACAAAATGAAAACACACATAATAACATGACATTTTTTTAGAAATGTGCAATACACATTCATCACATGAGACACATAAGGATATAAAAAACCTACATGCCCAAATGGAATGGAGATAATGTGAAAATGGGTGCATGGTCACTACATAATTATGTAGGTCCCATTTGTTGTAATAAACCTACAAGATATCACACATGCCTATAACTCTCTAAGAAGACCTAGTGGGCATATCAAACCTAAGGACTAAAATAGATACACAAATAAATAGAGGTGGGTTTAAGGAACCAATTGATCTAATAATATGTTCTAACTCACAATGGTGTTTAAGGAGAATTCTGAGTGATTATGGATAATCACATGGTTTGGTTCACACTTAAGATGTAAATAAGGTATAATTTCATATTTACTTAGATTAGAAGAAAATTCTTACAAAATTATAATTTATTCCCCATAGGAACAAAAAATGTTCCTAATATATCTCATTTAACTCCCTAAAAATTGAGTAACCTAGCCCCACCATCAAATTAAGTCAACCTTGACCATTATATTTGATGAAAGGAAAAAATGACCTAAATATCCTTATGGAGGCCATAAGGTATTAAATTTAGTTTTTGAGTTGTAAATTTAGTTTTTTAAAAGAGGGAGGAGCTATTGTAGGATGAATTTTCCATAGTTTTCCCTCTTCTCCTTCCTCAACATTAGATGATGACCATTAATGGAGTATCTAATCTTTTGGTTTAAACTATTTATTTCAATTTAATTTTTATATAATAATACATAGATAAATGATATTATTTTATAGGTACCCATTTTTATTGAAAGCTTCTAGAAAGTCTCAGTCTTCCATAGTTTCCAAATAGATCTTAGGAACTCAAGCTCCACCATAACCATTAATGGTTACCAGTAGGTTTAAGATGAAAATTTATAAATAAAATAATTTTAGGTTTTTAAATTTTTATTAGACTAAATGGTACAAAAAAATAAAAGGGGTCACCTTTTGGTTAACTTTTTGTTCAGGCCATTTTAGGGCTCTGAAGAGTTTGTGATAGCCAATAAGACCCAAAAAGGCCTCCCAAGGACAAAACATGCACAAAGTGAAAATTGTGAGGTTATCAATTCTAAAAAATTTACATGTAAAAGTTGAAAAAAAATTGTTCGGGGATTCCATTACGTTTCCCTACCTATTAGATACTATATCTCTATAGTCGAGATAACAAAACAATTGTCTACATTGTAACAGTTCTGGTTTCAATAAAATAGTAACAAATTAAAATTTATAAAAATCATGTTTGAATTTAATTAATATTAAGTTGATTTATATATTAAATAACCATCATTTTTATTATAACTAACCACCATACCTATGTGTTAATATGTAGTGCCTTGGATAAGTGTTCAACTTTAAAATTCTAACTACCATAGGGGTATCACCAACTAGTCACAAGGGGTGATTTATAAACCATGTGGCTCGTTATCTAATCTAAACTCACCAAACTTTAAGGGATAAAAAGACCATAACACATGGTCCCATCAGTACTAACAATTAAATCAAACCTACTTCCCTACGAGAAGTGTCTAGTTCCCTCCTAGAGGGCCTATGTGTAATAAAAACTTCCTTACAAAGAGATAAGATTAAAAAATTCATTATTTAAAACCAAGAGTCTAAAACATATGAAAATAATGGTTTTGGGTCCTAATTTTCATTAAATTTATTATAATTATTTCAAAGTACCTAATATCCTCAATTTTGGTGTTTAAAACATAACAAAATTTGGTTAATTTACAAAGGAGGTATAAGGAGATTTATTTAAGAAAATTTTACAACTCATATAGATTCACCCATAGGTCAAAAAATTATTTCTTAAATTTCATTAATTTCTTGATTATCCCTAATTTACACTATAAAAAAAAATTGGATAAATTGGAATTATTTTAAGTGCCCAAAAATTATATGAATGTTTCCTATCCTTCCTTAGCTTCACACAAATCAATGAATTTTGGTAATTTCAAAAAGAGATAATTTATATTTTTAATAAAATATAAAAATACATATAAATAAATTCCCTATCCAAAATATAAAATTTGAATTTTCACACAAATAATATTTTCATTACTTTTATAATATGATAAACTCAATAGGAAGGGTATGCAATCTATAGATAAACATCACATTATTTTCAGTTGACTAATAAAAAATAATTATATTATATACATATTTTCCAACTAAATAATAATAATAACATGACCCTTAAATATCCAATATAATTTATTTACAAATTATACAAGAGTATTGATCAAGTTGGTTTTAAAATTAACTCCACTAGAAGCTACATGACCAATCAAAGGAAGGGCTTACCTCCCATCCTTTTTCCATCATTAGGTGAAATATCTAGGCACCCTAAAACCTAATACCCCTAACATTGATAATAATAACATCATGGATTAAGGTAGACAAGTTAATAAAAATGATTTTTTGATGGAAACTAAGACTTCAAAATGGAAACTCACTAGGAATCACATCTTAGAGGATACAATTTCATTTACACAAAAGAGGATTTCATCCACAAAACTAGCATACAAGGAAAGAAAAACAAAATATCAAACACCAAATGATAATATGTATACATAATTCCAACACCAAAAAAGCATGTTGAATTAGATGAATAATATGGGGAATCTATCACCCTTGTTCTACCATCTCTTGGCCATTATAGGGCATACACACCGTCGATCATTCCAAATAACTTTTAAGATGGCATAATAATTTTGTATCCATAGTAACCACTAACAATACACAAGGGATACTACATATAATGGCATAGGATCTTGGTTCCATAGTATCCACTATCATTACATAAGTGATAACCACATAAAAGTGCATATGAACCTAGTTATATAGTAGCCACTATCACTATGTACAAGTGCACAATGAGCACAAAAATTAAAACAAAATTTTTAAGTATAAAATTTCCATTTTAAGTCAATAAAAAGGCTTATAAACTATCAAAAAAATTATGAGGGATGTTACATATCCAATTCTAAATGGGAATTAAAATCACATAGTGTCTATTGGAACAACCATGAAAATACAAGAATATAAATAGGCTAGTCTAAATGTCTTAGACCTATAGAAAAGTTAGAATCAAAGTGAGGAAAGGTAATTTTAATTAAATTAAATTAAATTAAATGGGCATGGAGTCCTACCTTAGTTATTTATTTAATCCACTCAAGAACACCACCTATAGGTCCTAGGAAATGTTTATGATCCTCCACCTCTAAGTTATTACTATAATCTCCTCCACCTCTTCCTTTTTATCTCCTCCAATACCAATTTTCCAAATTTCAAAATGATAAAAAATCATCTCAGGTTAGGCTTTCCTTCCTAATATAGACAAAATTAGCTCCTCTAAAATGTAATGGTATGGTGACATGTGTCCCTTATCATCCCTTGGCTCATAGTAAAAAATCCTCCCCTCTCCATAACTCTACTTACAAGCCCAAGTAGGAAAGAAAACAAGGCCAAAAATAATATATAGGACTATTATAACATGCTATAAATGGTACATGGGATGAATAAAAAGTCCTCTTTGGATATTATAAATACTCTACAACATCCATATTAGTCTAAGGACATAAAAATAAACACCAAATATCTAAAAACCACTTTATGTTATCTTCTAAATTTATTGTATTTTCCATTCCATTCAAGTTTTGGATCAAATGGTACCACCTAAGTGGCTTAAAATAGACTTCTTTAATGAAATAAAAATTAAATATAACTATGACTTAGAAGGAAATATGTGAATAGTATTCAAGGGGGTGACTAATTATAATAGGGTTAAATAGGTCTACACTCTGACTAGGTCCACAAATTATACAAGGAGTAATTTGATCATGGAAGAGTGAAGTATATATGTCACCACTTTACCAATTATGTGTTCATTTATAATGTCGTCCCAGTTCCCTTGTCAGCCTCCCCTATCATCTTCACAAAATTTCACACATAAAATTCCCTACCCTAGATAGTTGAAATTGTAAAATATAAATAATACAAGTGATATCAATCCACATGACATTCACATACATATAAAATTCATCTCATATCAATAATAATAAATTAATACCAATCATCTAGACATATTTATAATAAAATAAATTCTTAATAATAATATATCAAGTTGTACAAAATCCATACACATCATAATTGACAACTAAAATAACATAATTAAATTGATATCATGATGCATATAATAATCATCTAATATAAGCATATATTGTTTTTTCATAATAAAATCAACATCATTACATCATATAAAGAATATTTATCTTTGACATAAAGGACCAATAGTGTCTTTTGTCCCAATAACACATAAGGCACATCTCAATAGGATGTGTTTACACATAAAATGTATAAATAAAAACACATTATAAATAGGAGTCTCACACTTTGATTTTATATGTTTTATATTCATATCATTAGGGTAGATTTTACACTCACAATAATCAAAATAATTTTATTTTCATCCATATTTATGTATAAAGGTAAGTCAAGGTATGTATATGTTACTTTAAATTATTTCATTCATTTATCATAATTTATTTTATATTTTAATTTTTTATTTTCTTTCCAAAATTACCATCTCACATTACACTATTATGGCACATGATGAGCTTTGGATGGGGAATTGACTCATTAACACATCAATATCCCTAAGTAGATATCCTAAGGAGTGGATTAAGATAGGGTTTAACTGGATGATGGTTCTCTAAAATGTTTTACTCCATGATCACATCTTATATATTCCTATATTCATTATCATGACATATACATAGTCTAGCTTCCATTTTTTACCTTCCCCTCATTTTCCTCATCTTACTCATTTTGACAAGCATTTTTCTTAATAATTAGTCCTATTGAGTTATTTATATAGTGTTTCATATATTTTATGACCAACTAAGCATCACCAAGTTATTATTATCTCTACTATCCTTTTATTTTATGAATTCAATAAATCCAACATAGTATATTTTTTCCTCATTATCATTTTCACTCACTTAGTCGAGATGACATAAAATTATTTGTTACCTATTTATATTCTAATAATTTTTCATGGCCAAGTTCATTTTATTTTGAAATAGGAAAATTTCACATATATGATTTGTATATATAGACTTCCAAATTATTATTTTTAATAAAAAAAATATGGTTAACTCTTTTCTTGAATGCAAAATCACCCTTAATAATAATAAGAACTAAGGTTTATGAGCTTACACTTAGAGTTCTAGCTTGAATTTGTTTTTTGAAGCTCATATGAGGATAAATTAAACCAAATAGGTCTAAATAGTCTTTATATTCCCTAAATAATAATAATTGGGTCTTATTACTTACATATTTAGCTTCACATACAACATCTCTCACGAATTGCCAATTGAGCTAATGGGGATATTGATGAGATAACATGTCAACCCAAGGTAATTGTCATTATACATATAATATTTATTTATTTAATGTGTGTGTGTGTGTGTTTATGAATTATATTGGTATATATTTGTCTTCCATTCCTAGATTAGTATTGGTTGAAAATTGGATCCTAATTTACTAGTCATGTATAATAGGCATTTCCACAATATCCAATTGTATGTAATTCATGAATACAATACAATGTTGTAAGAAATTTTATGAAAAAAACATAATATTAAATATTATGTAGTGGAAATGTAATTTTGAGGGTGATTTGATTATTTTCATAGTGGTGAAAGGAGTGTTACTCTATTTTTGAAATTAAGGGGTTTGTTACATATAGTGGAACCAATGGTATATGCAAGTGGTTATTACACAAATAACTTATCATTTATCTAAACACTAATGTTTATAGGTGACGTACATTAAATGACCATAGAGGTTTCAAAACTACTATTTTTCATTAACTAGAGGGTTTGACACCTATTTTAACCTTTTAGGGTTTACCTAATGTAAATCCTATGTTTGATTAAAGGGTTGAGTTATTTAAATCAGTTAAATAATATGTAATAAATATCCATTAATTTTTTAAATAATTTGAATTTCTTTCAATTTCTAAAAATAGTAATAAATGTGTAAATAGAGACTTATCTAGAAAACACATGATGTGGAAGATTTGAGTGATAAAAATTGGAATATAAATAGGTCTAAGTGTTGTCAATAAGATACATATGTCATAACCTCTCTTAGATATAATCTACACACTTATAAAGTAGCATAATGTGGCTATAGTTTCCTAAAATGGTGCTAGTGTCCTCTTATAGGGTTATTCCTAGATTATTGGTGCACCTGTGCCTATATAAGTTTTGTTCCTATGTGCACAAAATTTAAAAATCTATATTGTCCATGTAATAGCTAATTTATTATAAAAATCCTAATCATACTTATGATTATGGCATGAGATGAAAATGTGTTTTCCTTAGTAGGATAGGTTGGATATCCTCAACACCCCATTGTGAAGGTAATTGCCTACTTACCAATGCTCTAAGGAAGGATCAAGCCTAATGTAGTTCTCCTCACCTAAGGGTTGGTGAAAGTGAAAGTGATGCTAGAATGATATTGGTCTTGAATTCCTTTAGTGTAATTTAGATTATAAATATTGAAAATCTGGGCTTAGGGAAACTTTATATGGTAATATATAGAAGTAGGAAAAAATAAGGATTAATAACCTTGATTTTTCTCAACTTGTTTCTTGTTTAAATATTTTTTTGAATATATTTTCCATCCAGTGGATACAAGTCTAAAATTCATGTATTTATAGTGTTTTATATCTTGTGTGGATAATAAAATATGCTAGGCCAACCTTATGAGCGGTTAAATTTTGAAAATACATATGTTCAGGAGATTTAAGACAAGGGACACTAATGCCATATTGGGGACACTAGCACCATGTGTATCTAGTGTCCTTAATGTGGTGCTAATATTTAGATGGTAGGTTTCCATCCATAAAAGGCCAAGATATGGGAATGAAGGTTTGAGACTATGTTTTAGATGACTAGGGATGCCTGTAGACTACATGAATGTTTAAAAAGTGTTATAAAAGGCTCTAAGATAGGTATAGGGGTAATCTAGGAATGGGTTATCTCAAGTAGCATTCTTAGCACTCAAATACTAGTTTTAGGTGATTACAATCCCCCCCCCACTTTATACTAAAAATATACTAAAGTGAAATGACTACTATGAATGAAGAATAAGTGTACCTAAACTTACCTAGGAATTGAAGCCCATGTAGTTAAGTTTGAGTATGTGAAGCATGACAATGAAACGTGCATAAATTACTCCTTACTTAAGAGACATAAAAATTAAAATACTATCTTGAGTAAATAAATAATTGAGTAAAATTTAATAAAGATATGGGAAAGGGGAAAGGAAAAAATACACCTCATTGGGTACATGAACCAATGCATGAACCTAATGACAACCTGTGTACATGTGTATATATGGATAAAATCATCATATAAAATGGATTGAGATTATATTTTGTTCAAAAATTATGTGTGGATGTGTAAATAACTTAGTCCATTTTTGACTCCATCATTTCCCAACCCTGCTTGGTGGATCATGACCTATGAATAACTTGGATTAGACTAAAAGTGTGTGTAACCCTCTCATGAGGGTGGATCAATAACTCAAGTAGGCTATGACTCCATCATTTCTCACCCATGTTTATAAGATTCATTTGAAATTGAACTATGAAAAGTACTAGAAATATATAACTAGGTATATATAACTATTTAGGTTATCTCTGCAACCACTCGAGTACATTTGGTAGTTCTTGGCCACTTTAGAATGCCAACCACTAAATAAGAAGTAAATCATGAAAATAGTGACAACATAAAGTATGATTTCAAGTGTATACATCATATAAAATGACATGGATTTTTCCATTTCATCTTATCAACATATTTATTACTAAGCATATGGAAATAATGTGCTACATACATGCCCCCAATCTGATATCTGAGTATATTGATTCTAGATTGAGGTGTAATGTGTGTATTTGAGCATATTAATTAAATATGGGAATTATAATTATATGCATGATGCCCCCAATATGAGAAGAATATGTGAATATGAGTTGAAAAGGTTTGAATTTTAGCAAATTATGAGCATAACTATCAAACCTATAGTTTTGTTTATGAAAACTTGTATTGTACTAGGTGTACTATTGTAGATAATTTAAACTACCATGACACTAGGGCTACTAGATAGTAACACCATTTCCTGGATATTATCTCTATGTGTAACTAATGTCCCTATCTTGATGCCATGGTTGTTTGGTCTAAAATCTAATTTAATGAACTACTTATTGATTCCCTATTTTTTCTTATGTCTTACTTGTGCCTGATTTCCTAAATTTGAGACTATGCTAAAAGTGTTTTGTGAATGTAATGTGGGAGCCTAATCTCTTTGACCAACCCCTATGAATTCTCCTTCATTTTATGGTATTTATCAAACTATGTAATAACTATCCTCAAAATAAATAGCACTACAAAATGTGTTAGCTAAAGTATATATGATAATCAAATACAATGACAAAACATAACATCAGTATATAAGAGAATATGATCATAATTAGTTTAAGATGTATGTTGTATCTATAATTTCACAATGGAATCAAAATAAATGTAATCAATGTGTATAATAACAAATCTAAGTAGCTACCTATGGGTATAGGGCATGATGTCCATCATGACACCCCAGTAGGAAGGGTAGATGCATGAGGTCCTTCATGGAATAAAAAGTTAGTGTGTGCAATAAGAAAATAAAAGGATCATGTCCATGATGCATACAAGAAAAAATACATACAAAAAAAATGAGGCACACAAAATATGCCAAGGGGCCATAATACAAGGGACATAGGCACATGTCATTAAATCGAAGAAAATAAGACATACAAGGACATGTTAAAATGTCCTCATATGCATGAAACAAGCAAGTTGGATTAGATACACATATAAGGACATGTTCAAATATATCTAGACACATTCATGAAAGAAAACATAAGGGACATGGGAACATGTCCAAGACATACATGAATATAAGTTTCATAGATCCAAAGAGCAATGGCATATTCAAATGACCTTGAATATAAGAAGGTTAGGGAATACAATCAAGTATAAACTAGGAAATATAGAAACAAAATCATGTATGAATATAGTAAAAATATATGTAAGAGAGATAATATATATATGCTAGGTCTATACTATTGATATTTGGATAAAAATCTGATTAAGACTAACAATGATCAATATCAAGATATAACAATTCTAAACTAGGAATGTAGAGAATGTAAGGATATACTCTGGTGATATAAACTATGTATGAGATGCCCTCAAGAGAGTGGATGTATAAAATTAATAATACTAAATGGGTTTATATGTCCATATTAGGTAGAGTATATCAAATCTAAATCAGTGTAGTAAACTTGAGTCCTGTATGGAATCTATAAGCACTCAACAAGAACAAGTGCAACATGTATATATGATAAAACTAACTATACTAAGATAGCTAGCATATGTAGTGTCTAGAAAATATAAGAAATGTAAATAAATCAATGCATACAATCTATAAATTTTGTATTTTATGAGTAATATTAGATTGCTCTTGTGTTTTGGCATGTTATATTATTTTTTTATAATTTAGAAATAATCTATTTATAAGAAACATGAAAATGAATTATTTACAAGGACTAAAAGAGAGGGAAAGCATGTAAAAGAGAAGAGAAACCATACTAAACGATGAGAATCATGGGAGAGTAACTATCACTATGTCCTCTATCAAAAATAGGTATGGTAATATATTTTTCAATGTGAATTATTTTATGTAGTTGAATGTTGATATAGTAGGAGTCTGAGTATTGTTCATTATCATAATAATAATATTACTCATCATCAGAATCATAATAACCTCAAATGATAGATGGAATTGCCTTATAATATGGAATTGACCAATTGAATTTTACTTTAGAATATTAATTATGATGTTTCCATTTGAAAATATGCATTTTTTAGGCATATGGTCTCATGGAGACTCTTTTGATAGAAAACTTATTTTGAGAATGCTTGTTGGCTTAGCAATATTTTGACTTTACAACTTAAGTTTTTGATCTTTCTGTAACATGTCCTTTGTATCTAAATGTTTTAACTTGATAAATTATATATTTTAATCATTTTACTTAGGATGTTCAATAAAACCCAAACCTTTTTGACCAATATTATCAATTTCTAGAATAGGAGTAGTGATGCTTGGGGCTTGTTTGCCCAAACCTTGACCATGGTAATCAAACTATTGTAGATATTTGTGACCAAAATAATACCATTTCAAAATTTTAGCTTCATTTTTAGAAAGGTATATTTTCATATTTTTATTTATTTACATGTTCTTGTTGTAATATTTCTTAGTTTGATTATGTTTTATGAACCTTTTATTGTTATGAGTTATGCTTTAGAAGCCATTTTTGTACTATTTTTAAAGTTTACCTTTTTTCAATTGGTGGATATTCAATTGTATGTTTTTCAGATTAAGTGTCATATGTGAGTCATATGTATCCATTATTTGGTGTATTTTCATTTTCAATTCTAAACATGAGTCAATGTGGTACCCACACATTCTATGATATGCACAACTTAGCTTTAATAATATCCATTATTATCTCACTCTAAATCTTATTGGAACTTTGAATGATTTTTAAATCACTATTTGTAGATGTATTGTATTTTGATTTATGATTTGGATATGTAACATTATTTTCCACATATTGACTACGTGAAGATGCATATTCATGATTTACATGGTTGTGTCATGAAGGCCTTTATCTTGTAAATTGATTTTCCAATTATGTAATATTTTATTATAATTTTATAAACCTACAAATTTATTTATCATATTAATAATTTGATCATATGGAGTCTCACAAGTGCAAACCGTATCTATTTCTAATTGAACATGTAGACACACACCCTATACAGAAGTGGTGTGAATAGGCTAAATATTGGAATTAGTGATATTTATAGAGGATAATTAACTCATGGAGGGGTGATGTCATGGAACTAATTAGATGTAAATGATCTATAACCCTCATGGAGATGTGGAGGATAAGGATATTCTTTCTTATGCATAAGATATGACATTGAAACTTGAAACATAGTTGTTAGCTTATATGTTAAATCCCTTATGCATGTATGGGTTTTCTTGTTAATGGAATTACAATTAAGATAAATATAACATGCTATGAGATATGAAACATATTTCAATTGATATAAATCATCATCTATACATTTATTTATGTCTTTTTAGAGTTCATTTTGAATTAAAGGGAACAAGCATGCACATGAAAGTATTAAACATTGGAACAAAAAAGTTATAAATTTATTTTTTCATTATGAACATCATGATTATATGAAATACATATAAAAATATATATGATTATGAAATTTAATTTATATAAATTTAAACCCTAAGGTTATCTAGGGTTAGGGTTTTGAATTAGGGTTGCTTTGTAAAAAAATTAATTACATTAAATATTGAAACCCTAATGTGGGATTGATTAAATGACATAGGTTATGCCAAAAAATTATAAAAATAGAAGTTTGTAACCCTAATTTAATGCACAAAAGTTGGGAAAAGGTAAACCCTATATAAAAGTATGATTTTAAGCAATATTTGAAGTAAGTTAGGTTTACCAAATGTTTTAACCTTTTAGGTTTTAGCTAATGTAAATATTATGTCTATTTAAAGGGTTAAGTTGTATAAATTTTTGAAATAGTATGAAATAAATAACCACTGATTTGCTACATGTTTTGATTTTATAAATATAATAGTATGTGTAAATAGATACTTATCTAGAAAATACCTAACATGGAAGATCTAAATCCTAAAAATTAGGATATGAATAGGTTTGCATGTCATCAATAATATCCTTGTGTCAAATCCTCTCCTAGATAATAGCACCATAGTTTTATATTATCACCATGTGGCTCTATTATCTTTAAAAATGTGTTAGTTTCCTTTGTATAGGATTGTTCTTAAATTCTAGGTGCACCTACTCCTATACTTTTAGGTTCTACTCTTACATCCATGAGATATAAAACTCCATATTTTGACTATAATAGATTATTTATGATGAAAGCCCTAATCCTCCTTACAATTATGGTATGAGATGAAACTATGTGTCCTTTAGTAGGATAGGCTAGACATCCTTAACACCCCACTATGAAGAGAGTTTCTTATATATCAAAACTCTGAAGAGGTATCAAATCCGATGTATTTATCCCCACATAAGTGTTGGTGAAAGTGTAAGTGATGCTAGAATGATAGTAGTATTGAATTATTTGAATGTACTTGAGATTCTAAATCTTAAAAATCTAGGCTTATGGTAGCTATAGATGGTAGTATATATAAGTAGGGCACAATAGGGATTATTGACCTTGATTTTTCTCAACTTCTTTCTTTTTTTAGTAGGTGTTTTGTATATATTTTATATCCAATGTATATAGGTCTAAAATTCATGTATTTATAGTGTTATGTATCTTGTGTAGATAATAATATATGTTTATTCCAACCTTATTAGGGTTTAAATTTTGAAAATATATCCATTCATGAGATTTAAGTCAAGGGACACTAGAAAAATATTAGGGACACAAGCACCATGTGGCTCTAGTGTCATTAATGTGGCACTAATGTCTAGATGGTAGTCTACTGAGCACAAAGTTCTATGATCTAGGAATGAAGGTTTGAGACTATATTTTAGCTAACTAGGAATACATGTGGACTGCATGAAGGCTAGAAAAGTGTGATAAAAGGATCTAGGATAGGTCTAGGGTGAATATAGCAATGGTTTTCCTCAAGTATCACTCTTAACACTCAAATACAACTTTTACTTTATTATAACAACATAGAAAAATCCTAAAGGTGAATAATTGAAAACACTTATTCTTTGAATGGTTGGCTCATTTGAGAATATTAGTGGATTTTTTAGTTATATCACATAAATATACACCTTTTTGGAAGGAATATAACAATATAATTGTCTTGGTCTAAACACTCAAATCATGGAGAAATTTGAAATCGGTATGAGCGGGAAAAGAATTGGGGAGAATCTGGCAGGAGGAATAGATCCAGGAGGAACAGTAGAGGAAGGAGGGAAACGTGGAGGGTCAGGATTCCTAACTGATGCAGACACAATAGGGCCGCTAGTAGTTCCTATGCTCTATAGTGGGGCCGGAGATCCTCCATCGAAAAAAGCAGCAGAACAATCCATGGAGACAGCGAAAGACAAAATAGCTTTTAACACAGAAAAGAATCTTGAAAGGCAGAAAGGGACCCACGAACAGAGGACCTGGTCATCGTTGTTTGGGAAAAAACCGACTGGAAAATCCATCTTCCCCCCGGTGACATCAAAATCCTGCTGGGAGAAAGGTGAGTTCCAAATTTTCATCCCTGATCCCTTACTTGATTTTTCGGTTTCCTCAATGGACCTCACCCTAGTAGGGAAATTTCAAGGAGCAAGACCAAATATAGACTCACTCAGGTCCATGATCAAAAAGAGATGGGCTATACGAGGAGAATTTGACATTGCACCTATGGTGAATGGTTTTTTCTCCTTCATCTGTAACTATGAAGAAGATCAGAATATGATCCTGAGTGAAGGACCTTGGTCCTTTGGAAGAAGTACCCTCACTATAAAGAAATGGGAACCAGATATGGATTTATCTGAGTCTTTTTTCTCAACAACTCCTATTTGGGCTAGGCTACCAGGGCTACCTTTAGAGTTCTGGCATGAGGACATCTTTAAAGGAATAGCTAGCTCTTTTGGTGAATTAGTGGCAGTGGATAAAGCCATGGCTTCAAGACCCAAAATCCAAAGTGCCAGAATCTACGTTAAAGTGGCAGATCTAAACATCCTCCCCAAAAAAGTGGATCTTATTTCCAAACTTGGTAAGAAAACCCAAGTGATTGTTTTTGAAGATTTGCCAAATTCTTGTTTTGTGTGCAAGAAGCAGGGGCATTGGGCCAAGAAATGCCCCAATAGGGGAAGAGCCATTTCTAAAAACTCTCAGGAAGGAAAAAATATCAAGATCCAACAAAAGAAAATATGGAAGGTTAAAGAAGACTATCGAAAGATAGGGAAGCCTCAAGAGGCCGTAGCTGACAAAGACATAGATAAGGGTATATCTACTGCTTTAGTAGAAGCGGACGACCCTAATACAATAGGAATATCAGATCCCCTTGTAAATATTTCTAATGTCCTGATGGAAGAAAAAGGGAAGGGAACAGAGGACAATGTATCAGATCTTCAATCTAAAGATGAGGTTATTGCCTCTACTCAAAACTCTCAAAGCTTAGAAATCCAAGATTCAAAGATGTATGAAAAAGAGGAATTAGAGGAAGGAGAAGTAGATCCTAAAAGAAGAAACATTATAGAAGAAGTAGAGGATGAATTGAGTGAAGGTCAGCCTGGGGAAAAGAAGGAGGAACCAAAGGTCAAAATTACAACTCCAGCTAAAGAGGTCCTCGAGGCAGAAGAAAAGGATGAAGATGGTAAAAAACCTAAAAACCAAAAGATTAAAGGAGAGATAAAGAATAATTATAATCACATTATGACAAGAAATGGTGGAGCGAAAGCTAATATTTCTCTAAAGAGTAAAGGAGGAAAAGAATTTGGAAAACAAGCCAAATTAAAACCGGATGTAGGTTCTTTAGAAAAACCTGGGAAAAAATCTGCTAAGCAGAATAGAGAATTGGAAAGCAAGGTCAATATAGTAGATGGAAAGCAGAAAACATTGGGGCAATATATGAATAGTAATAAAAAGAAATGAAGATTCTTAGTTGGAATATAAGGGGTCTAAACAGTCATCTTAAAATAGACCTTGTTAGGAATTTTGTTAGAGAGTAAAAGCCAGACCTCCTTTTGCTTCAAGAAACAAAAATGAGTAAGGAAAAAGCTGAACAAATCAAAGACTTTAAAAATTACACCTTTAAAGCTAGTAGTTCTGAAGGCGCTTCAGGAGGTACTGCGATTTTATGGAGAAAAGATCTTTTTGTTGGATCAATTTTGATGGAAAGTAAAAATTTTCTGGTGACTAAATTAATTAATGCAGACCAAAAGGATAGCTGGTATGTTGTTAATATTTACGCTCCTAATATCAGGAATGAAAGGAAAAAGGTATGGGAAACTCTCTCAAAGCTTAGAAGGAAAGATCACTGTGGGCATTGGATTATAATGGGAGACTTTAATGTCCCTCTTTATGATTATGAGAAAATGGGTGGTAATACAATTCAAATGGAAGGGAGAATTGACCTTATGGAGTATATCAGCAAAGAAGGCTTAATGGATATGGATTTGTAGGGAATTCAGTACACCTGGAGCAATAAGAGACTGAACAAGGAATGCATACAGGCCAGGCTTGATAGGGCTCTCATATCCCCAAACTGGATAAAATACTATAATTACAAGTTGGAAGCATACCATAGAATTGGCTCAGATCACTTCCCTTTAATATTCTTAGCGAACAAACTAAACCAAAAAAAGAATCATCCTTTCAAATTTGAAAAGATGTGGCTGCAGCATCCACAGTTTGAAGACAAAATAAAAGAGTGGTGGAATATCTCTATAGAGGGATCAGCTCTCTTTTGAGTTGTTTCCAAACTCAAAAATGTTAAAAAGAAAGTTAAGAAATGGAACAAGGACTGTTTTGGAAATATTTTCATGGAAAAGAAGATCATCAAGGAGAATATTAGAATAATACAGGAAAAAATTCAGAAAAATGGATATACTGCGGAATCCCAAAGAGAAGAAAGTGAACATTTGGCACAGTATCAAGACATAATAACTAAGGAGGAAATTTATTGGAGACAAAGATCAATTGTGCAATGGTTGAAAGATGGAGATAAAAATAAAAAGTTCTTCCACCTCTCTACCTTGAAACATAGAGCGAAAACACATATTCATCATCTGAAAAAAGGAGCTCAAAAGATAACAGAGGATAAGGAAATAAAGGAGGAAATGATTTCATTTTTCTCTTCCCTGATGAAGGCTGATAGAAACATTGACTTGAAAAGTCAGGCTGATATTCTCCGAGTGATTCCCCCATTGATCACGAAGGAGCAGAATAATATGTTATGTTTTATACCTAAGGAGGAGGAAATTTTTAAAGCTGTAAGATCTCTTGGAGGAGAAAAAGCTCTGGGACCAGATGGTTTCCCCATGTTCTTTTTTCAAAAGTTCTAGAAATTTATAGGAGAGGATGTCAGTAACGCGGTGAAGGAGTTTTTTGGAGCTAAACAGATACTAAAGGAAATAAATGCCACTTTTCTTTGCCTTATCCCGAAGAAAGCTGGTGCGGATAGTCCAGATCAGTTTAGACTGATTAGTCTATGCAACTCCCTCTATAAAATCATTTCCAAAGTACTAAAGACCAGACTAATCCTTGTGATCCCCTCAATCATTGATGAGCAGCAAAATGGTTTCATTCCTGGCAGACAAATCCTTAACTCAGTTATAATGGCGCATGAGAATATTCATTCACTTCTCAAATCCAACTCTGAGGGGTTCTTGATGAAAGTGGATATAGCTAAAGCATACGACAGGGTGGATTGGCTTTTCCTTTCTAAAAGCCTTATTGCCTTTGGATTTGAAAAAAGAGTGGTTGATATAATCAAACAGCTGATATCAACAACTTCTATAGCTGTGTTGGTAAATGGGACCTCGTCTCATTTTTTCAAACCGTCTAGGGGATTAAGACAAGGGGATCCTATATCCCCTATTCTATTTATTATCATGGCAGATATTATGGGTCACTACCTTGGGGACTTGGTTCAAAGAAGACAGTACAAAGGTCTGAGACCCTCTTCGCATCATTTAACTTGCTCCCATGGTCAATTTGTGGATGATACTATTTTCATGGGTCAGTCTAAAGTCACTGAAGCAAGAACTCTTAAGGAATCCATTAATCTGTATACCTCTGCTTCTAGACAACTGATAAACTAGAATAAAAGTGCAGTTTGCTTTACTAACACCCCTGTTCATAGACAGAACAAAATCGCTAGAATTCTTGATTGTTCTATAGGCTCTTTTCCTTCCATATACCTTGGTCTCCCTTTTGGATTGAAAGCCCCCGAAGCTTTTTGGGAAGGTCTTATCAATAAATTCAGCAAGAAGTTAGCGGGATGGAAAGGTTGTCTTCTTAGTCAAGGAGGAAAGTTAACTCTCCTCAAAGCAAGTCTTCAAAGTATACCTACGTATGCGTTGAGTCTCTTCAAAATCCCCTCCAAATTTGCTGAGGCAATAGAAAAAATCCAAAGAAACTTTCTTTGGTCTGGATCTGAAGAGAAAAGGAGAATGCCACTTATTGCATGGGATAACATCTGCAAACCGATTAAGGATGGTGGACTTGGCATAAGGAAAATAAAAAGTATGAACACTACCCTTCTAGCTAAACAGGGGTGGAGGGTTTTTCAAGAAAATAATGAATGGAGTAAAATATGGATGCATAAGTATTTATTTAAGGCACAGACACTCCATGATTTCTTTTCCACTCCAGATATTTCTCATCCGTCTGCTATTTGGGGGGCAGTCCAGGGAACAAAACATGTTCTTGAAGAAGGAAGTGCATGGAAAGTTGGTAATGGTAAAGAGGTGAAATTTTGGGAAGATACCTGGGTAAGAGATAAACCTTTACAGGAAGAAATCCAAGATAAAGATGTTATAGAAAGATGTAAACAAAGAGTGGGCACTATGGTTAATCATTATTGGCAGAACAACACAATGGGTAAACCTCACTAACTATGATCAAGATCTCAAGGATATTTAATTATCCCTAAATGCTATATCCCTAAATCCTAACCAAGAAGATATAATTGTTTGGTATCAGGAGCCAAGTGGATAGTTTAAAGTCTCTTCCTTCTTCATCTCTAAGGGAAACGGTAGAAAACCGATTTGGACTAGAGCCTAGATCAAGGGGCTCATTCCTAAAATCAAGTTCTTTTACTGGACCCTCCTCCAAAACAAAATTTTGACTCTGGATAATTTACAGAAACGTGGAATCAATATTGTTAATAGGTGTATTCTGTGTAAGAGACACCTTGAAGATAGAGATCATCTGTTTGTGAATTGTTCCTTCACTCAGCTTGTTTGGAAGGAGGTTCTCAATATGTGGGGTATCACTTGGGTTCATCAAAAAAATGTTGAACTTTCTCTTAAAAGCTGGTATTGCCCTTCAAAGAATCCTGAAGTTATCTTCTTATGGAAAATTACTCTTCCCCATATCTGGTGGGGAATATGGAAGGAAAGAAATAACCCAATATTCAGAAACAAAGAGCTCCCTGGATGGGTGGTTGGCCAGAACATCATTAGAGCTCTAAAGGAAAATTTTTCTTCTCAAAAAAATCTAAGCTCTAACCTAAATGTGGATAATCCCCTGAGGAAGGACATTACTCTCGGTAAACATTATAACCCCAGATCAGATGTGACTTGGATTAGTCCGCCTCAAGAATGGATTAAAGGTAATTTTGATGGTGTAGCAAAAGGGAACCCGGGAAATGTTGGTTGTGGTGGTGTTCTGAGAAACCATGTGGGAATGGTTATTGATTCTATTGCAATTCCCATAGGTATATCAAACTGCCATATTGCTAAAGCTACAGCTGCTCTACAAACCCTTAAATTAGCTATGAATTCGGGATATTCTAAATTGTGGCTCGAAGGGGACTCTTTGAATGTTATTAATATCCTTAATAATAAGAATTCAGTGTCTTAGACCATAGAGGATAAGGTTAAGGAGATGAAAACCCTTATGAAGAAATTTAAAGAAATAAAAATCACCCATACCTACCGTGAAGCCAATGGTGTCACAGATTGGCTTGCAAATTGTGCTGTCCAGGAGGGGCATATAGTGAGGTGGGATGAAACCTTAGAAAGGAACGTGGATTTAAAGGTGATCATTCTTCTTGATGCCACACATGTGAATGAAGGAAGGATTGGAGCGTATCAAAATCTTAATGAGTAGGAGGAGTGGCAGCACGGGGAAAGTAACCCAATTATCAAAAAGCAAGGCCCTCAAGAGGGAGAAGCGGATCCTGAAAAGCCATAAAAAAATTTAATGTCCAAATCAATTTGACAGCAGCAGGATCCAGGGTAACATCCACAGTAAATAGGATTCTAAGAAAATGAGTATGGCACGTGAAAGGAAGGGTGAACCCCATAAACAGGAACCCAAGAGTTGTGCAGAATGGAGAGAGAAACACCAAGTCTGGAAAATCTTGTAGAAAGGAAATGTCATGAGTTACATGGAAAGGCTTCACAGTTCTAAACCGCACATCACGACGGCCTTCTTTAAAAATTGGTCTAACGACAGGGTCACCCTGCATGGCGTAACTGTTAATTTAACTGAGGATTTTCTTGCCGAGGTTACAGGGTTGTCAATGGAAGGAATCAAATTTTCAAAGCAAACCAGCATATCGAACGAAGCATTCTGCAAATTCCCCAAAACGGATGAGGAGGAGTAGAAAATGGTAAAAAATGGGGATTTTTATGAGCTAGACCAGATAAAAGGGATTTGGAGGGACGTCCTAAGCTGTATTAGGGAATACTTCATCCTAGATGGTAGAAGTAAATGAGTGCATAAGTTCCACTTCATCTTCCTCAACCACTTCAGGCATAAGGTAAGAATATCTTTTCCTTTCTAACTTCGCTACTCCCTGATTCAAAGCCTTTATGCTCATAAGAAGAAAAACTTGCGCCCTATTCTTCATGAAGGTGTTATTTTGCTCATTGAAGGCTTTTGCAAGAATAGGGAACTGGTAAAGTATCCCAAACAGGGGAAAAACAAGTTGACAGGGAATAAAAAGGATGAAAATGAAAGCAGAAGAGGTAAAATTAAGACCCCTAATCCCAATACATAGAATGCAGTAGGAGAAAGGGGTCGGGAGAGAATTGGAGAACCCGTGGAGGAAAAACGGGTGGAAGAAGATGGAACAGAGAGCTGGGAAACCAATTCTAGTAATGATGAAGAAGGACCTGAGGATATGGAAAAAGATAAAGTCAATACTGAGGAGGACTCTGTTACCAGAACAGAAGAGAAGGAGGAAGACTAGAAAGATGAGGAGGATGACACTGTCCAGGAAGATTCTAGTGAGGACCCAACGTCAAAGAATGAAAAGGAAATCTCAGTAAAGGAAAATATTCAAAACATATAGATGGAAATTGAAGAAGGATTCAAGGAGCGGGAATTAAAGAGCCAAGAAGACTTCTTTGAAGAAGCTAGAAATAGTCCAAACGAAAAGGCTGAGGACTGGAAAGGGAAGAAATAGAATGAGGAAATACACACTCCTTTGATTTGGGTTAATAGTAAAGCTGAGTGTTCTTCCCAATTAGATGCCTGGTTGTGTAGGGAGATCATTGATCTAAAGAAAAAAGCAGAAACATTGGAAGAATCTATGAAAGCTGCTTGGAACAAAGTAAATGACATGGAAAATTAGTTAAGCCACATCCCTGTGAAGCTTAAAGTTTATGAAAACAACCTCCGGGAGCTTATAAAGGAAAACAGAAAGAAAATGGATGAAGTAACATCCAACTTTTGTGCAGATGCTATCAATATTGGGAAACATGCTAATGAGGAGATGAAAGTAATAGAGGGCCCCTGCAAGAGGACAAGGCAAAGTTCCAGAAATAAAGACACACAAAAAGGAGACTCGCTGGAGGCTTCCACCCAGGAAATTGCTTTGAAAGAAAAAGAAGCCATGAAGTTGATTCTGGAACTGGATGAATAATCCGGTCCTTTTTTTCGGTTAAGAAACTGGTACTAATCTCTAGTTTTATTTTGCTAGTTTTCAGTTTGTTGTTCTATCAGACTTTTGTTTTTTGGGTCATGTTCGGCTGTATCTCAATGGTTTCTGGACCATTCTATATCTGTTTTTACTACCTCTATGTAGTGTTTTTAAGGCATTTCTTGTGGGCTTAGATTGCTCTTTTTTTGCTCTTTGTTAAAGGGTTTCGGGGCCCCTTCAAAACCTGCTTTTACCTCTAATCTAAAACAATATAATTGTCTTGTAATTTGATTCACATTAAAAGATATAAACCTCAAGTCTTAGTTCATGTTTCTATTCATGGTAAAAGTGGGTTGTTAAACGGGCCCCAACCCATTAAAAAATGCTAATAGGCCATGTCTAAAACCCAAAATAAACATGTAAGCCTATTTAAATACCAAAAATAATATAAAAACAACTTTCAATAATAAAATAACCAAAAAAGATTAAAGACAACACTAAAAACTAAGGCCCTTCTAGACTTCCATTACACTAGTCTAATTTTTCTCCATGTTTGTAATCATAGATTCGATTATTTGGATAATTTGAGGATTATGACTCTCCTAAATCACTCCCTTATTTTTGTTGTTTGGTTTTCCATGATCTAAAATTTCAATCTTCCTTTTTGCCACCACTTTAAGACCTTCCATGTTTTGAATACAATTCTACAACGAGGAAATACTTAAGACAATAATCATTCTTAGATTGTCCATGAAATATTAATTATCATGATCCATCCTTATAGCTTTGTCATTAATTATTTATATCTATTTTTTAATTTCCATTATCTCATTCCTTGTGTAAAATATACCATCATTCTTTTTCATATTGTTCACTATTTCCTTGAGTTTTGCATGGTCCCTCATGAACCAAAGCATGAATGCTTTATGAAATTAAATATCATCTTCTATTTGATAAAAAATGTTCTAAATTTTTAAAGACAAAATGATATCATCAAATTCCTTATCCCTTTTCTGATTCTCAATGGTTATTTCAACCCTGATCTCCACAAACCCTTCCTCAAGCTATTGCAACCCTTCAACTACCTAATTTAGTTTATTCTCTTCCATAGAAATATCATACTTTCCCACATTATCTATCTGAGGATCCTCATTAACCATCTCAAAATCCCTTGTTTTTATCATCCATCATCCACATTTTTAGCAATCCCTGCATCTAACTCCTCTTTATCTAGGTCAGTAGGATCTTTACTCTAAATACGTTGTTGATCCTTCCTTTGTTTATTCCCAAAATAGATCATAATTATTATTTTATGGGTATGTCCATTTGAAATATTTTTTATTAGGAATAGGGGTTAGATACAAAGGATTAATCCCCTTAAAATATTTAAATATTAAAATATCACTACCTTATGAAGAGGATATAGCTTTTTCCCTTCACATCCAACACTAAACTTTCCAAGGAATGTAAAATATAGAACATAAGTCTAATTTGAATTTTATGCCTAAAATAAATTTAAATAATAACGTGATAAAAATTTACAACCATAAATATTTCTTCACGTTTCACATACCTTATAATTTTATCCACCACTTCAGCATACAATCAAAGAAATTCTTTCTTGAGATAGTGCCCTTGATATTTTTTAATATCCTCACCCTCACTTAGAAATTTTGACTTCTCATCCTAATAACTATTTTAATTAATATATTTGGTTTCCTTAATTTTGAGACCTATGATCTATGTAATTATCTCCGTTGAAATTTCCATAATGACATTGTTAATCTCAATATTCCAATCATTTCAACTATCTACAAATTACCTTGATAGATATTGATTATATCCATAAATTTTCTCCATGAAAGTGGATAACCCTCATTTCTAAAGAATTTATCACACCTATGCATTATTCTTTATTATTCCTACATACATGGGTTCCAAAAGATGCAACCTACTACCCATTCTAAAAATTCCCAAAATAATTGTAACCTAGATAATACACAACAACAAAGATAACTTAACATTCAAAAAGTAGTCCTTGTCAACATAGAAAATATAAATCCATCCCTTCTCCAAAAAATTATTGTAATCATTAAAAAACACCTCCTTACTCTCCCCACAAAAGTTATGATTCAAAACAATCATGCGTACAAAATCCTTTTCAAATGTTTTAATGCACACTTTACACACAACATTAATAAGATTACAAACATTTTTACTATTGATGTGGGTTTTATTCACACCTAAAAATATTTATAAATGAGGTAACTGATAACATTTTGGGATATCTATGAAACTAGGTTCTACTCTAGGGCACAATTTTTAGGTATGTATTTAAAAAAATTGGTTGGTGAAATAGTAGGTTGAGCTTATAGGTTGTTTAACCAAGATTATGGGTAGATGTATGGTGTTGAGGGTAACACACCCCCATTTATGAAAAATGGGGACCCTTGTCTTAAAATTATGTAAAATTTGTATTTTGAAGTTGAAATTCACTTGACCAGAGAATCATTAACATGTTTTGCACATTATTTACATTTTAAGATCATCCACTCCTTGTTCTGGTTGGTCTTCTTTTTTCATGGTTCTAATTTAGCTTTTCCTAATGTTTCTAATATTGGATCTCTATGTTTCAAATAATAGTTTTAATGGATCTCTCCTTGATGGGATCATACCTGGGTTTCATAATTTTAATGATTTTATCTCAATTTGACCTTTTACTATCCTTTGGTCTGTTAATATTCAAGTTTGAATGCATGTCCAAGCTTCCTTAAACCCTTGTTCAGAAACCCTACCACAATATTATTTTATACCAAATTCAAAAATTTCCAAGAATAATTAACATGGGAACATTTTTAATATGTTATAGACTTAAGCCTAATTTTTATACTATGGCTTGGTCATGTTTTTCAACATGACCAAACCTTAGCCTTAAAATTATAAGCTTGGTCCCCTTTATGTCCCAAGTTCCTTTATCAAATTTTATTTTAATGTGGTCTAAAATTAATATTTTTAGGATCCTTTTAAATTCCTAATGTTGTCTAACTTTAATTTACATGGTCCCTCTTTTTGCAAGCTTAGACCAATGTCTTAATCTCAAGGCCATATTCATGTTTATTAGCATGAATGAGACCTTAGTATTAAGGACTAAGCCTAAGTGCCTTCATGCCTATAGGATATGACTTAAATATCATGCTTTTTTATAGGATCAATATTCCATGCTTAAGTAGAGACTGAAGATTAGATAGAGCAAGATAATCCTGATAGATCTAAGACATTAACCCATGGACCAATCCCACTCAATCATGCAGATCATGATCAATGGGCCATGTTTGAGTAGAGGTCAAAGATCATACAACATGAGACCAATATCAAATACTAAATGAAGTTACTTGTTATTATTAATGATTTTTTATCCTAAGTTTCACCTTAAGGTTTCAATTGTATTTATTAATACAATGAAACCTTATGATAAAACCTATATTAAGACTATAATTAATCAAAGGGTCATTTTATAATATTCTAATAATTAAGACTTATGATATGCTATCTGATTCAATCCATTTGTAATTATAAGAACCATTCAGATTTGAGTACTTGTATCATAATCAATAATTCATATTCTATCGAATGATGCATATCAACTCAAAGCTTCTATGGGACCTACTATGTTTAGAGCTTAAATTTGACATTCTCTCACCTATCATTTGAAATTTCTAAGGTTATCATTGAAATCTATAAGGCCACTTATTTTAATCCCTAGTGATATATTTCTTGAGCTTAATTTTGACATTCATAAAAACATCATTTATGTCCATAAGGTTGTCATTGACATCTGCAAGCCCATCAAAATTAAAGCTCATGAACCAATCCCACTTAGATAAATTAATATGTCATTTGACTTTGTAGGATCAATGGGGTCTCATTTTGAAAATAATCATGCGCTTTAATGTTAAAATCAATATTTCACCTTAGATTTATTAAATGTCATGCTTTGACTTAATGACCTTTCTAACCATGTTTAGATTTGCATAAGATCAAGTATCAATGCCATGGACTTAGCCTAAATTCATATCCTAAGGTTCAGTCATGTTTTTTAACATGACCAAATGTTAGCATAAT
Organism: Torreya grandis; assembly: GCA_037957365.1. NCBI lineage: Eukaryota > Viridiplantae > Streptophyta > Pinopsida > Cupressales > Taxaceae > Torreya > Torreya grandis. The sequence goes on from JARHVA010004308.1 coordinate 318,619, forward strand.
AACCCTAGGATTGGTCCCTTTATGTCTTAAGACCCATCATTTTTGGACTAATTTCATTTATCATTGTCTAAATTTTTGAATATATAGACTTAACCTAAATCTCTATCATAAGGTTCTAATTGTATTCATTAATACAATAGAACCTTAGGCTAAAGACCTATGGTAATATCTTATATCATTTGATGGGGTCCATTTTATTTTGATCTAAACTTAACATAAATACTTTAGCCTCAAGATTATTTCATGTTTATCAACATGAAATAAAACCTTAGATTAAAGTATTTAACCTCAGTTCTTTACATGGTCCCATGTTAACATAAAGTTCATGCACCTTTTCAAGATCGATAGCTTGCATCTAATTAGGGCAACATGATCGAATAGAGTGAGATCACTGTGGACTATTCAACATAACCTTCGAAGAAGCATGAAGCCACCACATAGAACAAAATCATTCACTATGAGACTAGTAGAGATGTTGATCTCAAAAGGCCCATGGGATTGCCAAGTGGTGTAACCATGGGGCTTGGTACAAAGGATAACCAATGATGTGTAACTCATATGATTGAGATCAATTAATTGCATTGATATGTACAAAATGATCTGATGAAGTGAGATCAAAGACAAATTTTAAAGTGAAATGGTCAAGTTTGAAATCATTTATGAACAAAATACTATAAAAAGGCCAACTAGATGCCACATAACTACCATATAAATGGTACCTAAATAGAAAAGGATAAAACTAAAGATTTTGTGGCATTAAAAAAAGAAAAGGTATAAAGGTAGAAGTCAAAATCAAATCCAAGGCACCAAATTCACCTAAGTTCAAATAGTTTCTACCATTAAAGCTTGAAAAGACCTATAAAAAGCCTTAGCATCTATAGAATCCCTAATTTAATCCCAATTTGATCATAGTCAAACCAAAGAGAGCTCAATTGGTACCTAAACAAGTATAAATTGATCCAAAAGTAATTTATATACCACTTGTGAACAATTTATAAAGCTCATAATCATGGCAGCATGAAAACAACAAAATAAAGAGGACATAGAGTTATATTTGACTTCAGACATAGAAGGAAGGGTTTTCAAGGACATTGAATTTGATGTTCTAGCATTAAACACTAGAGATAATAACTAGTCCAAGAGTTTATAAGCCATTGAAGATTTTTAAAAAATCACGAAAGAAGATGAAAATAATTCCATAGTCTACCAGAGATACTATGACATGATCATCATCTAAATGACTAGTCTTCACCATGTGGCTATGAAACTAGTGGTATTACATTACATCGATGTTATTGGCCTTATTTTTAAAGACTATAAAATTGACCAAGATATGATAGTCTAAGAACATAGTTTTATGAGATTTTCTTACATTTCCCCCATATCATTTGAAAAATACTACAATCTACCCAAGCCTCAAGTGGATTTAACCATAATTAGGGAATGGTCTAGTAAAAATGACCTAAAAACTGATCATGCCCCATGGTTGTATTTAGGAACCCATCTAGTTTCTGACCCCATTGGAAATATCCCAATCACCCAATTTAGGGTAAGAATTGGAATCATTATGACATTACCTAATAGATTTTCTAGGGCCCCCTCCACCACTTATGTCAACAAAATTTGTGTCCCTTATATATATATTTCATGGTTGAAAAGGGACTTACTCCTCCTATAGGAGAAATGATCAATATTATCTTGAAGCAAAAATTCTCTACCTTATAGAAGAAGACTAGAATTCACTTATTTATGATGTATTATATTTTATATTCCTTATTTGCCACTAAAAAAATCCTTAACATCAAAAAAAGCTCAGATGGTGAAAGGCAAACAATCTCCCATTACTATTTTAGACTACATATATTCAACTATAAGGACCACATATAATTCATTTGTGATTCTATATACCCAGCCCTAGTGGAAGCTATTATAGGAATACCTATGATGAGGGTAATTCCCTTAATCAATAAGTATGTGAAACTTATTAGGGACATTTGGTTATATCCTAAATGCACTATAATCAGGATATAGGGAACCTTATATTAACCACCTAAACTACCAGTCTATGTATCTACCAAGCTAGCTAAACAAGAGGTAATACATAAATTTTTCCATGGTATTGATGGTGTATGTAGAGTCAAAAGGAAAGGGATAATTCATCATTTCCCTTTGACTATTATTAGAACTATGTTTTAGAATTAAGACAATGTAGATATTATTTCTAGGCATAGAGACTCATTCAATTTATAGCTTGATGAATTGAGACATTGGGATCCCTAGGATAATATTATGCAACATTTAAAAGATAAAATGATTAACATGACATATCAAAATCAACTTGGTGTCCATGATATAATATACATCTGAGCATCTTTATTTTTAGAAGTATTGGCTAGAGTAAAGAAGCACAATATCAAACTCAAGGCCAAATTGATGAGAGATGAGAAGCAAATTGGTAAAATATGGTAGATGGGGCCTCTATAGTACCATTTTCTACCATGACCATATTCTAATCCACAACATCTAGAGGCATAAGTTACATAAGGGTTAGGAAAATAAATACTTGAAGAAAGACCTAGTGAAGGAGAATCATCTTCAACCCAACCTAAACATCTAGAGTCACCTATTGAGTTCACCGACATGATTGCATTGGATCCTAGGGAAACACTAGAAGATGCCTTAGAGGCATTGGTTATTGATTATAAATAAGATGAGTAATAGGTGTATAAAGAGAAGCCTCAAACTCAAGATGAACAAATAGAAAAGGAAAAGGGGAAAGGGATAGCTTTGGACCTATTCCCAATGGTTCCCCCATAAAAGAGAAGGGCTAATATAGCCTTGGTTCCTATAGGAACCAAGAGGCCCAAATTAACCTTTACTCGCCCTTATAGTGAGGTTAATTTATTTAGTTATGATAAATTTATTCATAGACAAACCATTCTAGAGTGGTTCATATATGGAAATATACAATATATCCCAACTCTACACCATCAATGGGAAATTAAAAAGTATGTTAACATCCATGTTCATGAGGTGCTCAAATCATGGATTGTGGATCTCTATAAGGAAGAAAAGGAAAGACAATTTTCTACTCTTGGATAGTTAAGTGTCTCACAAATTAATACCCCATATCCTCCAAAGACTACACACTCTTCAGTTGGTGTCAAATTTCACCCAACCATAGCTAGCTTGCAGAGAGTTTCTAAAAAAAGATCCATGATTGTAGGGGAGGAATTCACTTTTCAAAAAGTAGAAACTTTAATTGGATTGACTCAAGTGGAGGGTCAGAAACTAGGATTTTGAAGAGGAACCAACTACAAATTGGCATCAAGGGCATAAAACAACAAATAAAAAACATGTAGAGGTAGAAGGAGAATATGGAGAAACAAGTTTTTTTATCTATTCCTAATGTAATTATTGAAATGTTTGAGGCATAATTTCATGACATGTTTGATTCTCTAAAGTTAATCAGGGAAAGATAGGATACACTAAACTAATAAGATGTAGTAGCCAAAGGTTTAATCATGTAATGGCAGAGTTCTAAGGATAAGATAAAGGATTTAATTAGCATCTTGATAGGGGATAAAATCCATTATTTAAAGACCATAAACATTACTCATCTCAACACCATCTTGGGGTTGATTATGGATAAAATCAATATTTTGATAACTTGGTCCAAGTGCTAAAATAAATTCATCAAGGATGATAAAGAACTACTAGATAGAATTAAATAATTCTTTAAGGCCATGATTTCCAAGCCTACAAAGCTCAGTTACATGGACATCGTAGAGGATGATGAATTCAAGCATTGGAACACTTTGTTCATGCAGGAGGTAAAGAGCAAAATCCAAGGTAGGTCTAGGGATAATAATAGTATGGTCATGGATATGCTCCTAACTATAAAAGAAAATGTAGCCAAGGCAAGAAGCATTAAAGAGGATTTAGAGAGAAGTAATAGAGATATTGAGGACCTAGATGAGAAAGAGGATGATATCTTCCTTGACCTAACTGTCAATTTGAATTTAGTTTATGAACAACATCAAAATTCAATGAGAATTCTACTTCAAATGAACTAAGGGTCCTCATCAACATAGGGTCAACTAGTTAGTTGAGAATATTCTCTTTTATGGGAACATTGTAAATTTTGAAAATGGAATATATTTTTATAAAGGGATGTGTTATTTTTATGAAAATTGCCTATAGGTCAGATCATTTGGAAATATCTAATGTACTCTAGAAACATTGTAAAAAAAAGATAGATGTCCTTACTTTTGTACATTTGTAGTTGACATGAATAACTAGTATACTGCCTTGGCATTCTATAGAAGGCAGTATTACCATTTTTAAGAGGAGGGAGTTTTTGAGATATAAAAAAATAGTGTAAAATTTAAAGCAATTAATACAAGTAGAAAATTCTAAGAAGATCATCTCATCTTGTTTGTGTGAATTTTTATTCAACTGCTCTCTCAATTATTTGTTATGAATATTAGATTTAAATAGTTATTTTGAATTATTGGCACATACCTTTTAAATTCAAAATTGTTAACTTGTGCATATGCTAGGTTAATTTAAGGTTCCTTAGTTTGTTTCATTTTAATTTCTCTATATTTGTAGATGTGCATCAGCTATCTTCTTAAAGGAGTAAAACTTTAATGTAAACATGGTTCTTATTTTCATTATGTCTTGTCTTCTTTACAAGATTAACTGATATATGTTATAATTTGAGTTTAAGCTATTTTATCTCATACATTGGTTTTGAGTGCATGCCTAGGAAACACTTGAACTTTGTCATAATGTTTGAGATGAAGATCAACAACACCTTTCTTCTCTACCTTACCATACCTTTTTAACCAAATCACTTTACCATAACTTCCATTATAAATATTCATTTTAGAATATCTTAGATTAGAATTTGATCACAATTCATTGATATTAGTATAAATTATTAAATATTTTGCAAATATTGTTGAGAATACCAAGGTGGCTCCAAACCACCAAGTTTTATAAATATTATGGAATAGTTTGCTTGATTTGCTGCTATTTCATCATAGGTAACCAGATTACCATAACCTATTACTCATGCTCTAAATTCTTTGAGTCAAAAAATTAGAAGTGGTATTTAAATAATAAGATCACCTATGATACATTTAGAGGCATCAATAGGTAGATCTTTTTTGGTGCTAGAAGGAGGGCCTTCTTCGTAGATTTGTAGTATCTTTATTGGTTTTTTTGAATCTTTCTCGAATCTCACTTTAATATTTGCATATATGTGTTTGTTTTAGCATAATTATGTAGAGGTTGGTGATCCTCATGGTTTTAGACTAGTCTTTATTCTCGTTTAGAGAAAGATTGATATTCTTTGAAGACGTATGTTAGATTTTAGTAAAGATATCTTTAGAATTATGAATTCAATAGATTTGAGGTTAGAAATAGCTATTTAATCAAAAATTCATGAATAATTTGCAAGTTTGAGTTCATTTTGACTTAAAGGTACAAATATTATTTGTACTTATGTATTTAGACACTTCTTTGAGCTAATTTAGTTAAATACTATTGTCCTTTACTATTATTTATATGAATCTTTGAAAAAAAATCTTAATGTGAAAGTATAATCATTGTTCTTTGTAAAGAATGATTTGACACATTGTATTTCAAATAATATTTGAAGTTATCAAGCTAGAACTACCATGAATTAGAGTAAGGTCATGTTCAAAGACTTGGGAACCTCTGCTCAAGTTAGAAGTCCATAGAAAAGCTACGCAAGACAAAGGTAAGCATGGGATTTCAAAGTCTTTTCCAACTTCACCAATTCAAGGTACTCACAGATTCAAATCTAATAAAGGTATGGGTTGGCTAGGTGTCTCTCCTATCAACATGCTAGGTGTGGTACATGACCTTCCCCATAACCCTAAGAAATATTTGCCAACATTTAGTCTAACTAGTATTGTAACTATAGAGGAACATATTAAGTCATTCAAAGATACATTAAGATTAATAAATGTAGGAACTAAAGATGTAACATGTAGGATATTTCCTTTTAATTTTAAATATGCTTCTTATAAATGGTTTTTAAATTCACATAAAAAGTTAAATTCATAGTTAGGACCACTTTAATAATGTTTTTATTGACCAATTTGGAAAAATTATTAGTCCTTATATCTTATACCAATAATTCATCATTATCAAAAGGGATGTAAATGAACCTATAAGATTATTTAATTCTAGTTTCCAAAAGATTTATAGCCAAACCATAGATCCCTATAATCCTAATGATGCTTTAGTTATATAAATTTATAAATATGCTTTAGATCTCATCACCTCTATTTTCATAAAGATGACTATTAGACCTATGAATACTCTAACCTTCACTTATTCCAAAGAAGTAATCATAAATGATCAGATGAAGCCCCAAGGTCAGTTGGCTTACTCCATTCCCAATTTCAACCCACATATTCCCACCCTGAATACCTTCCATAATAACAATTAGAATATGCTAGCTCTGAATTAGATCTCAACTTCGAACCAATTACCTTTGAGACATGATGCTCCTAATCATAACTTAGGATTTTTGAACCATACTAAAACTATATTTAATCCAAATTATTAGAAGGATTTGGTACCAATCAATGGTACTAATAATAATTAGTTTCATAATTTAGAAACTCCCAAGAAAGAGAATGACTCTATTCTAAAGATGGTCAAAAAGCTTAGTATTGATTTCCTTAAATTTCAAAATAAAGTTAGCCATACCAGAGAGATCTCAAGTAGGAAATTTTCCTTTCAAAGTTTTAACCAATCCAATAATAGATTCTAGAATGATAGTTTTTATAACAATAATAACAATGAATCATCTACTAATAAAAATACCATGGACATTAATCTCATTGATTTTGCATTAACTAATTATTATAGAATTCATTATATTTTTAAGCATGGTGAAATGGATTACATTTAATTCTATAAATCTTTTTAATCATTTTATAAATAATTAGACTCCTTTTAAGTGGTTCTTAGCAAAAACATTGGTGTAGGTACATCAAGATCTAAATCTACCAACCAAGCCTTCATGGTGGAGACATTTAACTTCCCTTTCCAAGAAGATAATGAACTTGATGATATTCCTAAAGATGTCAATGCTTTTTAGTAGTTCCTAAAAAATATCTACCCTCCAGTGAATAGAGAGTAGAGGAAGCCCCTGACTACTTCAACACCTCTAAACAACTTTAGAACTCCTTTAGACACTACTTCAGATAATAACCCAAAGCCTCAAAATGGAAGTACTCCTAAACATAATACTAATGCATTTAATTCTTCTAATAAAACTAGGTATAATATTGTGGAGGATATGAAGAAAATAAAAATCTAACATCACATTGCATGTATTGACATAGATCACTAAGAAAAGGGACCTATTGCTAGAGTCTTTATCCAATAATCCTAGTAAGTTGTCCAAGACTAACAACGCAAATGTTTCTATTTATAAGGATAAGATAGAATCCCCATCTTTCTTGGTTACTCTAAAAATGTTTGGTAAGAATTTACATAACTATTTATTGGATTTCGGTGCATCCACAAACATTATGCCATTAAGTATTTAGAAATAGATTATCTTAACTCCTATCAAATTTGATAGTTTTTTCACTCAATTAGATAAGTCTAGATTCAAGTTAATTGGGGAGTTATTAAATTTTCATATGCAACTTGCCTCTGAGCCTAGGGTTTAATAATTTATTAACATATAGGTGGTAGACATTCCTAATGTTTATGGGTTATTATTAGCTAGGTAATGGATAAAGGACTTGAATGGGTATATGTCCAATTATTTCTCTCATTTATGGATGGCATGGAAAGGAGTCCCAAATAAGATCAGAGTGGAAAGGGAACCAAGGATGAAACGTATGATCATATAATACAATGTTTTGAATGAAAAGGTGAACATAGTTAACTCTAATTTAGGAGTTTTCACTCTTGAAAATGCTAAGGTAAGTACTTATAAACCTTCTCATACTATTATTGGGTTATGGAAGATGCATTTTGATGGGGCTAGATGTATGTTTGGGTCTAGAGTAGGAGTTATCTTGACCAACCCTGTTGGTAAGGAATATCATGCCTCCCATAGAATTCAAATTTCATGCACCAACAACCTTCTAGAGTATGAAGCACTGATATTAGTTTTGTAATTTTACATCAAATACAAAGTCAAAGAGCTACTAGTTCATGGTGATTCAAAACTATTATTAAATTAGCTAAGTAGTAGATACCATTGCAAATTGTCATACCATAAAAGTTACAAGTTTAGAGTCTAGGATTTACTTGAGTATTTTGATGCTTTTAATATTGTATCCATCCTTAGGGAGGATAAAAAATCTACTAATGAGCTTTCATTATCTGTAGCCAACCTTATTCCAAGCTAAGACTCTCTAAACTTTAGTATTGAGCTAGTTCTATGTCCCTCAGTACTAAATAATATGAACCATCTATAGGTCTTTAATTATGACCAATAGATTATAGATTTCATGACCAAATTACGAGTATTTTAGGCACATGTCATGAATGATAACAATGAAAATTCCCTTGAAGAGGATGGTAAATTTGGAAATAAATTCATTGAGCTAAATGACAACAAAATCCCAAAAGGCATGATTGCCTTGGAGAGATTATTTGACTAGGATAAGCTAGCTAAGAACACTAATATTACAAAATCAAGTGGGAACGATTACAAGGTAGTTGATCTTAGACCTCAAGATTAACCTTAGCTAGTTAAAATTGGAACAAAATGTACAAACATTGAAAATAAAAGATCCAAAGACTTTCTAACAAGCTATAAGGACATAATAACATTATCCTATGATGACTTAAGTACTTTTGACCCAAAAATCATCACTCATACCATACCCTTGAAAAAAGGATACAAAACTTTTAGAAAAAAGTAAAGGCCTATCAACCCTATTTTAGAACCTATGATTTTAAAAGAAGTCAAAAATTTATTAGATGCTAATATTGTATTTCCCATTAGGCATTCTACCTAGGTTGCCAATTTGGTACCAATTAAGAAAAAAATGGTGAAAAAAGATTCCGTATTGATTTTAGTAATATAAATAAGTCATCTAAAAAGGATAACAATCCTTTACATTTTATAGACCAAGTTATACAAAGTGTTTTTGGTTTTTTTATGATGTACTTTCTTGATGATTTTTAGGGTGTAACAAGGAATTGGTGAATTAGGAAGATAAGATGAAGAACACTTTTACTACTAAGTGGGGCACATTTGCATACAAGAGGATGTGATTCAAACTAATAAATGTAGGAGAAACATTCTAAATCTCCATGGATCATTCTTTCCAAGTATTTGTAGGTAAATTCATCATTATATACATTGATGATCTAACCATTTTTTCTAAAAATAGGGAGGACCACATCATGCATTTACATTAGGTATTTGAAAGGTTTAGAAGGTATGGGATTTACCTCAACCTTAAGATGAGAATCTTTTGTGTTATTGATGGTAAATTACTATGCCATGTCATTAATAAAGAGGTAATCTCTATATATCTATATAGATTTGAATATATATCAAAGATAGAGCATCCTAATAGTAGGAAAGAACTAAAATCAATCTTTGGAAAAATTAACTTTGTAAGGAAGTTTATTTCTAGTTTTGTAAAAAATGTCAAGCCATTGAATGGCATGCTAAATAAATATGTCAAAATCACTTTGAATGAATAAACTAGGAAGGCATTCAATGACATCAAAGGTGTAATCAACCAAGCTCTAGTATGAATAAGTCCAAACTTCTCAAAGGACTTCTACCTCTACTCCTTTTCTTCTGATCATACTATTTCTATAGTCTTAAGTCAAAAAATTGATGGATGTGACCATGCAATTCCTTTCATAAGCACAAATTTTAATAATGTTGAGTTAAATTATTCTTTGATTCATAAACAAGCATGCACATTGGTAAAGGTAGTGAAAACATTTAGGCACTACATTCTTAGGAATAAAGTGCATGTCATCCTACTATTGGCCAAAATTGGCCTACATATGAAAATTTTGCCTAGATGGATCAGGAAACTCTCTTGAACCTTTCAATACCTCCTAACCCCATGACTAGTTCCTTTGTGGTCCTAAATTGATGATGCAGTGTAGTATTTTAGGATGTCCTGATGTGGTGTGAGAAGCTGAGTAGAATTCTAGTTGAGTGAGTGATCCAATGGTGGAACAAGAGCACAAACCTCATGACCCTACCACATGTCACTTGAAATATTTTGAAACACTTTAAACAATTTTTAAGGTGATTTTTGTGATTTTGAGGAAAAGGCCTAGTGTAGTCATATAAAATAAAAAATTTGGTAACTTGAGTATGGCTAATGACACCCAATCCATAAGTCCATTTTACTTGATCTCTTAACCCTCTTAAACACATTTCCATAGTTTATAAATCATCTATATCCTTCTAAATTGAACCCTTTTTGACCTAAGCTACTCTTTCCATGATAAATCCATCACCCTAGGTCTCCTACTCCTTAGACAATAGTGCCCAAACTTGGACTACAACACTAAAACTTAGGGTGTCCTATTTCTAGCACTATTTTCCAAGTGTATTTTGCCTTCTAATAGTCATTTTTTCCTAGATACTTATCCTAATTCATGTCAACGTAATGCTAATTCATTTAATCCATGATCAGTAAATCCCCTATAAAAGGCCATTCAAAGTCTATTTAGAAGGGTTGGAATTCATTTTCAAGAGAGAAGCAAGAATACAAGAAAGACTACTAAATCACTCTTCCATATTATCTATATACAACTATCTAACAGTATTTCAAGCTTATTCAAACCTTTACACCAATCCTTAGTCATTTTAAGTACACCTAATTTCACATTTACTTGCATTTTCATCATACTATTGCACCAAGCACTTCAATGGGAAAACTACATATAGCTTGATCCTTCCTCAAAGTAATAGTATGAAGGTAACATTCCCACACATGGGCTATGAAGTGTGTTCAACATATCCTTTACACACTAACCCATTTTCCCTATTTCCCAAAGTTCCATTTAATTACATAAAAGACACAAAAAAATGAAGAATTATCTCTACAAGGAGTTTCATTGATAGCAAAGATCTAAAATTTGGTATACAGGCTCATATAGACACTAAAAAAAAACCCCAAAAAATTAGATCTCTATGAGTAGTTTAGACATCAACAACAAGACCAAGATTATAGTGTTAGATAATAGGGTATCTTATTTTTGGTGGTCCTCTCAAATCAATAAATGAACTCCAAATTCCTATTTGTGATAGTCTCCCAAGCCTTCACACAGTTTCTAGACCCTATCTTAGTTAGAACAACACATAATAAGATAAGTTTGATTTTCTCTCTCTTAATACTATTTTAGAAAAGCCCTAATTATAGCCAAATTTCATAAATTAGTAGCCTAATTATAATATATAATTTAATAATTTTCTCCACTCAAACCCATTTATTATTTAGGAATTAAACATCTAATTTCTAAAATAATAATAAATCATTTAGTGAACCTGACGTACTTTGAATTTCACATAAAAACCCTCAAAACCCTAGGGTAAATTACTAACTGATTTTTACCATTTATTTCTATTTTTTTCTAAATATTAAAATAAAAAATTCCTTTAAAATTTTTAAAAAATTTAGTAAATTTTAAAATAAATTTATTTCAAACCCTACTTGCATCAACTAGCTCCCAATAATTTTCCAATCATTTTCTGAATTTTTAGTTGCATATTAAAATTAGAAATCAAATTCAAATTCAAATTCAAAAATTTATATTTAAAAATCAAAAATATTTAATTTTTTACAAACCCCTAGTTGCATCTACTAGGTCCCATTAAATCACTAATTTTACACTAAATTTTTTATTTTTCAATTGCATATTTAACTCATAAATTCAAATTTCAATTTCAAAAATCCATAGTTTTTTTTTTTTTTTTTTTTTAAATATTTTTCTCAAACCCTAGTTGCATATACTAGGTCCCATTAAATTAAACACTTTTCCATTAATTTTTGAATTTTCTCTTGAATACTTGACTCAAAAAATCAATTTCAATTTCAAAAATTCATAGTATTTTGCAAAAATATTTTTTAAAAATCCCTAATTGCATGTAATAGCTCCTACTTTGCTTCTTGAGGTATCACCTTACATCCATACTCAAATTGTAAAAATGTTTCTCATTTATTTAAAAACTTTTATTGCATTTCTTGAAAATAATAAGCAAACCATAATGGGCCCTATCACATACATTAATTATTAAGTCTATCATATGTTAGTACAAAGCTTCATCCTTTGAATTTCATGCTTATGTTTCATTATATGGGATGATATTACAAAATTAATTGCCAAAAATGCATAAAATTTCAAAATTATTTTTTCATATTATCTTTTGCTCATACGAAATAATTACCAACTCCAATTTGCTAAATGCATTCAAAATGTTATGTTACATGTCAAAAGTTTATGTCTTTATGAAAAAATTCATGATTTCTATCCCTTACTTTTTATTTCTCATATGGAAAAAATTTCAAGTTTATCATGCTAAACATGTTAGAAATTTTATGATTCATGTCAAAATTTTGATACATTCATGCACAATTTCATGCTCTCTATCTCTCATATGGAAAAACTATCAAATTTATTTTGCTAAACATATTAGACACAACATAACACATGTGAAAGTTATTTATGCATTAATGCATAGTTCCATACTCTCCATCCCTTGCTTTCTATCTCTCATATCGAATGATCTTTATAAACATATTTTTATACAACTTACAACTCCACTTACATGTATTTTATCACATATACATAGTTTTTACCTAGATGTATATACCTCCTTGGCTACTCTTGTTTCAATGTCATATTTCATGCAGAGAAAAGAAATCCCTTCTCCTCCTCTCCCTCAAGAGGGTGATACCAACTTTCCCTCTAACTAGGTCCATTTTATCACCCATCTAAAAGGTGAGGGAACCTATATTATTTTTCCTAATGCATACATTTAGCCTATAGCTTATTCAAACCATCTTCAACAAATGTGCTTACATATTCAATCAAAAGTAACTGGGGTTTTCACTTGTGAGACTGTAAGAGATCAAATCACTAATATGAGCAAGTTACTTTCAGATTTACACATGTAGAATCAACTATTACATGAAGAGATCATAACATTGGAAAATCATATCGTAATGCAAAATCCTAAAAGGTACCCTAGTGTCAATCATGTATATGCACCTTCACCTTGTCATTTGGTTGCAAGAAATGTTACATATCAAAACAATAAATCATAGTAAATAAACTCTACAGCTAGTGAATCAAAAATCATTCAAAGATAATATAAGAGTCTAAGTGAGGTACTAAGGGAAATGGTTAAATCTAAGTTGATCAAACTACCTCATCTACATCCGATGAGTATATTTAGATATTATTACACATATCATATAATGCATGGACATCACATAGATTCGTGTTTGGCATTAAAAAAACATATACAAAATATAATTTATAATAAGGACCATATACAAGGTACATTATTCAATCAATCCACAATAACACATAAACACATTCATAAAGGGTCAAACTCAAAAACAATACAAAAGTGATTACCAAAACATAACTTAGAACAACAAAAGGATAAAAAAACAAACTCATAATAATAGATAGTACAATAAGCATAGGTAAAACATGAAAAATATACAACTCTACCTATGAAAAATAAGGCTCAACTTTCAAATTAGTATGGGTTTGGTCAAAAATATCTACAATAGTTTGATTATCAAGGTCAAATGTTGGGCAAGCATGCTCAAGGAATCACTAATCCTATTTTAGTAGTTGATAATGTTTGTCACCAAGGCTTGGGATTTGTTGATCATCCTAAGGCAAATCATTCATAGACACAGCTCATCAAAGTAAAATATTTAGATACAACAAAAGTTAAAAATAAAATTTCATTCATTTAAAGTCGAGATTATAATCATGAGTGGAACAATACAGGTTATTATGATTTCCAAGATACCAATAATGAATCAAAATATTTAGAGTCATATTTTCATCCATTTATTCATGATTCATAATCATTCATGATTCCCTTGTTTTATATAGAACACAATGATAGAGAGTTTCCCATAAGACTCATCGATTAGTATCATCTCTTGTCGGCCTTTCTTGTACATAATTTTTCATAATTAATTGTATATAGCTTATTTTCAAATTCTTATACATAGTCTTCATATGATTGATTGTACATAGCTCTTAATTTCAAATAAAAATAATAATATAACATTTCAAAAAATCTAAAAACATTCAAACATGTCAAAAATAACAAAAATATTTTGATTAAATGCATCATCCATGATTTACATTGATACTACTATGCTAGGACTTCCATTTGTTGTTTCATACTATTGTATGTTTATTTATCTACATTACCATGCTTCACTTGATCTTGTTTAAGTGTGTACAATGGCATCCAGATCCTTGATTACTTCACTCTACCCATTGAAGGAGCATCTTACTTATACAAGATGCACATCAATACATCGTCCCACTAGGGGCATCTTTAATATGAATACACCATCCAAGCTATGTCATTCCTACACCACACACTCTAGTTATCATGTTGGCATACATTACTTACTATCTTACACAGACTACTATATTGACATTTTACTAGTATCTTACACTTATGTATTTCCTATAATATACATCGTCTTGTACTAACATGTCTTGCATACTTTCACTGTTGCTTTGATTAGTTATATTTGATTCTATCTTTCTAGTGTATAGATTCTTTCCTTTCTTTATTATCATAGCTTAATGATTTGACATTTTTCTCAATTCTTGTTCCATGTCTTGTATGTATTTTATTAAATTTGCCAATATTTTTTGCTTCTATTCATGTGTGTGCCTTAGGACATTTGTTAATGTCCTTTGTTTTTACTCTTCAATGTTCTTGTGGCCCTTATGCCAACTTTTTATATTTCAATTATATGTGGCACTTGAATATGCCTTATATTCTTGATTTCTAGTTTGAGTGACATGTGCCCATGTCCCTTGATTATTTGGCCCCTTGTTCACCCTTTTATGATTCTTACTTCTTGCTTTGTATTCTTTTTGCTTGATTGCTTGTCCTTGTTTGTAGTGCCATGATCCATATTATGCATTTATCTTGCTTTCTTGGATGCCATGATGGAAATCATATTCCATTCCTCCTTAATAACTAACAACTAACACTTTCAATTCTAGTTCATTACATTGCACATGCTTTTACATTATTATATCTATCTAGGCATACCCTTGTTTATCTAATAATCTCTCATTACAAACCACGTTATATATTGAGATATATTGTTGATTATCATTGATATATCATGTATATTGCTAGCTTAACACACTTACAAGGCTTTTTATTCTTAGGGAATTCATTGCAACATCATCATTACTACCCTCATAAGAGGGGGCAACAAATAGGGGTTTTTTCATAGAGATCAAAGCTCCTAACGGTCAAAAAAGTAATTTTTAGAACACTCAAAACAAATATAGACATCAAATTAGGTAGAATAGACTACGTAAACATTAGATAATCTAGAATAGTCATCAGCTTTAGCCTTGGACAATATCACAAAAGTTAGACTATAGTGCCAAAAAATAGGGTGTCTTAGATTTGGTTCTCCTATCTAGATAGTATAAAAATTAGTTTTTCTAAAAATAGATAGAAAGGTGAGTTCAGTTACAAGTTTATCAACATAACATAGTTTAGATTCAACATGTTTCAGTATAGTTTTAACTCAGAAAATATAGATATAGGGGGCATCATACACGTCATGATGGATCTAACTTGTAGTTTTATATTAGGTAGTTGATATAACTTCTAGATCAAAATCCATGTTCTAGACACTAGTGATTGGGGGTAATGTGAACAACACATTGATCCTCACTATTTTCTGAGTTCAAATTATTTTTCCAATCATTTCTCATTAGTTGTGTGCCTTACTCCATATATAGGTGTTTGGAATCCTTTTTCAAGTTTGGATTTCATACAATCTTAACTTCCATAGCACCTGAGTTCATGATTTGGCTTCCACATAAACCTATTACACTAGTTTTAGAGTGGCTTTCATACAAGCTTAATCTTCATCTTTCAAAATGGCCAAGAGTGGCCTAGTTCCCAACATACATTCAACTATCCACACCAAAATTATTAGATCATATAACTTTCATGGACCTCAAGATCCATCTCATATCACATTTATTCCATACTGGTATTACTTCATAGCTTCACTTCATGAGGCAATGATGGAGCTAAAGAACTAGCTAGCCTTTGTATTCTTGAGCCACCTATTCAAAGATATTGGACACATATTCAAAACATAGATTGACACATTAATGATTTATTAGATTCACTTAGAAGGTGATGATGGAGCCAAAGGTCCTAAATTTTCATTCTTGAGCCACTTCTAAGGAATTAAGCACTCAGCTCCATTTGTGATATTATTTTTGGTACAACACACACCCAACATAATCTATCATCATAACAAGTTTTATATTGGTTCAAGTACCTATTGAAGTGTATTCATTCCTTTCTCTTCCTCTCTCTCTTACCCAAATTTTTTATGTTCTTATTTTATATATAGTTTATCTATTAAAGACCGATATACTCTATGTTTTTTATTATAGATTCACACTTCACACCATTCTCTCTCTACAAACATCTAACATCACAGAACTTCATGATCTTCACCTTTATAGGTAAGTTCAAGTATGCTTTCTATTTTTCATTTATCTTAGTATTTCACTTTGATATATCACTACAATAAATGAGGGGAAAATTTAGTCATATAAATGCAAAATGTAGTAACTTGATTGTGGCTAATGACACCCAATCCATAGGTCCATTTTACTTGCTCTCTTGACCCTTTTAGGCATTTTTTCATAGTTTCCTAGTAATTTATAGCCTTCTAAACTGAACCCTTACTAACTCAAGCTTCTCTTTCCATGATAAATACATCCCCCCTAGGTTTCCTACTCCTTGGAAAATAGTGCCCAAACTTGGACTACAGTGCTAAGACTTAGGGTGTCATATTTCTAGTGCTATTGTCCAAGTGTATTTTGGCTTCTAATGATCATTTTATCCCAAATCCTTATTGTAATTCATGTTAGCCTAATGTTAATTCACTTAACCCATGATCATTAAATCCCATATAAAATTCCATTCAAATTCCATTTAGAAGGGTTGGCACTCATTTTCAAGAGAGAAGCAAGACTACTCAAGCACTCTTCCCTATTCTCTATATATAGCCATCTAATAGTATTTCAAGCTTATTCAAACCTTTACACCAGTCCATAGTCATTCCAAGTATACCTAGTTTTGTATTTACTTGTATTTTAATCAAACTATTTCACCAATCACTTCAATGGAAGAACTACATATAGCTTGATGCCTCCTTAAAGTATTGGTATGTAGGTAATGTGCCAATACATGGGGTGTGAAATGAATCTAGAATATCATTTACACACTAAACCCTTTTCCATTTTTGATAAAGTTCCATTTATTTACATAAAAAACATAATTACATGAATAATTATCTCTACAAGGAGTTCCATTGATAGTTAGGATCTAAAATTTGGTACACAAACTCACACAGACACTGTGAACAAAACCCAAAAAAAATAGATCTCTATGATTAGTTTGGAAAATAGTAGAAAGACCAAGACTATAGTGTTAGATATAAATGTGTCATATTTTTATTGTTCCTATCCAATCAAGAAATGAACTCTAGATTCCTATTTGCAATAGTCTCCCAAGCGTGCACATAGATTTCCAGACCTTGTCTCAATCAGAATAGTATATAATTAGATAATTTTAATTTTATCTCTCTCAAAACTATATTTATAAAATACATAACTACATAAATTTCACAAATTATTATTCTAATTATAATATATTATTTACTAATTTTATCTACTTAAACCCATTTATTATTTAGGAATTAAAAATCTAATTTCCCAAAAAATAACAAATCACCTAGAAATAGGTCTAGAATTATAAGTGAAAGATCCAATAGGTTTACATGGTGTTCAATAATCTAGGGGCATGAAGGAGGTTTGAAAAATGTCTCAGATTCTAATGAGCCAAAAATGAGGCCTACATAAGCTAGTATGCTCAAATAAACCCCAACAGTGCATTAGATGACTTAAGTGTCCTCAAAATAGAAATTTCAAGTGAAAAAGTGACTTTTAGAGGAATTCAATTTGGTTTTGACTTCCTCCCACCTCAATATGGTGAGTTTCACCCTTTTATACATGTTCAAGTTCATTTGAAATCATTTGGAGTGGAGGGAAGGAATTTGAGAGTAAAAAGATGTAGTTTGGAGCCTTTTTGAGCTTTGGTAGAATGGTTTTTTGGAGGATTTTGTTTATGCAAGGGATTAGATATCATATGGATGCATCCATAGTGTCCATAATATCCACTAATAGGCCCCTAAAATAATATTCTAACATAGGAACTAATAGAGTTAAGGAAAATTTATTATCTACAAATTAGGCTTGAAATAGGTTTTCTACCATTAATGGAGGTCCAAGTATTTTATAAGGTTTCCAAAATTATTAAAATGTAATTTACATCCTAAAAATATTTCCCAAGTGTTTTATTGCATAGGTATACTTCTAGTTCTTCATGTTAAGAAAAAACCTTTTTGGGCAGTTTGGGACAACTCTAGGAGAGCCTTAGATTTTCACTTGATATGGTCGAGAGAGAGAGAGAGAGAGAGAGAGAGAGAGAGAGAGAGAGAGAGAGAGAGAGAGAGAGAGAGAGAGAGAGAGAGAGAGAGAGAGAGAGAGAGAGAGAGAGAGAGAGAGAGAGAGAGAGAGAGAGAGAGTTGGGATATAATATTTTGGTAAGAAATAGGGACCCTAATATACTTACACTTTTATCATTGGTATTTTGGTTCATCTCCCCATATTTACGAACAATCTCTAATAGTTTAGGGGTCTCTAGATGGTCTACTCATCCAAAGAGGACCCAGGTTTTCCATTATTTATTCACTTAAAAATTCAGTGAGAAATAATGATTTTATAAGAGTCATTTTAGGTTCAAATATACCTATTACAATTGGTTTCATCAACTAATTCATTCTAGGAAAGTACTTATGACATAAAATAGGTTTTCCTTGATATCCTTGTGAAATGGTCATTTGATCAGTTTTAGAGTGTAACATGTGTTAGATGAATAATGAACCTCATCCTCCTTATTAAAAATAAAATTACACAAGTTATCTTTTTCATAAATCCTAAGTATCTCATTTAAGCCTTTATAGGCCAAACAATCAAGTTGCTAGTTGGAGCTCCAATAGAGTTGCAGGCATGTTTATCAACTACAGAAGTTTTATTTTCCCATATTGGGTTAAATATAAAGAGGATATGATGATTTAACCTATAAAATACCATTGGAATCATGTTTTAGTCCAAAATTTCCAATAAATTTTTAAGAAATCATCTTCAAATTTGAATGACTGTGTTAAGGATAATTTCCCTAAAATATAAAAACAAAAGCCTAAGCACCTTTTGTTCATGACAAATGGTGATGCCAAAAAGGGATTTGAATAATAGAAAATCACTAATATTATGTCCCTATAATATCATTATATCCTTGAAAAAGGAACATTATGTGTGAATAGAGGAGAGTATTGTTTGAGGGCATCCAAGTTTCACTTTTATTCACTATGATGACTTAGTGTATTCTACATGATTTGAGTGTTAAATGACCTTTACAAAATAAGATAACAATGTAAGGTCTAAAATTTTGCATGGGAAATTAAGGTAGCTTCCCCAAGGTGAATAAAAAAATTCCCAAGAGTTTTCATACATGCAAAGGACAAAAAATCCATTTTTTACTTTTCTAGGCCTAGACAGCTAAGAGAGGCCTAGAATACCAGAAGAGAAGGAGGTGAAAAAAGTATTATACTTGGGATTTAGGACCTAAAATTTTTAGAATAGTTGGGGGAATGGATTATCCACAAAAATTTCTCTTAGTTTCATTAGTTCACTCCTAGAACTCCAAAACCATCATCAAAGCAAAACTAGGGCAACAAACATGCACTTATTAGTTTTTTTTTGAGAGTTTGGTGATGTTTTTCTGATTTTTTCAAACTCTCTTAGGTCTACCCCATTTATACCTATCTAATGAATCCAGAAATAGACCTATGTGAGGTATATAACTCATTTTAACCCCCTAATCAAAAATAGGGTCTCAAAAAGAGCACGAGAGAAGCCCTAAACTAGGGGTTTGAAGTTTCTAAGAGTTTAAACCCTCCAAATTTGCCAATTTTTTTAATATAATGTATTTCAAGGTGATCTAAATTATTCATTAGGTTTTGGGTTCATTGTAGGTCATACAATATAGTTTATAGACCTAGGGTGTGCTTAAGGCCTAATTAGGAGTAATTGAGTGGAGCCTAATGAAGGAAGTGTGGTCTTGGAGTTGAATATAACAATGAAACTTGACTCACACCTCAAAATAGGTATAAGATGGATGAAAAGGTGATTACATATCCAAAATAGTACCTAGTTTGACCAAACCAAGGAGAAATGGAAAATAAAAGACTATGAACCTTATAAATCCATTAAAAGTTTAAAAGGTATAAATGAATGTTGAAGTGTGTTTGGTAACATATAGGAGGTTGTATCAGATGTGGATTGACATCATAACAACATATACTATAGGAGAAAATGTCAGGTTCAAGAAACCATGCTCAAGTTTGAAGAGCTCAGTTTGGGGTCATTTTCCATAAAACACTAAAATAAAGGTCTCAGGCACTTTTGTTGAATCCAAATAACAATGTTTCATAGGTTTTTTATTGTTTTAAATGAATCTATATTTCATCCCTATCATAGGGGAGATAGAAAATTAGAGTGGTGTATGACTAGAGGAAAGGAGTGGTCAAAGGTCCTCAATATTGACATTTGTTTAATGAAGTCATTCAATGATTTATAGAGGATTTCATGTTACAAGAAGATTATTAAGGATAATAAATGGAATGATATCATTATCATCATGATTTTTTTTTCAAACAATGCAATCTATAGTCATACACAGGCATCCATGGTTTTTCGTTGAGGAGCATAATCCATACATGGTGGAATGTGGTTGAAGTTAAATAAATGAAGAGTGGAATAATTAAATTATAATATAAATGATAATTTAAAATAAATTTATTTTTATTTTATCTCAATCCAAGTCAATGGAAAGAAAAAATTGGTTGTGAATTTTGACCATGTAGGCAAACATCACTAGCTTTTGCCAAAATGGGCCTATAGGCTAAAATATGTAGGATCTAATCATGAAATTTTGTAGAGAGAATAATAATAACCTATTATACCTATTAAATATAATTTATAATTTTTCTAACAATTTTAACTATTCTTTATTTTAGTACAGTCAACCCTATGTCAAATCACGGTCAACATTGGACCATGCCTTGGAGAAATTGGCCATTTGGAGGCATATATAGGTTGATTAAAAGAAAAAAAATTGGTATGTATGGTATATATGACATAAAAAATAATAAAATTATATCATAAATGTAATATAAAGAGTGAAATTTCTCATTATTCTTACACAATCCACAGGAATTCAAGAAGGCAACCATTAGAGCCCATATGAAGTTTTGTCAGTTCTAGATGATAAGAAGTATTTTAAGCCTTGGAGAGGTATTAAAATGGTATAATATGATTTTTTAAACCTATATTTTCCTATTTTAGTGATAAAATTTTGGGTTTTCATGAAAAAGTTTGAATAAAGACAAGTTTTGGTAAGAAGGAAACATGTAGGTAGCTCATGGTAACTTTTGGTAAAAAGGGTCTAATGAAGAAGTACACATCCAAACGACTTGAAACTTGGTAATATTTGTAATAAAGACATATTATATTCATAAATAATATTTTTATGGTCATGTGATTAGTTTAAATTCTCATTTTTTATACATATTCCACCCTTTGTCTCGTAATGGTCACTATTCATCCAGGCACACTTTTTTGTGTTTTAAGGTGTGTTTGAGGTTTAAAAGATTAATTTAATATTTCATAATAATTTTAAGATGGTTTTAATCCTAATATAAACATTTAAATAGTGTTCACACTCTAAAATTCATATAATCTCTAAAGGTAGGCTCAAATCCTTGTAGGCAGTCTCAAAGGCTTAAAAAGGTAAAGTTGAGTTTTGATAATTTAGAGAGGTATTATGAGGTGTTTCAGATGTCATTAATATTTTCAAAATCAATTAATATCATTTTGAAATTTGAAATTGGTCATTTGGATAAATGCAAGATTTTTAGGCCTAAGACACCTAGTTTTTGCCCATCTTCAGATTGTCATTTCTTTCATACCATGAAGAGTTGGGACAAGTGATTATAGTATGTTTTGAATAACCTTATGTAATTAAAATTAATTGTTTATTTATTTTGGTTAAGTTCTTGATTTTTATGAACAATTTTTAAGAGGGTAACCATGTCCAAAATGCTTCCAAACCCTACAAGCAATCATTTTTACTTGTGTATCTTTTCACACCTTTCACATGGGATCCCAATATTTTTAGGGATATTGAAGGTGTATATGTAAAATATATATATGTTAATAATATTTTTAATGGGTGTCTTCACTATATGCACAATCATCTTGAAAGTGAACTTGCTTAAGCTTACAATGGAGCTTTTTGACTAGTTTTGTGTTTTTGGACTCGTAGGTCCATAAATGTCCTATAATTTCTTGGAAAAATACCTATAATGTGTATATTAATCCCATTATATATTTAAAAACCTATTTTGTAGAATAATCCATCATGTTTTGGTTCTTAGAAGGCCCAAAATGGCTCAAAATTACATATTTTTGTAAGTCTTCAAAGAAAGAAATGGTATAAAACCATGGAATGGGTCTAATAAGACATAAATAATCATTACATGGTAT
Organism: Torreya grandis; assembly: GCA_037957365.1. Lineage (NCBI taxonomy): Eukaryota > Viridiplantae > Streptophyta > Pinopsida > Cupressales > Taxaceae > Torreya > Torreya grandis. The sequence goes on from JARHVA010004308.1 coordinate 341,605, forward strand.
TTAGATATCTTCACAAGATTTTCCATGGTGTGTTGCTGAGAAAAAAGGTCAAAAACCTAGTTTTTGACATATTTGTGCATTTGTGTAGGTTTAATGGTGATTCCCACCATTGTTGCAGGTATTGAAGGTTTTCAAAATCTTCATTTTATTCATCATACAAATTCCATAGATGTATATAAGTATTATAAAGGTATATAAGTGGTCCTCAGGATGATAAGTGGCCTTGGGAGTAGTTTTTAGGGTAGTTGGTTGAGGGTGGATCAAGCTTGTGACCTCCATCAATGGGGTCTATGGGATTTTCAGGTATCATGGAGTTTATTTTAGGTTAAAGGATCAAATTCAAGTTTAAAATAGAAAATAACCTCAAAAATCAAACATGAAAAATAACCTCCATGTTTAGTTAAGTACAAAATACCAAATTAGCTAACCTTTTACCTAACAACATCTAGAAGATCAAGTGGAGGGGGTGTAGAAGTCCATGGGAGAGATATTTGTAGGATTGAGAGTGTAAGTAGAGTATTCAATACATTTTAAAATTATTTTAAGAGTTTTCCTTCCTAGTGGATCATGACATCATCATTCTCAACGAGTTTTTGTCTTCTAGTGTGTTTTTCAACCAATGAGATGGTTTGAAGTTTATTGGGTATAATGGAGGTTAATTTTTTGAAGAATAATTAGCTATAAATAACCCTAATGTGGTTATAATCCATGGAGGGTGGATGGATCTCATTTATTGAATTGTGTTTGCTTACCTCTTCTCTCTCTCTCTTCCCCTTTTCTCCTATATCTCCATTTTCTCCCCCATTTTTGTAAGATATTCTCATTTTCAAAGGATAAACCTTGTCAAAATTTGTAAGAAATACCTTTTGAATCAATAAAGATCAATTTTTACCTATATCTTGCCTCTAAACTATGCTTAACAAGCTTGTGCATGATGGCCTTGTGAAGAAGTATTCTTCCATGTCCATTGTCCTTATTTATTTCCTATTTTTAGGTGTTTTCAATTTATTTTCAGGTCTTAAATTGATCTCTTTATACCATTAACAGACGTTTGGTGTGAATTTTGAAATTCTTATTTGCTTCATATATTGTTTGGTGAGCCTAGTTTATGAACCACTTATGGAAATTAGCTAGTTTGTGAGGTTGTGTGAGTAAGAATTATATTATGTTGAATTAGTGTTTATTTCATGATTATGTAAGTTTAAATAAATTTTGTGTATCACCCATTCATATCTCTTAGTTACCTAATACCCCCTCTCTACCTCTTTTCCAAGCACAAATATTAATTTAGGTGATTTGCCAAGAGGAAGCTAGCCTTCTTCGAAGGTTCAAACTCACTAAAGGATACCCATAGCCTAAGGTTGATCTAATATTGTATCTAGGAGTGAGAGATCCTAAAAAAAACCCCACAAGGGTGAAATTATATGATACAACACCTACCTAACCTAGATACAAAGCTCATGCTAATTTGGAATGAGCTAGGAGATAGGAGAGGTAGGTGGATGTATGTTCTACAGGAATATGACATTGAGATGAAGACTAAAAAATTGGTAACATGTCAAGGTTTGATTCAAATGATTTACAAAGATAACCCTAGGTTAAGTTTCATGTATTTTGATCAAAAAATATTTTAAGATGGTTACTGGTATGATTTTATCAATCATTTTATATTTAACGACATTTATCCTACAAGACTAATTAGGGAGTAAAAGAGAGCTTTGATTCTATCATTCATTTTATAATTAATGGTATTTATCCTTCAAGACTAACCATGGAGTAGAAGAGAGCTATAATATATAAGGAAACCCATTACTTGATCAAGAATGGAGTGTTATATCAAAATAACTTTGAAGGTGTCTACCTAAGATGCAATTCAAAGGAAGAAGATGCTAAGATAATGAACATGTTTCATGAGAAGTTATGAAGTGGGAATCCATCTAGTATAACCATAGTGCACAAGATCCTTAGATCTAAATAATATTGGCCCACCATCTTAAAACATGCTCACAAGCATCTGAGAGAATGCCATTCATGCTAAATATTTAGCACAAAGGATCCAAAAGCAACAATGACATTTCAACCAATAATGGTTGATAAACCCTTTGCTCAGTGGGGATCAGCCTTTTTATTGGTGGTCAACCCTGAATCATCTAAAGGTCATAAGTATGTTATAACTATCACTTATTATTGCATAAGGTGGACTAAATTAGTAACCACCAAGCAGTGTAGAACTAAATAAGTGATCAATTTTTTAGAGGAAAACATATGCACCAAGTTTGGGACTCCAGTCTCTCTAGTCTATGATAATGGATCTATATTCATATCCATTGAAATTATAGAATGGGAATATGATAATGGAATAATTCTCAAGTTTTCATCCAACCATTACCCTCAAGGTAATAGAGTGTCTAAATCTACTAACAAGAAATTGATGAAAGCAATCAAGAAGTCTATTATAGATAAGCCTAGAACATGGAACAAGCTCCTCAAATATGCCCTTTGGGTAGACAGGATAAGAATTAAGTAGGCCCTAAAGGCATTACCATTTATATTAGTTTACGTCCAAGAGCTCATCTTCCTTATCACCCTTAATTTACCTACATACAAGTTCATGTAGGAGTATATGGAAGAAAATCAATAACTTGTAAATTTAAGAATGTTAGACATTGTTCAAATGGAAGATGCACAAGAGAAAGATTTTTCTAATTTTAGTAGACACAAAACCATGGTGAAGACGTGGTTTTATAATAGATCAAAGGTAAAGGTGTTTAGACAAGGAGAATTAGTTATTTATTTGGATAAGGAATTTGAACTTAAGGGAAAACATGAAAAGTATACACCTCTATGGATAAGCCCCTACCAGATTTTCAAGCCACTTATGAACAACACCTTCAAGATGAAAGATGTATAATGAGAAGAATTCACATTATCCACCAATGGGTAGTACCTCAAGCATTACTTCTCTGCTCTTCCTCTTGGGGTCTTCATGGTGTTAATTTGTAAGACTAGTTATATTTAGTGTAGGTAGGCTAGTTTAATTTCCTTCTACCCTTTCTTTCTTATCCCTTATTTGTACATATGTTTGTGTATATTTAATTTCTTGATCTTTGATTTCCTTTTGTTTTCTTTCTATTGTGTGTTTTCTTTCTTTTTTTTCCCTTGCTACTAATAATTCCTTTGGATAGCCCTATGTTTAGAGTTTATTCAAATGGCCTAGGGACTCGACAAGTTCAAAAATTTAGGTATGTATCTAGAGCAAGTGTTAACCATGGATATAAAATATAAGCTTAATTTTATGATTTAGAAAAACTAGTAAAGACTAAGTGGATAGGTTAAATGTTTTGTAAGAACTCAAACATTTTTTTAATCTAAACTTTGTTTGAAGAATAATTACACATATGGGATGAAAGATTAAATTATTAAAACATAGTCATGTTTGCATTTAACAAACATCCTTACTTGGGATAAAGGTTATAACCATAGGTGATTTTCTAAGGATCAAACACTTGACCAAATACCTAAACCTAGCTAACCTAGTTCCCAACCTTTATTAGAAATCCTAAATAGTTTAAAAAATACAAAAATAGGAGATTATTTCAAAATTAAAAGATTTCAAAGCAAAGGTGATTCTGGTAACCTCCATCAGGGCTATGGACACATGGATGGCAGTGGAGAAAAGCCATGAGTGGATCCAAAGGCATCTCTATTTGGGCTATGGATGCTTGGTTGGTAGTAGAACAATTCCCAAGCCTTCCCTAAGCTAGATCATGGTTATTAATGAATATCCAAACATGTTGTGAGTCAGTGTTAATGATTAAAGGCATGAAACCTAGAAGTTGTCCTTTGAACCCCATGGAAAATAGTAAGTGGAATCAAATCACACACATAACATGGCTAAGTTTTGATGGTTGATCCTAATCCTATAGGTGTAAGGTTTGTTTTAAACATAAACCAATTTTGATGATGGAAATAATCAAGTGGAATAGGTAGCCTAATTATTTTTTTAAACTAAAATCTATAAATTATAACATATTTCTATGTTTCCCCTAGAAATCACTTTTTTTATGGCAACATACTACCATTTCTAAAAAATGGGGACCCTTATGTTAAAGTGTGCAAAATTTATATTTTGAAGTTGAAATTCACTTCACTAGAGAATCATTAACATGTTTTGAACATTTTTTTCATTTTAATATTATCCAAACCTTAGTATTATTGTTATTATTTGTTCATGGTTGTACTTTAGCTTTTTTTAATGTTGTTAATAGTGGATCTCTATGTTTTAGATCACAAGTTTAATGTAGCTCTCCTTGATGGGATCATACCTGAGTTTCATAATTTTAATGATTTTATCTCAAACTAAAATTTTACTATAATTTGGTCTATTAAAAGTCAAGTTGAATCCATGTTCAATCTTATTAAAACCCTCATTCAAAAACCCTAACAAAATATTATTTTAGACCAAATTCAAAAAATGGTAAGAATAATTTACGTGGGAAGATTTTAAATATGCTATAAACTTAAGAGTAATTTTTATACTAAGGCTTGGTCATTTTATTCAACATGACCAAGCCTTAGCCTAAAAATTATAATATTGGTCCCATTTATGTCCACATCTCCTTTTTCCCTTTTTATTTTAATATTGTCAAAAATTAATGTTTCCAAGATCCTTTTAAATTTCTAACATGGTCTAACTTTAATTTGCATGATCCCTATTGTTACAATATTATAATAATGTCCTAATCCTAAGTCCCCATTCATGTTTATTAACATGAATGAGACCTTAGTCTTAATGCCTTAACCTAAGTCCCTTCATGTCTACATGCCCTAACATAAATATCACACTTCTTTGCAGGATCAACGATTCATGCTTAAGCAGAGACCAAAGATCTAATAGAGTGAGATCAACCCAATAGATACAAGACATTTCCCCATGGACCAATCCCATTCAATCACTCAAGTCATGATCAATGGCCCATGTTTGAGAAAAGGTCAAATATCAAATGGTGCAAGACCAAGATCAAAGACTAAATGATGTTCCTTGTTACTTTAATAATATCTTAGCCTAAGTTTTACCTTAAGGTTTTGGTTGTATTTATTAATACAAAAAAACCTTGGGATAAAACCTATGTTAATATTGTAATTAATCAAAGGGTCCTTTTATCATATTTTAAGACTTAATGTTATGATATGGACCTATCCTACTCAATCACTCAAATAATGACCAACATCCCATGTTTGAGTAGAGATCAGAGATCAGATGGTACAAGACCAAGATCAAAGACTAAAGGATGTTCCTTGTTACTTTTAATGATATATTAACCTAAGATTTACCTTAAGGTTTTGTTTGTATTTATTAATACAAAAAACCTTAGGATAAAACCTATGTGTAAATTGTAATTAAATGAAGGGTATTTTTATCATATTTTGAAACCTAAGACTTATGATATGCTAGCTAACTCAATCCATTTGTAATTATAGGAACCAATCATATTTGATTACCTAGATCATAATTAATTATTCACATTCCATCGGATGGGTTAATCAAATGATGTGTATTAACTCAATGCTTCCACAGGACCTATTGTGTTTAATGCTTAAATTTGATGTTCTTACACCCATCATTAAAAATCTATGATGCTATCATTAACATCCATGATGACATCAAATTTAATTCCCAATGGTATATTTCTAAATATTAATTTTGATGTTCATTCAAATGTCATTGACATCCATAAGGTTGGCATTGATGTTTGCAAGACCATCAAAATTAAAGCTCATGAGATAATCCCACTTAGATGAATGAAGATGTTATTTACCTTTGCAAGATCAATGGGGTCTTGTTTGGAAAATAATTATGTAATTCAATGTTATAATAAATATTTCACCTTAGATTTATTAAAGATCATGCTTTGACTTAAGGATATTTCAAACTAGGTTTAGATTTGCATAAGATCAAGTATGAATGCCATGGACTTAACCTAAATTATTGTGGTAAGGTTCAGTCATATTTTTCAACATGACCAAAACTTAGAATAATAGCCCTAGGCTTGGTCCATTTATGTCTAAAGACCCCCCCTTTTGGACTCATTTCATTTATCATGGTCTACATGTTTATAGATATAAACTTAACCTAAGTATTTATCCTAAGGTTTTGATTGTATTCATTAATATAGTATAACCTTAGGCTAAAGAGTTATGGTTATATCTTTTATCATTCTATGGGATACCTTTTATTTTGATATAAACTTAGCCTAAATAATTTATTTTTGAGATTATTTCATGTTTATTAACATGAAATAAAACCTTAGACTAAATTATTTAACCTAAGTTATTTACATGGTCTCATGCTAATTTAGAGTTCATGCACCTTTTCAATATTGATGACTCACATCTAATCAAGGAAAGATGACCAAACAAAATGAGATCACTATGGACTATTCAACATAACCTTCAAGCAAGCATAGAGCCACCATGTGTCAAAAATGCATTCACTATAAGACTGGCAGAGACAGAGTTTAGAAGGCCTGTGGTTTTGCCAAGTGGCACAACCATAGAGCTCTATACAAAGGACAAAAAATTATGTGTAACTCTTAGGATTGAGATCAATGAATCACATTGATCCATACAAGATGATCTGATAGAGTGAGATCAAAGACAAATTTTAAAGGGTAACAGTCATGTTTTAAATAATTTATGAAAAAACCAATTGAATGCCACAAAGTTACCACATAGATGCCACCTAAGTAGAAAAGGACAAAACAAAGGATTTTTTGAGCTCAAAAAAATAAAAGGTTTAAAGTTTGAAGTCCAAATCAAATCCAAGGTATAAAATTTAGCTAAGTATAAATAGTTGCCACCATTAAATCTCAAAAAGACCTACAAAAATCCTTAGCATCTGTAGAAGCCCTAATTTGATCACAATTAAACCAAAGAGAGCTCAATTATCACTTGAATAAGTATATATTGATCTAAATGAAATTTTTAGACCACTATTGAGCAATTTATAGATATCACAATCATGACATCATAAAAACAACAAAATAGGGAGGACATAAAGCTATATTTGACTTTAAACATAGAACGAAGGGTCTTTAAGGACACTAAATTTGATGTTTTAGCATTGAACACTGAGGATAATAATTGGTCTAATATTTGTTAGGCCATTAAAGAATTGAAATAAGTCACTAAAGAAGATAAAAATAATTTCATAGTCCACTAGCAATACTATAACACAATTCCCATCCAGATGACTAATCTTCACCATGTGACTATGAACTAGAGGTATTACATTGCATCAATCTTATTGCCCTTAATTTTAAAGACTATAAAATTGACCAAGATATGATAGTCTGTGAACATAATATTAGGAGATTTTATTATATTTCCCCCATAACTTTTGAAAATTAATACAAGCTACCAAAGCCTCATGTTTATTTACCCATAATTAGGGAATGGTCCAATAAAAATGACATCAAAACTGCCCTTACCCCATGGTTGTATTTAGGAATCAATGTAGTTTCTGACCCCACTATAAGGATTTCAATCACCCAATTTAGGGTAGGAATTATAATGATTATGACATTGCTCAATAGATTATCTAGGTACCCCTCCACCACTTATGTCAATAAAATCTAGGTACCTTATATATATTTCATGGTTGAAAATGGACTTACTCCTTATATAGGAGAAATGATCAATATATTCCTGAAACAACAATTCTTTGCCATAAATAAGAAGACTAGAAATCACTTTTTTATGATGTATTATCTTTTGGATGCCCTATTGGCCACTACAAAAATCCTTAACATCAAAAATTGGTCACCTAATATAAGGCAAATAGTCTCCCATTACTATTCCAAACTACATATATTTAAGTATAGGGACCACATAAAACTCATTCGTGACTATGTATACCTAGCCCTAGTGGAAGCCATTATAGGAATACCTATGATGAGGATAAGTCCCTTAATCAAGAAGTGTGTGGAAGTTATTGGTGACATTTGGTTATATCCTAACTCAACTATAATTAGGATAGAGGGAATCTTATGTCAACCACTTAAACTACCAGTATATATGCCCACCAAGATGGTTGAATAGGAGGTGGAATACAAATTATTCTATGGTATTAATGGTGTATTCAAAGGAAAAAGGAAGGGCCTACTCTATCCTCTCCCTTTGACTGTTAGTATAACTATGATCTAGAATTTGGTTAATGTAGACACTATTTTTAGGCACATAGACTCATTCAATTTATATCTTGATAAATTGAGACATTGGGACCCTTGAGATAATGTTGTGAAACATTTGAAATCCAAATAGAATAACATGACATATAAACATCAACTTGGTGTTCATAATTCAATGTACATTCGAGCATCTTCATTTTTAGAAGTATTGGCCAAAGTAAAGAAACACAACATCAAACTCAAGGCTGGATTGATGATATATGAAAATAAAACTGGTGAAATATGGTAGATGAGGCCTCTACATTACCATTTTCTACTAGTACCATCTTCTATGCCTCATACATAACATCTATAGGCACAAGTTACACAAGGGTTAGGAAAAGAAAGACTTGAAGAAATACCTAGTGAAGGGGCATCATCTTCAGCCTAACCTGATAATCTAGAGTCACCTATTGAGTTCATTGACATGATTGCATTAAATCCTTGGGAAACATTGGAAGATGCCTTAGAGGCACTGGCTAGTGATTATAGATCAAATGAGGAATAGGTTCAATAATATGAGCCTCAAACTCAAGATGAATAAATAGAAAAAGAAAAGGGAAAGGGATATCATTAGACTTAGTCCTAGTGGTTCCCTAATAAAAGAGAAGAGTTGAACTAGCCTTGGTTCCTATAGGAACTAAGAGGCCCAAATTAACCCTCACTCACCCTTTGAGTGAAGTTAATTTATTCAGTGATGAGAAAACTTTTTATAGACCAACCATTGTGGAGTGGTTCATATGTGGAAAGCTACAAAATATCTTAACTTTGTACCATCAATGGGTAATTACAAATTTTGTTAACATCCATGTTCATGAGGAACTCAAACCATGGATTGTGGATCTATATAAGGAATAGAAGGAAAGACAAGTGGATGATCTTGGATCTTCAAGTGGCTTAAAAATTAAAATTCTAGAGCCTTCAAATATTACACATTATTTAGTTGGTGTCAAATTTGGCCCAACCAGAACTAGTTTGTAGAGAGTTTCTAAAAAAAGAGCCATGATTTTAGGGGAAATTTTCACTTTTCAAAAAGTAGGACCCTTCATTGGATGGAATCAAGTGGAGAGTTAAAAACTAGGTAAGCACCCTATTTTTGAAAAGGATATACTTGAGTTTGTCTAGGCTCAAAGTTCCCAGCTACAAACTGGTATCAAGGGCATAAAATAACAAATAAAGAACCTATAGAGGTAGAAGGATAATTTAGGGAAATAAGTTGTTTTGTTTATTCCTAATGAAATTATTAAAATGTTTGAGTGATCATTTCATGACATGTTTAAACATTTTAAGTAAATAAGGGAAAAACAAGGTGCACTAAACCAATAAGAAGCAATAACAAAGAGCTTAATCACCCAATGACAGAGTTTTAAGGATAAGATGAATGATTTAATTAGAATTATGAGAGGGGATAAAATCCCTAGTTTCAAGACCATCAACATTGCTCATCTCAACACCATTGTAGGGTTTATTTTAGATAAAATCAATAGTTTGAATACTTGATCCAAGTTATTAGATAGACTCATCAAGGATGATAAAGAATTTGTGGATAGAATTGAAATTTTTTGTAAGGCCATGATTGCCAAACATAAAAATATTAGTGCCATGGGCATCATAGGAGATGATGAGTTCAAGCATAGGACCACTTTGGTCATATAGGAGTTAAAGATAAATTACCAAGGTAGGTCTTGGGTTGACAACAATAGGGTCATGGATATGATCCTAACTATAGAAGAAAAGATAGCCGAGGAAAGGAGAACTAAGGAGGTTTTAGAGAGAAATAATAGAGATCTTGAGGACCTAGTTGAGCAAGAGGATGAGATATTCCTTGAGCCAGATGTCAATTTGAAGTTAGTTGATGAACAAAATCAAAAGGTAATGAGAATTCTACTTCAATAGAACCATGGAGCTTCATCAACATAGGATCCACTAGTTAGTTAAGAATATTCTCTTTTATGGGAACATTGTAAATTTTGAAAATGAAAGTTTTTTTTAAAGCATGTGCTAATTGTATGCACATTACCTATAGGTCACATCATTTGAAAAGCTCTAGTGTATTCTAGAAACTTTGTAAAAAAAGGATAGTCATATTTACTTTTGTATATTTATATTTGACATGGCTGATCAGTATACTACCTTAGAATTTTATAAAAGGAAATATTACGATTTGTAAGAGGAGGCAGTTTTTGAGATATAAAAAACCAGTGTGAACTTTGAAGCAATTAATACAAGTAGAGAATTCTAAGAATATTATCTCATCTTGTTTGTGTGAATTTTTATTTAGCTTCGCTCTTAATTATTTGTTATGAATCTTAGATTTTAATACTTCTTTTGAATTCTTGGCACATACCTTTTAAATCCAAAATTATTAATGTATGCATATGATAGGCTAATTGAAGGTTCCTTAGTTTGCTTCGTTTCATTTTATCTGTACTTTTAGATGTGCATCAACTATCTAATTAAATGAGTAAAACTTTAAAGTAAATGTGGTTCTTATTTGCATTATGTCTTATCTTCCTTAGAAGTTTACCTGATATATGTTATGATTTAAGCTTAAGATGATTTACTTCATATATTATTTTTAACTGCATACTTGGGAAACACTTTTAATTTTGTCATAATGTCTGAGATGAAGATCAACAACACTTTTATTCTATGCCTTACCCTACCTTTTTTACTTATTTTTTAACCAAATCACTTTAGTTTAAATTTCATTGTAAAATATTTACATAGATTAGCCTTTAGACTTATAATTTAGAATAACTCCTTAATTATCATATATCATCTTATTATTTACAAAGATATAGGGAAATGTGGTTCCCAGCCACCAAATTTTATATATATTGTCTAACAATTTGCTTTATATGTTGTTATCACATCATAGGTAACCAGATTACCACAACCTATAACTCATGATCTAAATTATTCAAATTATAAAATGAGAAGTGTTATTTAAACACTAATAACACCTATGATACACTTATAGGTATCAACACATGGATTCTAATAAAAAGGATAAATCACTAGATAAGTTGGATGGGTGGAATACTATCTTATGGTCGGTATATCTCAAATACAATTAAAAAGGAAGGGTAAAGCATAAAATAAGGTTCTATGTCTTTGAAATGGAGTTTCTTGTTGAATCTTTAGTGGATAAATATCTCAATAACCATTGTTTCTTGTTTTCATATTCTACACACTCACAAACAAGCATGGCCAGAAGTCTAGGGCAATCATAAATAAGATACTCAATGGTGTCAACTACAAGTTGATCTTCTTAATGATATTATTTCACACCTTTGGATAATATATCATAGTTAAGACTAAGAAGTTATCTATGGTAGTTATGCCTCACACCTAAAATAATATGTTTAAGGAGATACCTATACACACCTTGGATTATCGATTCAACTTGTACTAACTATATAAAACTATGGAATATATCAATATTCAATAGATTTTGTGCACTTAAGACTAACAATCATCAATATAATAGTGAAATTCATCCATAGCATTGGCACACATCAGAATTATTGAATCAATAAAAACAAAGAAATTTGAAAGTCATTAACATAGAGAGGGAAAAATAAATAACAAACAAATTTGCTTGATAGTTAATTCCTTGATTTCTTCTTGTACATTCATTCAAAACTCCAACCCTTTAAAAAGAGGGTTATACATGTATATAAAAACCTTGGGGAAGGGTCACCTCATCCTCCAAGTTTAGAGCAATTCATTTACATCTTGATAGACTATAAGATAAGTCTCAATTACATGTTAATAATTCATAAATATCTTAGTCATGTAATGTATGCATGCTAACAAAATACATCAGTTGATTATAATATAAAAATAGATAAGACTTAACTACTCAATTATAACTGTTACATGAAAAATTTGTATAAAATTATCCTTCATGCTAAATTATCTCTTGTTTAATATGTCTCAAAACTATCATCATAAATATATTTGTATTGGTTCTGTACTACACAATAATTGGAGTATCACTCAGAAATGCACTGGTTGATTGAAATCTTATTACCATGGGAGTTGTTATATTAGGTATAAATGATTTGGTTGAAATTATTATAACTATAGGTGGAGTTTATGAAGTATGTAGAGTAGAGCTAGAAGGTGGTGTTTGTTAGGATGCCTTCTTCTTAGCATCTAAGTCCTAGAAGTTCTTGTAAACCTTAGCTTATTATTCTCAAATTAGGTTCATATCTAAGAGATGTGGCTTGGTTAATCTACTCATCTTCTCCATCATCTTAGCATGTTATATCTTAGTGGATCTAAAGCCAACCTGAAATACTTATACCTATGTCACCATTTTTTTGGATGCACTTAATTTAGCTTTAATGTATTCCAAGCTTAAACCTTATAGACATTATCTAAATCTATCAAAGGCTTGCTTAATCATTTGATCAAATGAATCTTGAGTCACTAAATTACCTTTGTTATCCCAAATTATAGTCAATTTAAGCTATGTCAAAATTTGATTAGCTTGGTTTTCTTGATCAACCAATTTATTCACTAGAGCCTCTAAAGATGATACCCAATTATGGGCTTCTTATATTCTTATTAAAGCTAAATTCAAAGCATTTGATGCCTATAATGAGGTCATAATTCCAAGTGGATAAAATAATTATTAATGGTATATAACACTAAGAATATTAGTTTATTATATCCTCTTTATGACTTTGGAATAATTTGGTTATAGAATTGACAGGAGGAGCTAAACTAACTCTCAAAGAATGAATAGAATCAAGAATCTCATACAACCTAAGTCCTAAATTCTATACATCTTAACCAATATCTTGAGGGACTCATATTACCTTTTGATGCTCCCTAAGAGTTTTAAATTCCTCTTTGAGCTATTATTTAGCCATTTTGGTTCTTTTATGTATAACCAAGATTGTTTCTATATGGGTTTCCATGTAGGACTTGAGGTTCTCAATATCTAGGGACTAACCCTTTTCTTTGTTTTATTTCTTATTGAGGGAATAAACTTCTTCCCTATCTTCCATGATTAAATTTATACCCAAGCTATCATCAATTTTCCTCTTCCTTACCCATTATACTAATGTTGTGGCCTTATCAAAGAGTGAGTTGACTATTGGTAGCTCAGTGATCTTTAGATTGGGCCTCTTAGAGGCTAAGGCTCCTAACCCCTTGGCCCAATTCAGAAGAGTGAGTTATAAAGGATTGAAGGGATAAGCTTCCATTTGTACATGTACTCTAGGCTCAGACTCAATTTTAGTGGAAGGACTAGGCATTGATGGCCATATGATTTTTGACTAGTTTATGTTTCCAAATTGTGGTATTAGATTAAAAACAAAGATTGGTTACTTCTTAGGTGCCCTATTGGTGGTAGCTACTATGGTTTTATAAGTTGGATTGGAAGAAGACAAAGATGAACCCAATTGGGTAGAAGGAGATATAATTGGAGAGATGGATTGGGGAATGGATAGAATGGACAAAATTATGGTTGATGGGATGGACACTAAAGGAATAGAATCTATAATAGTGAAGGGTGGAGTAGGTGAAGTGATAATGGGTAGATTCATAGATGGATGCATAAAATTTAAACCTATATAAAGTGACCAAATGGGAATAAATGTAGAGATAATTGGTGTAGTGGTGATATAAACTATAGGAAAGAACATGAAATGGAAAAGGCCTAAAGGGGATTTGAGAAAGGGTCCTTACCATATGGTTAACTAGTGAGAGATACCTTGGCTTTAATTTCTTGTAGGATTAATACTTTGGCCTACTATAACTCCTCATCATCCACCTCTTGTGTTGGATAAGTTTATGGTCTATCTCCCTTAAGCTTACTTTTATAGCACTTGTTTACTCTGCCTGATTGTAGAACTATTGCCTATTGGGGAAGAGGGGGAGTAATATTAGGTGTTAGGTATATAGAAGTTATTGTTCATCTTCATCAAATTAATCTAAGCATATGATACCAACTTATTCCTTTTGTGCATTATCTATTCTTTGAATCAAATACTTAGCCAACTCTTGCTTAATTTATATCAATTCAACTATTGAAGTTTGAATTGATATCATTTGTTCCTCTTCATATTGTGTAAAGGTATTCACTTGTTCTTCTTAGGGTTGTTCTTCTTATGCTCTAATGAGTGATTCCTTACCTACCAACTATTGTTGGTTCTATGATTGACCTTGAGATATTTGGGGATATTGTCCCTCTTTTTTTGGTGTTTGTGATGGCCTATCACTCAAAAAATCATAATATCTCCATCCTCAATGAGGTGGGATCCTAAAATTTTCTTCACTAAGTGTGACAGATGGTTTAACTTGTATGAATCTAAAAAATTCCTCACTCAATCCTATATTTTCAGCACTTTCCTTGACCTTTTCATCATCCTTTGAATTTAAGAAAAAAAATATTATCCATTGACTCATGTTTATAAGATAGGCCAAGGGTATGAATTTTATTCTAGACCTTGCTATGAGGATCCCAGTCTCTATGAGGGAGGGTGGGAAATACATATGCCTTCTTGAAATTCCTAGCCTCCTTAAACTACCTATGAATTCTAAATTTCATTCACACAATGGTTATTTAGGATTTATGGAATGTAGCCTTATTATTTATTGTAAACTCATCATCAATTTTATTCCAAATTTGATATGCAATTTCCTACTCAACTAATTTGTATAAAATGAACTATGGGAGATGAAGAGGATCTGACTTGTGTCCAATCACTACAAGAATAGTGTAGTCTAGATAGAGTGATTAATCTCCTACATTTTTAGCAAGTATCTAGGCTATGCTGGGGAAATTCTTACCAAAGGCTAGCTATGGATGGCCATTCAAACTTGAGGGTAGAGATCCTCAATTATCTTAGCTATGTTTCTCACATATGAATATATGTGCACAAAGGAGTATTAATCATAAATCCTATTATTGATGACTTATATGTTGGAATCCCATAGGAGTCCATTTTATATATACATTATCCCCATGACCACATATAATAGATTAGACATCACGTAGAAATTTCCTCCCACTAGTCACTTATCTTTATGCAATATTTGTTCTTAGAGGCATGTGATAATGACTTCACACAAATCATAAGTGTTCTTTATGGTACTAAGAAAGTTAAGTATGGGAACCCAATCTAGGTGTAGGAAGTAGATACTCACATGGCCAAAAAAAATATTTAACAATGCCATTCCCACACATATTCCCATTCTAATTCAAGTGATGGAAATAGGGTTCTTGATATGTTCTTTCAAATTGAAAGTTTTCTAGGGAAAATCCACCTTATAGATCTTAGTGTACATTATTGGCCTTCATCCATGTTATGATAGTGTGAAAATCAAAAGTGATATCTCTAATGGGTAGGATTAAATACTTATTAAATGATTTACCTTATATATACATGACAACTATGTTATTGTAGACATATTAAAGGTATCTGCATTCCATTATTATCCCTTTGAAGAAGAGGCCCCATATTAAATCTATGCATGACATAACCTATAGTTCACAACTGCATATTATAGGGATTGACATTTGAAAAGAAGTATGTCCTTTACTAGCTACTTATCCTCAACTGAGATGTCTTCTTTAAGTGCAAAGGAGTCTATGTTTTCTACTACTTCCCATAATTTTGAGTAATTTGTGTAACATCCATAGAATTAGTGGCATGAAACACCATGTCAAAATACTTTGTGGAATCCTCATACAGAACCTAGAGGGTGTCAAGGATCCTTTATAGGACTTGGATGATGAAGCCATGGTGGTTTGATGGATACTAGTATGCTCCAAGATTTTGATAATGGCATGCAACATTTAAATAAATTTAAAATATGACCAATTTACTTTGACATTAATTAGGGATTTTTGGATCACTTAATGCTAAAATTTACTCAAGCTCGAGGATAGAATGATGTAAACATGGATAGAGGCTCAATGTTAATAGACTTATGCATTAATTTCTAAGTTATGTACCATTAATTTTCATTATTTATAAGCTTGTCACCTTCATTTAATTCAAATTTGACCACCCTACCCTAATTTACATGCCATGTAGGATTCATTATCATTTGGGGTGCCACAATATAACCTTTATTCTTTTCTCATGTGTCATTATATATTCTAGTCAATAGAATTAAAAGTTTACCTTCAGTCTAAAGATCTAAAAATACAAAATGTTATTCAAAGATATTAGTCCCAATATACTTTATCCCAAAGTTTTTGAATTAATGTTATGAAAATGAAACTTGTTGAAGACCAAAGTACTCTTTGGAAGGGTATAGTTTATGTAAAAGTAGTCACATAGAAAGTCCTTAATGAGAAAGATTCCATAATGAGAGTTACCAAAACAAAGATTATATTGAGTAAGTCTTCAAAAAAGAAATTGAAGTGAAATCCTTAAAATTAAAGTTGTTGACACAAAGTCTTTGAAAATAATGCTTTCAATGAGAATCTTTCCAAAACAAACCTTCTGATGAAATATTTCTAAAATGAAAGTTGCCAAAATGAAACTTTCTAAAAAAAATTCACATAAACAAAATTCCCCAATAAAGTGATGTTTTGAAGAGAAAGACCTCAAAAATAAAATTTGTCATTCAAAAACTTTTTGAAACAAATTTACCAAATAAAAGCTTCAAAGACCAAAATTGCCAAACTAAACCTCCTGATGATTTTTTTTTGAAATGAAAGTTGTTAAAATGAAACTTTCTAAAACAAATTCACCAAAATAAAGTTCATGACGAAGTGAAGTCTATGAAATAAAGTCAGTGAATAAAATATTCCTAAGGGAAAGCTTCTGAAACAAACTTTTTAAAGACTAAACTTTCTTGAATAAATTAATATGAATTCCCATCATGTGAATCCATTCTTCCCATCTTTTTATTAATAGGTTAGTTTGAAAAAGTTATTTAAAATGGAAATAAATATTCTCAACATAATTTAATGTTTAAATCATTGAGTTTTTAATGAATAAAAACCATCACAATACTAAAAAAACCTATATACCTAGATAAGATCTTCATTATTTACAAAAAAAAAGGGGGTCTCCACTTTTTAGAGAAAAATACAAGGTGGGGTGTGTTGAATACAACAATTACCATAATTAATGGTCATCATTAGTTTAAATATCATCAATTATTTTCTCCTTTTCCATGATATTTTTCATTTCATTAGGAAAATCATCACCTTTAGACCAATATTTAAGACACAGAGACAAAACACTCATATTAGCAAAATAATCAGCAAAATGATTTCTTTCTTTATAAGTATGATGACAAATAATTTCCTACAACAAATTTATTAAACTCAAACTTTATTCAATAATGTGACTAATATTATAAATTGAAATATTATTATTTTTGAGGAAATTAAAAATATTCAAAGAATCACCCTAAAAAATAGATTTTTAATATCCCAAATATTTAAAAAAATTGTATAACCCATAATATGGCAAGAGATTTAGAAAAATGATTTGTTTGAAACCCCATACTTCCTTCATAGGCACCTAAGACCACACCTAACTCATAAATAAGAACAAATCCACCACTTGACAAAATTGGATTAACTTTAGATGAACCATTAAAATTCAACTTTGCCTAACCAGTCAAGGGATTCATCTACATGACATGTTTTATAAGATCAACTTAAGGATCCAAAGATACATGTCCCTCTAAGATATTACAATTATTAGAAATCAATTTTTCCTAAAGATTAAACATATAATTCTTTCTCAATTCTATCACTTTACAATTCTATTCAATGATATTAATGATTTTAATAGTAACCATTTTAGAAATTTCTTCAATATACCTACAAATTCTATTATTGTGTTCCTTAAAAGTTCCACATAAAACATGAGGAAATACCAACATCAATAATTTATTTAATGCCTTATTTTAAAAAGGTGGATTCCATGCCAACCAATTATTTTGAATAAAATCATTATGAACCCAATTCAATTGAAATTTACTTAATATATCACCCCACACATTGAATACAAAAGGGAATTAAAACATAATATGTTGAACTGACTCATTTTCTAATTCACAAAGGAAACACCAATTAATCAACATCCAACCCTTTTTACAAAGATTTTCCAATATAAGAATTTTATTTCAAAGGCATAACCAATAAAAGATATTGATCTTAAGAATAATATATTTATTTAAAAAAATTAACCATGGAAAATACTCAATAGTGAGAGGATTTAAAGCAAAATAAATAGAACTTACACTATAATTCCCATCCTTAGAATCAAATCAAACTAAATTATTTTATTTTATCAATATTGGGAGGAGTTATTATTAGTTGTTTAATGATTTTGTCAGTATTGATTTATCTTTATGAGTTTTTGAAAGGTGTTAAGAAATATTGTGTGCAATATTTCTATATGGAGTAGTGAAATCATTTTCCATGAAGGCCATGTTTTATAAGTAACTTGTACATTTTATATGTCACATAGAATAAAGGGGAGTGAAATTTCCTACTAACTACATTTTTTTCATAGTGTTTCTCTAGGAATATTCTTGTGTTTATCTTGTGCCTTTCTGATAATATATGCATCATTATTATTTAATTACATACTTTCATTTCCAATACTTTTATAGTTTTATTTTTTCAATAAAATTAGTATAACATAGTAGGTTACTCAATCACATTATAAGAGTATAATAGTTGTTCTAGTGAATCTTAGTGTGGAATCTCCACCTAGTTTATAGATAAAACTAATATCAAAGATAGTTTACAATTAGTCCTTTGTGTGGTATTTTTTTGGACTACATTGAAAGTGTAAGCCTATCACTAGAAAAATTAGGGATAGTAGTGAAGGTATACTAATCATCTTTTAAGAAGATATTTATACAAGGAAGTGGAATTAAGAGATTATAAGCATGACCCATGTTGATTAAATAAAATAAGTAGGATGATATTAAGCATGAGAAATTGGAAGAGCGGTCTTATACCAACCTAACTCCACCTCCATTAAATTCTAAAGACAATATATAGATTAATCCATATGAAAAATATGTGAGTGTTGAGAAGATATACCATTAACTAGTTCAACTTGAGGTATATATTAGTTTGCATTAAATTAATGAGATCCAAAAAAATCTCTAGTAAGGTTAAAATTAAATAATCATGTTTTATCTTATTTTGAGATCTATGATAATAATTTGGTTATTAATAACCTTCCTCTTATCACTAAGAGGTATGATTATAAGATGATAATCAAGAATAAGTTTTATTGTATTTTTTATGAGGAAGATAGGTCCATGTATTGGAAAAAAACTTAGGAAAAATTAGTGCCAAAGCATGTAGGAGTACACAAGTGATTTCCATAAGACAATTTTCTAAATGGGATAATATATAGTGGACCATTAAATATTTATAAATTATGTTTGTGGACTCAATATAAATTTTATTAGACCCATCCTCTTGGCCAAGCCTACAGATGTAAACTAGGATTTTTCTCAAGCTCACTACTTAGATATGGACAAGAAATATGATCCATCCACCTCTCAAAAAATTTCCAAGAAATAATAAGGACCAAGTAAATTGTGAAAGGTAAATGGAAAGGTAATAATAATGTTACCTTCATATATTAAAAATTATTAAAAGGCATTATGGTTATCGTGATATTGATAATCAATCTAGGGATCAACATTGGAAGCTACACCTATATTTGCATCCATTCAAGAAAAATAATAAGAAAAAGGCTATAGCCTCTCTCTAATCTAAGGAAATTTATTTTTGGAATAAAATATATGACTTGGGTACATATCTTTATGTGGGTTTAGATGACTTTACTTAGAGATAATGTTACACAAATGTTAGTATTGGGGTTAATACTTAGTTAATGTGAGCATTCATTATCAATTTTTTAAGATACATTATATATAGTAAATAAATATTTCCTACTCTCTCTCTCTCTCTCTCTCTCTCTCTCTCTCTCTCTCTCCTCTCTCTCTCTCTCTCTCTCTCTCTCTCTCTCTCTCTCTCTCTCTCTCTCTCTCTCTCTCTCTCTCTCTCTCTCTCTCTCTCTCTCTCTCTCTCTCTCTCTCTCTCTATCTATCTATCTCTCTTTCTCACTCTCACTCTCAATCACATTCACACAATTATAAAATATATGTTACATCCACATATCTCCTTACACTATACCTCTACACTTTTTATCACTATACTCTTAATTTAATTATATTTTCCACATTATTCCTCTTACTAATCTTTCCTTTAATTATTACTTTCCTCTATTACTATTATTATGCTATATTCCACACCATTTCACATAAATATATAGCCTTTAAAATCCAAATGTTACATCTCTTCACTAGTAGTTACTTTTAGTAACCATTTGTTTATACTTATTTACCTTCTTAAATACCAATTAGATGATGTTTATATATATACCATAGTATATAAGAATTTTAATTATATAAAATATTATACATTATTGTTTTAAATGTTTTAAACATGCCATGAAATCCATATAATATTTAACTTATATTATGGTATGATTGTATCATTTATTGTGTAATGTAATATGAATTTAGCCTATGCAGTGTATCTTTCTAATTTTATAATTATGGTGAAGAATCTTGACAAAATTTACCTAAATTTTAATAGTTTATATCTTCCTAAATACATGTATAACTAACAATACCAAAAAAAATTTATACCTCGTACTACTATGGAAAAAACACAGAACATTTACTAAGGAAGGGAAACATGATCAATAACAAAAAACTTAGACATATAGCATAATATACTATAGTATACTCACTCAAATCACTTAGATGGATTTATAATTTAGTTTCACCTCTTATAAATAATAAACCTTCATAGGCTATGGTTATTTTGAAATATATAAATTATATTTACTAATGATATACATGTTCATGATGTCATTTTTTTGTTCCAATCTTATCACAAGTTCTCATAGTACTTGTGCAATGAAAATAAAGATTATTAAAGACCTTTTTCCAACACTTTGAATATACTACTTCAAAAAATAATTAGGCTAGGTGGTTACTATTTTTAATTAAATGATTCTCTAGAATATACTATATAACTTTATAAAGCCTTGAAAATATTTGCACATGGATTCTCATATGTTCCATGTATAATATCACCTTTATTTTTATTGTGTCATGAGTAAGGCTTCTTCAGTATACAAAATGCTTTTATTATTTGTTAAAAACTCTAAACAAATTCTACCATCATTTTAAACCATTATCTTATCCTTGATACTTATCACAACAAGCCATAATATACTAGTTTTCAAATTGGTGTTCAATTCATATATTTATTTTCTTTTTCCTCTCTTTTATTTAGTTTCTAATTCCTACCCTTTTTTTTTAATTTTAATTTTCTCTTTTTTTTCAAAATTATTTTGATTTATTTTCTTTTGTTTCCATAGTTTTTTTTCTAATTCTAATGTGTTATTTTCCTTTTTTATATACCAAAAAGTCTATTATTTTATTTTCTTCTTATTCTTCCCAATATTACCATTGTTTTTCTATATTTTCCTTCTCTTTTAACAAAATATTTTCTCTCATGACTTCTTCTGGCTGTGTAGATACATAAATATGGTCCCAAGTACTTGAAAATGTTAATATCTACATATATTAAACCATTTAACTTAAGTTTAAATATATTTTTCTTATTAACCATTCCTCTATCCATTTATCTATATGCAATATTGATCCATATTTTATCCATAACTACAATATATAAAGTCCCAAGTCATTTCTCAAAATATTTTATATCACTCTCAATCTATTAATAGCCTCAAGCCAACTATCCCTAAAGTTTTTAGATATGTCTACATTCTATAGATAAGTCTGCTACTATAGAATCTACTACTATGGACCTATCTAATTATCAAAACCTTGTCTCCATGACATTTAATAACTAGTTTAAAAAAATTCAAATATCCATATGGGTGATCCTGAATGTTTCAAAATGTTGAATAAAGGAAATTATTCAATGGGAATCTTATGAAAATAAATCAAATGTGACTCATTACCAGGTATATCTCCCTATAGATTAACACTATATATTTAGTACTTATACATTACTAAATATTTATAAAATATTCCCTAATATTCCCATATTAAATATCAATCATGAGGAACATTTGTAAGCCAAGTTTGAAGAATTATAAATCAAGTCAATATAAATCATTATCAAGTATCAGAGTTAAATTACTAGTTGCACATATAAAGTAAAGGAGAACAATTTCATAGTCATGATAAGTGGGTTAAAACATTTTGATTGATTCCCCTCCTTAGAGTATCATATATGTAGGTAGTATCTAAACATCAATGTGGGTGATTAGGGTGATCTCAACCCATTACACTTCCAATTATTTTTTACATCTTTATAAGTCTCATAAGTATACATAGTGTTTACAAGGAAAAGAGAAGGAAAACATAGTTTTATGCATGAAATTAATATAACCAAAATATCTCATCCCTATCAAGAGATATATGCATAGGTGGTAGACCAATTATAATTTTTTCACTTTCATAGTAGACAAATCTACAATCAACATATAAGGTTTCACTATGTAGCTATCTAGGGAGAATGAACTTTTATATATATATATATATATATATATATATATATATATATATATATATATATATATATATATATATATATATATCCACATGATTTTTTATAATAAATAAGATATAATAGTCCTATTTTATTCTATTATACACTATCATATACCAAATATATTCAATGAAAAACTATAAATACTAAGTATTTTACTCTTGGTTGTGCTTACCATATTTATCCTATGCCACTTTTTAGTCAATTTGAATGAGTTTTACTTTATATTTACTTTTATGATTGATTGTTAAATATTAAAATATGAAATATAATTAAATATTATATGCATAATAAATATTATTAAATAAAAAATAGGGTAAAATATATTTGTGAACATGTTTCTTACTTGAACATTGATTTTCATATTTTTGTCCCAAGGTTGTTATTGAATTCATGATTCCATACACTAAAGATAAATCTAATCATCATTTATAAGATTTGATTGAAATACAATTTAGGAATTATTTTTAACTTTGGGGTTCCATATTAAATTCATAATTTAAATTGACAAAAATATTTTCTTACATTGGTTTTCCATTTCTTTTTATTGCTTTCTATAACTATGTTTTGGTAGTTATAAAGAACATAGTATTTATTGTTCTAGGAAAAGCAATCATTAGTTTTACCTAAACCATGGTGTGTAGGGTATTAAAAAAATACAAAATCCATTAAAAAAACCTATATATATTTAAATATATCATACGTACCTAATACATATATATAAACTTCAATAAATGTTTATTTTTTATATAGGAAGCCTTTAGCCACTTAGTTTTGTAATGCACTGATAAGTGGTTAGCTCAAAGAAGTTAATCTTAATGTACCTCAAATAAAATATAGTTTGGATACATAATAATATAAAATTTTATATTTTTTTTTTACCAACACATCCAATCTCCAAAAATATTGATACCTTGCGACTTTATATAAAATTACTTTCACATGCTAATTGATTATATATTGTAGCTAAAAAGATATATATTTATTTTAATTTGATTTGAATTTAAAATTGATTTTAATATTTTTAAAACATTTTTTATGTGAAAAATAATGTAAAATATACTAAATATGTACTCAATACATCAAATTAATATTCAGTGTCTAAATTGTGCATGTATAATTTTTCAAAAATGGTTGATCAACACCTTTTGGTACAATATTTAAGAGATGAAATAAAATTTAATTAGGATAAAAAAAACAATTAAGGATTTAATATGAAACATAAACATAATGGTTTAATAATTTTATTCACATTAGTTTCCAATCAAAATATATTATTGCATGAAATCACTCTACCATGTAGATTTGATAGTTTTCATATTTGGCCTATTTTCTTTCACCATTGTCAAAACATGGTATAAATAATATTTCATGATGAGTTTAATGAAATAAAATAAAATTTTATAAGGCTAAAAAAATTATTAATAAAACCAAATACAAGGAGGACACAGCGGTTCACTATTCATAGTAAAATATTATTTAATCAAAAGTTATTGCTCCACGGAATTAGCATATCAAGCATATTAGGTAATTTTTGTACTTAACCAAATAAATTATTTAAACCAAGATAATATTATTTGAGATAATTAAGATTATTTAGGCTACAAATATTTATTTAAAATTATAAAAACTTATCTAAAGCTCATGTAAATTTGGAGGAACAAGTCAACTATTTTTTCAAGTGTATATTAGCTAAAAATAAATAAAGAATACAATTTGAATGAAAATTCAATGCAAGTTTTTATTTATTTTTAGTAAGGATAAAATTATATCTATAATTCACTCTTCATGTGAACTATGAAGTAGTGGATTTGGTCCACTTGGATTTAATATTAATAATAGGTATTGAACTCATTGTTATCAAGGATAATTTTATCTATTCAAATTAATAAGAAATTTTGAGAAGTTCTACTTGACTTTACCGTTATATGAAAATCTTGGTTATTATCTAATTTTGTTGACTATGTGAGATATGCTAGTATTCTGGTATCTTATTTATTTGATTATGTATTAGTTAATTTATTTAATACATTTATTCACTTTAATATACAACTAATTTGAATATCTTGTACATGCTAATTATAATCTCCCTTTGTAGATATGTAATAACAATCTATCAAACATGATAATCTTTACTTTATGTATGTTTAATTATACTATTTTTTGGTTCCCTTTGACTCCTTACTTTTTCTTATTGTTGATGTGCTACATTAAATTAAAATAAATATTGTAATTCTAATTTCTTGTCTTAACTTAGGTCAAGTACTGGTCTTGAAGGGTTTTCATCTTATGTGGTCCATAGGCTTCCTTTTCTTCCCTATGTTTCCATGTTTTTAACGATATATTATTATTTTAATATAGAATCAATGGAAATATATGTTATTATATGTTAATTTAATCACTTAGGTTAAATTTTCTTGATGGGGTGTAGGTCACATGTAGTTATTCCATCACTTGGTTAATCTAAAACCACATACATACAACTCGTACTTTAGAGTAAATTATTTTACCAATCTTAAACTATTAGAAGCTACCTAATTGTTTGTAGTGTTCATTAAAACCAAATAAATGAAAAATTAGAGCTAGAACGAAGGCCTTCTATGATTAATTTTCATCCAATGCATCATTTTACTTCAGTTACTTGTTAACATCTTTAATAATTGTATAAAATTCAGAAAATTTAAAATTAAAAGTATGTATAGTCTTGGTTAATAACCCATAAACATTCCAAGTATTAAACAAGATTTACCAGATGATCCATTCATTTTTATTCATATTTTTAAAAATAATAGCAAAATAACTATTGAAGATTATCTTATTACATACAAATTTGATTTAAATATTTAAATGTGAAATTTAAGGATGAAGATTGTAGATTATTTCCTTTTAATTTAGAGGAAGAAGTTTATGATTGGTTTTTAGTATTAGAAACTAATTATATCACTAGTTGAAAGAGTTGGAAAGATCATTTTTTACTTTAATTAAGATATGCTTTGGATTCATTAACCCCCACTTTTGGGAGAATGTCTACAAAAAATACTTTGGTTTTATCTTGTGTATAAACTATTTAGGTAGATAATCAATTATTATGAAAAAATAATTAAAGTCTTTTAGTATGAACAATTTGATCATGAAGCATTTAATTTTATAAATCATGATATGATTGAAGAGAAAGAAGACATTTCAGATGATGATGAACATAGAGATTTCAAATCTATAAGAATATAAGCAACATAGGCAATAAATGTAAAAGAAAATGTTTATTTGTCAAATGATTCAAATCTCAAAGAATTGTTGTTTATTGAAACTCTTACTCCAAATATCATATTTATTAAACTTTAGGTAAATAAATTTATTTTTTATATTTGGAAATACTTTAAGGTAAATCTTTCATATACTAATATTTATTTTGATTTAAAATTAAGAAAGATGATTATGTAGAATGCATGCATGCATATTATTTTAGGTTTAAAATAATGAAACTAAAAGAATTATTGAAGGAATATATATATGTTACTACACACTTGACGAATTTAATTGGAAGAAACTTAATTATACCAAAAAGTGGGATATATTATACACAAAGGTTCCAAACCCACCCTCCCAAAGTTTTGGGAATTATTTATTAGATTAGAGTAGATTAATTTTTATTATTTTCATATCTTAGTTTTCATTTTATTTAATTAGTTTTAGTACATAAAGTCATCATGATCATTCATCCACTTCAAAAAACTTCTTATAATTAATAATTGTTCAAACATATGGATATTTATGGTTTGGTCATGGGTTATTTGAATCTTGGAATCAAGGAATGTGTTAGAATTAAATTCATATTTTATTTAAATAAAATAAAATTCTCATATTGTTAAAAATTATTCTTATATTTTTATGTAAATTTTAGAAAGACTTATCATTTTGAAAGATTAATTGCATATTAACATGCTAAGACTTGGATGAGAAATAATAAAAATTGATATGGATGCATAATGCTAGGGGTGTACTGGTAAAAATAAGTTTTCTTATACCTACACCTAGCCAATGGTGATTCTCAACCCTTCTTCTATATGTGTTTAGAAAAAAGGAAAAAAAATCAATGGATCAAAATCATAAAGTTATGGAAAAAGGGTGATTCAAGTAAACTCTATAAGGTTTATGGATGCTTGGATGAAAAAAGAGAAATGATTAGAGTGGAATGATAGGTATCACTATTAGGGATATGAACACATGGTTCATAAGACAACAATGCCCAAACTTCCCTTAATATTATTATAAAATCAAGAAATCAAAACAAAACATGCATTACTTATCCAGATCTCTATAAAAAATCTCATAACAAGAGAAAATAATATTCATAAAATAACACACAATCTAAAATTTGATATGGGTTAGTATGTTTCATTATTATTTTTAAGCTTCTTTCAATTCTATGTTTTGCTTATTTCTTTCTTATAAAATTTAATTTTTTATGACAATTACACCAAAAAATTTAGGTTCTCATATACTCATGAGTATTTCCTCATTGAGTCACCATTTGTTGTGTACCAACATGTCCATGTTTTAAGAAACTAGGATTTTAAGACTTTAGCTAGAATTTCTTTCTCATGCTAATTGATTATATATTACTAGCTAAAAATATATATATTTCTTTTAAATTGATTTAAATTTAAAAAGAATTCTAATATTTTTTAAACATGTTTTAGGTGAAAATGGTAGTAAAATATAGTAAAATAGGTAATCAATACATTAAAAGAAGTTTGGTATTCAATAGAAAGGTAGGATTTGTTGGGAAACATCTATAGTTTTTAAGAAATGACTGATCAACACCTTTTGGTATAATATTTAAGAGATGAAATCAAATTCATTTGGGATAAAAACATTCATGAAGGAATTAATATGTTATAGTAGTGCAATGGTTTAATAGTTTTATTCACATTCGTTTCTAATAAAAATATATGGTTTCAATAAATATCTCTACTAAATAGATTTGATAGTTTTCATATTTAGCCAATTTTTTATCATAGTGTCAAAACAGGTTATGAGCACTATTTAGTGATTAAATTCACACAATCAAATAAAATTTTATAAAATTAATTTTTTCATGAAGAAATTTAAATATGAGGAGAGCATATTGGTTAATTATTTATAGTAAAATAGTTTTCCAATCAAAAGTTTTAGCTCCACAAAATTAGCATATCAAGTAGATTTGGCAATTTCTATACTTAGCCAAATATTTTTTTTCAACCTAAAGAATATTATTTGAGATATATAATGTTATTTAAGGATAGAAATGTTTATTTAAATTTATAAAATATTATCTAAAACTCATGTAAGTTTGGTGGAATAAGTCAATTGAATTTATTTTCAAGTGGATATTAGTTGTTAAAAATAAATAAAGCATGTAATTTAGATAAAAATTCAATGCAAATTTTTATTTATTTTTAGTAGGGATAAAATTAGAGTTATAATTAATTATTCATGTGAACTATGCATTAGTGGATTTGGTCCACAGATTTATTATTAATATTTTTTATTTATTTTAACCTGATAGGGTTTAGCTTATGTAAATCCTATGTTTGATTAAAGTGCTGAGTAGATTAAATAAAGGAAATAATTTGCATAAAATAGTTACTAATTTTTTTATAGAATTAACTAGTTTTGACTTTATAAAAATAGTAACAAATAGTGAAAATAAATAATTATCTAGAAAACACCTAATATAATGATTTTATTGTTGGAAACTAAGATGAAATTAGGTATGAGTGTCATCAACTAGATCCATATTAGAACCCCTCCTAAATAGTAGTGCCACATTTGGATAGTAGCACTATGTGGATCTAGTGTTATGTTATTGGAAATAATGTCCTCTATGTAAGACTATCCCAAACTTCTAGTTCTATGTGCATCTAGATTTTTGGGGTCTATTCTTACATGCACAAATTTGGAAACTCTATATTATGCTTGTAATGTCTAATTTATGATGCAAACCCCAATCCTTCTTGTAAGTAGGGTATGAGGTAAAAAGTGTGTTCATTAGTAGGATATGATGGACATCCTCAATACCCCACTATAAAGAGATTTGATTCCATACCAATATTTTGAGGAGGGATCAAGCCTAATGTATTTCTTCCCACCTAAGTGTTAGTGCAAGTGAAAGCGATGATAGTATGATAGTGGCCTTGAGTGCCTTGAGTGTGCTTGAGATTGGAAATATAGAAAACATAAGATTAAGGCTAGTGTAGATGGTAGTATGCAGAAGTAAGATAGAATAGGGATCAATAACCTTGATTTTACTCAACTTATTTCATGTTTGAATTTTTTTTTTTCATGTAATTTCCATATAGTGGATATAAGGCTAAAAGTCATGTATTTATATTATTTTTTTGCTCGTGTGGATAATAAAATATGTCCAAGCCAACCTTAGGAGGATTTTAATTTTGAAAATATATTAATTGGATAATTTGAGGGTAAAGGAAATAGGCACCATTTTGGGGACACTAGCACCATGTGGATCTAGTGTCCTTAATGTGTTGTTAATTTTTAGCTAGTAAAACACTGGGAATGCAAGGCTAGAATTGAGAACTGAGGGTCTTAGGATACATTTGAGATGACTAGGGACACTTTTGGCTTACATGATGGTTGGATAAGTGTAGTCATAAGCTCTAATATAGGTCTAGGGATAATCTAGCAATATGTAGTCTCATATAACACTCTTAGCACTTAGATACTACTTTTAGGTGGTTAAATTTTCCCACCCTTTATTATATAAATGAATAAAAGCAAAATGACTAGTATAAATGAAAAAGAAGCATACGTGGACTTACCTAAGAAGTGAATCTTGTAAAGATGAATATGATTATGTGAAGTTGAGTATGTGTATGTGAAGTATGATAAAAATCATGTCCTTCAAATGAAATGTGCATAATCAATCCTTGCTTAAAATATATCAAAAGAAAAAAGCTATGATAATTAAAGAAGTAACTGAGTAAAATTGAGTAAAGAGATGGGAAAGAGGAAAGGAATGAATACACCTTGTTGGGTATGCAAACTTATGCATGAACTTGGTAATAACTTATGTGCATGTCTCTATATAGTGATAAATTTATGGATACCTTGGAATGAGCTAATAGCTTACTCAATCCTCATGTGTGGGTGGCTTGAGAAATTAATCTAGTTTTGAATCCATTATTACCCACCCCTTATTGATGGATCATGACATATGAATGGATTGTTTTAGACTACTAGTGTGTCTAACCCTCTCATATGGGTGGATCAATCATTCGAGTAGGCTACGAATCCATCATTGCTCACCCTTGCTTAGTGGATCATGACCTATGAGTAACTTGGATTGGATTGATAGTGTGTCTAACCCTCTCATGCGGGAGGCTCAAAAGCTCAAGTAGATTATGACTCCATTATTTCACATCTATGTGTAGTAGATGCATCTAAAACTAAAATACATGAAATAATAAAAATGTCTAAATAATTATATCTAATTATCTATGTCAGATTTATAACCACTCAAGTACATTATGCATCTCTAGGCTACTCAATAATGCCAACCACTATAGATGGAGTAAGACATGAAACTGGTGATAATCTAGAATGTGATGTCAATTATATATAGTGTATAAAATGATTTGTAATTTTTCATTCTATTTGATCAATTGATGTGTAACTGAGCATATAAAAAAAATGTGCCACACACATGCCCCCAATCTAATATTTAAGTATATCAATTATGGATTGAGTTATAATAATTGTATCTAATTATTCGAACTAAATATGGGAATGGTCATGTCATGCATGATACCCCCAATCTAAGAAAACTAATATAAATCTAAGTTGAACTAGTATGAATATGAGAAAATCTAAGTATAAATAATAAAACTTGTAACTAAATTTGTGCAAACATGTATTTTACATATTATACTATTCTAGTCAATCAAAGTTCTAAAATTGAGTTTGCTAGATAGTAGTGCCATATGTTAGAAAGTAGAGCCATGTGGCATTAGTTTCCCTATTTGGGTGATAATGTATTTCCAATCTAAATTTTGTGTCACTCTACTACTTTTTGAGTCACTATTTTTTCTTTGTGTTTACCTATGTCTGATTTTCTAAAAATGAGCTTATGTACTAAAAAATGTTTTATGAATGCAATATAGGTGCCTGATCTCTATGACAAACCCCTATGAATTCTCCTTCTTTTAAGGGGAATTTTTGAACTTATACAAGTATTATCATCAAAATAAAAATATTTCAAATATGGGTGTTAGCTAGAACATTTGTGATAACTATGTGATAATACAATATAACATGCATATATAATATCAAAATGTAAGATTATTTAGAATAAGTATGTAATTTAAGATGAATATCATGTCTAACATTGAAAAAGGGTATCTATATAGATGTCAAAAATGTATGTAACAACTAATTTGACTAGAAATAAGTAGCTACCTAGGTGGATGGGGCATGATATTCATCATGATACCTAAGTAGGAAGCATAGATTGGATAGAGGAATTTTGGGTCACATACTTGTTTGGAAGCATAAGTAATCCATACAAAATGTGAAGGAAATTGGCCAAAAGGTCATAAAATAGGTCATGATCTAAGGCTATTAAATAATTCTCAAAACTATCTAATTTTATATTAAATGTTAATTTATGTGTATAAATGTTTTCCCTTCTATTCTAGTAATGCATCAAATTGAAATTACTAGATTAAAAAGAAAAAAAATGTGTACATGAACTTATCTATGAAGTGTAGTCTTAAAATTATGACACAATGTTGAACTATGGCTTAAGAAAACTTGAAATGAAACATGTATAAAACTAGTATTTTATTAAGATGAAAATAAATAAGAAAATATAATATAATTTTATATATAATAAAAAGGAATGGATTTACCTAATTGGGTACATTAACCATTGTGTTTCTAGTGTAAAATTGGTGCAAAACTAGTGACTATAGAGGGTAGGTCCCTTAGATATTTCACTTGCATTGAAAATCCTAGATTAGATTGTACATGACTCAATCCTCATTGGTTATGATAGTGTTATTAAGAACTCAAGTAATTTTTAACTTCATCATTGCATATCCATGATAGTGAAGCATTTTGGAATACCTATATGCATCCCAATAAATGTTTTTGTTCAAAATTAATGAAAAAATGGTGAACCAACCACTATAGATGGAATAACACTGATTTCTATTGAAAATTAGCACAAAACTAGTGAAAATAGTTTGTATAATGTTATTTTGGTGTATACAATGTGGAGAATGAAAAGTGTTTCCATTTTATCTATAGAATTTATGCAAAACTAATAAAGAAGGAATTCATGTGTCATGCACATTCCCATAATCCAATATTTGGTTTATATAGACTCTAAGATTAAGTAATAACATCTAAAATTCTTATAAAAACTTGTGTATTAAATTTGAACAGATGATGCACATGATACCCCAAAACTAAATAAATCTAAGATAAAATATAAGTAGATTCTAACAACTGAGACTATAAACCTATTACAAATTGATTTCTATTGCCTAAGATTTTTATTTATTATGGAATTATTTTTTTCTAAGTTATAGAATAATAATACCCTATTTAGACAATAATGGTGAGTAATAATATTTATTTGGAGCACTACTATCCATAATAATTCTATGAGTGTTTTTTGAGTATGCTTAGTGATCCACTATATGATGAATACAAAAAAAAGTTATGACTATCTATGAACTATACTAAGTGGGATTAGTCTCTAACATATTCCACTTTGTATGCCCCATCTTTTGAGTGAGTTATTAAGCCTGCATAATAACTTAAATCAAAACAAAAAGCTATGTGATAGATGATATGCAAAATATAAACATATGAGAAGTAATTTTAACATGGAGTAGCATGAAATCATAATATAAATAAATTGAGTATGATAATAATTTGATATGCATATTATAACATGCATACAAAGTTTTAACATCAACATAAATATTATCAATTATCCATGTAGATAAGTGATAAAAAGTGAGTATTGAGAGATAAATATAACTACCTGGGGAGGGATTCATGATATGCATCATGGCATCAAAAATTTGGAGGATGAATGACACTCATCATGGCATAAAAAATGAGGAAACAAGGATGCAATTTTCTGGGCCATGATTCACACAAACATAGATTTCATGATGTAAACACTCCATTTTAAGAACTTTCATGTCAAAATTACAAAATGGAACAACTTCCTATATCTACACATAAAATTGTTTGAATTCACCTTGGAGCATTTCAAGGTGGGATAATTTACCATGTTATATTAATTCAATTATCATTCTAGTCACTTTATTTGGTCAATTTTTTTGCTCTAATCAGTTCACTAATTCTTTTACTCTAGTATAAACTCATTTGTTCATCTAACATACAAGTTTGAATTCACATTAGGGCATATCTAAGTGGGATAAATCATTGTATTATAACTATTCAATTATCATTCTTATCATTTTATCTAGTTAATTATTCTAATATGATCAATTCAATGATTATCCTTTATTAACCAATTAATATAATGAATTCCCCTTTCTAAATCATTCTTCTAATCAAATTCCCCAAATTATATAATTAAATTTATCTTTGATTAATTGAATAAATTATTATTATAATTAAAATTATATTTAAATGGAATTACAATTTCCTTTCAATTATTAATTCCTCTTTTTCCTTCTAAAATGCATCTTCATTCAAGAAAGAATCTTGAGATCCAATGGAATATTATTTTATGAGACAAGATAATTACTAAATGAATTAATATGCAATAGTTTCTCTACCTTTCATCTTGGATACAAGATGAAGGGCTTATTGGCCAAATTTCACCCACATACAAAGATTATATTTGGATATATGAGTTGAATAGATTTCTGGATGGAATGAATGGTCCAAGGAACATATACATCTTTCAAAGCTTTTAAAACATTTTAAGTAAACTTAAAGTGTAGTTTGTCAAAATTTTATAAAGTAGATTCTCATGGTGATAATTACCTTCATGGAAATAAATCAGGTTTTACATGTCTCAAAAACTCATTTTGAGCCTTGAAAGTTCTTAGACAAGCATAGAATAAGTAGACCATCACAAGCACATCATGTAGAAGTAAATATATCAATCCAATTTTGCATTTTATAAGTATGCTTGTGAATATTCTCATGTGTAATGGATTAAATGGACAAGAATTTATTCATGTCAATATCATCCCCTACAAATTTGGTGTCTTGATGAGCTTTCTATCTCAATGTATAAAGCTTCAAAGTTAGACTTGTAGAATGAGACGTTCATAAGGACATCAAGTTTATGCCTCAACAGATAGTCATTTGAATTTAAATATTCCAAGGATGAACGCAAAACTAAAAAGTTTTAAAATATTAGAATCTAAGATAAAATATTTTGGTTATCAAGTTATCAATGATGATAGTGGGTACCAAAGATCCAAAGACATGTGTTTAATCATATATCAAAGATCAATCATGATCATCAAGTCAAAAAGTTGGCATAAATGCATTGATGATAAGTGTCAAGATATTAGTTGCCTAAATAGATATATAATGGTACATGGTGATTGATAAATCCAATGGGCATAATAATATTGATTATGTGTGATCCATCATATAAAGTAGATCTAATGGAGAGTGATGGGTCAAAAGGTTAGTGGATACTAAGAGAAAATGCATGGGTGATAAGTGTCTCAACCATGTTAATCTAGAAGAAGATCTATGGATCATGTTCAATCATACATAATTAGATCAATGGTGAGAGAGAGGTCAAAAACTTAGCATATATTGAGGATGAATGAGGATTTCATAGATGACATAGTTTAGGAATACTATATCAAGATTGACAGTCAATATTAAAATTCAAACACATAAGACTTTGAGTATAGGTTAAACATGTGACTTAGGTCAAACCAAAGTGATGTTTTAAAGGTAATATGTCACTATTAGAGAACATTCCAAAATAATTAAACATAATACATAGTCATACAGTTAGGGGTTGTCAATGATAAAGTTTTGATGCTATTAAAGTTCAGTCTCAACCTATGGTTCTATGTTTTAGAAAATATAGAGCCCATTTTTGGGGTTGTAAAATTATTTCATTATTGTGATTATTAATATTTAAATAACATATATGCATAAAATGAGTTCTTAGTTTTCATAAATGCTCAAAGTTAAAAATAGGTCCTTTAGGGCCTAATATAAAGATCAAATATGGACTAGTAGTTATTAAGATAGGACTATACAACCTATAGGTTTTTATCAATATTATAGCTACATGAAAACAAATAAATTAAATTGGTTTTCAATATATAGTAAATACCTATGCTTAGATGGAGTAGGGGAAGATATATAGTTATGGATAAATGTCTCATCTGTCAATAAATTTATAGCTTTGAAAAAAGAGGTACTTATCACCTCTCAAAGTAAACATGGTGATGGTTGTATCTGATTCAAGATATCAAAATTTTGTCTTCACAAGTATGCCAAGTAAAAGGTGGCATAGAAGATCAAAGCAAAGAGATATGGTGGTTAGATGAGGCTAGTTAGAGCATTCCATGTTGTTCAGATCTTAAGGATCTTTCTTCCTTGAAAATATCATGACTCATCATCTTTAAGATAAACTCTTATCTTGTATTGCATCTTTCAATCAATGAGAAAAACTTGAAGACTAATTGGAGAAAATGCAAGATAATTTGTCAATGTAATATCAGTCTTGATTGGATTAAAAGGTGGTGGACCATTCATTGAAAGTGGTAGCTCATTTATTGTTCTTAGTTAATTTTATCCCTCTCTTCTCTCTTACCATTTTATATATATTACTCACTCTTTCCCATTTTTAAGGATGCCCATTTTTGGGAGTATCAAGGGACTCTTTGAGATATTGAAAGATATGCTCATTTTGATAAGGCTAAACCTTGTCAAAAATTTGTTATAACTACCTCTTGATGTAATAAAAGACTTTAGTGAGTTTCGCATGATGGCATAGTGAAGGAGAATCTTCCTCATCCATTGTCCTCCTTTCTTCCTCATCCATTATCCTCCTTTATAACCTCCTTTATGGTGTTTTTATGCTATTAAAATTCTAGATTAGTATTCTACTTAAACCTATGTTATGAAACACTTATGCATTGAGCTAGTTTGTGAGGTTGTGTGAGCTAGCATTATCTTATATAGATCTAGTGTGGGCTCAAGCTTATGGGAGTTTCCCATTTTTATTTAGTGCATCGCTTTTTAGCCTTATTAGGAGCCCTTTCCCATTTTATAACACTTTTCCCTATGATAACATTAGTATAGGTGATCCATCAAGAAGAAGTTTGACTTGTCTAGAGGTTCATACCCATCATACGTTACCCACAACTTGGGGTTATCATAATATTATGGCTTAGTTAGAATGAGCCTAAAGAACTCTCTCTCTTAGGGTATAGATTAATGACATAGTAGTTTATGGCACACCCAATGGGACTTATTGAATTATTCACTAGTGAAGAGTTATGGGGTCCTTTTCATTCAATCAACTTTTGGAGGAAACTGTTTAAACATCAATGGTGACTCTAAATCAAAGTTTCTGGTTGTAAGTAGCCTAGTTTCCTAGTCATAATTATCTAGTATATATCATAAATTTTTTATCAATATCCTTATTATCTACCTTAACATCATTCATATTAGATTATAAATTTTTATGCCATCACCCCAAGTGGTTCTCAAGATTCAGTACATCAGCCTTCTTAGGCTTAATATGTTCCTAGTTATTCCCTTAATTAATCCATTTCAAGTTGGAAGCAAATGATCTTAGGCTAACAAAGGTATATAATATACCTTAATAAATAAAAGAGATATGGTCAATATATCCCTAATCATATCCTTAATGACATGAGAAATTCATTACAATTAATGAAGGAAGAATTAACACCTATTGAAGGAGAAAATTGGAAAAAACTCTCAAGTGAGATGATAGATGTAAGTGGTTACATTAAAAGCATTGAGAGTAAGCTAGGAATCCTTTAAGAATAACAAGTCCAACTCCATCAAACTCATGTGTCTTCATAGACACCACCCTAGTCCTCATATATGACACCCATTCTTCCCCAAAAAATCACTCCAAGTGACCCTTTGATTGTTCTAAGTTATTCATGTGTTCCTCGGACCTTCCTTTCTTGGAATTCAATCCAAGAGAGACTTCAAAAAAATAAGGAGATTTTTATGGAGCAGCCTATTATTGAGACCCAATATTCCAATTACCTTCCTTAATAATCCTCAAGTAGCTCATACCATCTCTTTTGTGTTTCTTATCTTCATAAATCTCCTAAACACCTTTAGGATAAGCTATTCTGAGAGAATATAGATAACCAAATATAAGAGTTAGAGTTAAAGTTAAGGAAAGAGGAAGATATTAAAAATAAAGGAATGGTAGCTATTTATTACACATTCTCCTCATGGAAGTCAATTCAAAAAGG
Organism: Torreya grandis; assembly: GCA_037957365.1. Classification (NCBI taxonomy): domain Eukaryota; kingdom Viridiplantae; phylum Streptophyta; class Pinopsida; order Cupressales; family Taxaceae; genus Torreya; species Torreya grandis. Next base: position 378,945 of record JARHVA010004308.1, read on the forward strand.
TTTTTAGAAGGAAGAGGTATGAGTTAAATCAACCTAACCAATAGTTCAAGAGCTACCAAAGAGACCATTCAAAGTCCCTAGATGGAAGGATACTCTCATAAGCTACAAGCAAGGTGAATTTATTCACCCTCCCACCATCTCCCTCTTAGAGAAAGAACCTATTCTACAAAGGATATATTAGGAGCTTGCAGGCATAGGTGAACCTAAAGAGGACAATGCAAGTGTCTATGATGAGGAGATCATGATAGGAAACACACATCATTTAGAAGGGGAAGAATTGGGTTTGGAACAACCTTTTTGGCATGGATTTGACACTAATGAAATAGATCTTGATGAGGACAATCCTCAAGTTGAAAATATATTAGACCTTGAATGGACTACAGAAGGTCCATTTTACATAGATAAAGAAGAGGAATAGAACTAGAAACTAGATATTAGTTCACTTCAGGATGAGTTGTCAAATGAAGATAGACCTAATGGATTAAAGTTAAAGGAAGTTAAATAAGACCTTGAGCAAGACAAGTTTGATGTTTCAAAATTTAGATGTTTAAATCAAATCCCATTTGTATTTGAAAAACAATCTTGCATGAAGTTGATGACGAAGACATCTTCAGTTATTAGGTAATGTAGTTTGATGAGCTACTACTTTATAAGTTAGATGAGGACTTTGAGGGTGAATAAAGCTTTCAATATTAGAAATAGCTTCAAGGAGAAGATCCTAATCAAATCAAGATCATCTTTCATATACTAGTAAGTAAAATGGAGTTGGAGGACTTATTTGAGATATTAGGAGTAGAATATCTTCCTCTCTTAGGAGACTATGATCTAATTATGCCTGAGGAGCATCATGATTGAGAAAAAAAGTATAAGAGTGAGGTAAAATCCAATTTATCAATGTTTATTTTGATAAGAGGATGTCTTGTTAGGTACCTATCTCAATTGTAAGATGACAAGGAGGAGCCATCACTTGTTTTTCTTAATTTAAAGCATAAAATTGAGCATCAAAAAGAGCCATACCATCTTGCCTATCCATTCCAAGATTCTTTTATGTCCAATCATTTAGATTGGGTAGGTGAGTTTTTTTGTTCTTACTCTTAGAGAAGTCTATCACCAATAAGTTAAATATACTCTCCTTATCCATATTTGGTGGGCTTTCCTCAAACATGTAAATTATATTAGATTAGTGGGAAAGGGTATATATTTTTTACAACCAATCAATGGTTTTGTATAGGTTCCATTATAATTTATTAGTTTAGGGTAGGTAAATTTTATGTTTTCCTCTAAGTACCTTGTGCACATTTCCTTTCTTTTCTATGTTTCCCTTAAAAAAGTACCTTGGTAACTTTGTTTTTGTTTCATTTCTTGTTATCCCTATTACTTCAAGAGGATTTATCTAGAGGTTGGTAGCCATTTGTAGCTTTAGATAAATATGTTGACACCCATTCTTCCCCAAAAAATCACTCCAAGTGACCCTTTGATCGTTCTAAGTTATTCATGTGTTCCTCGGACCTTCCTTTCTTAGAATTCAATCCAAGAGAGACTTCAAAAAAATAAGGAGATTTTTATGGAGCAGCCTATTATTGAGACCCAATATTCCAATTACCTTCCTCAATAATCCTCAAGTAGCTCATACCATCTCTTTTGTGTTTCTTATCTTCATAAATCTCCTAAACACCTTTAGGATAAGCTATTCTGAGAGAATATAGATAGCCAAATATAAGAGTTAGAGATAAAGTTAAGGAAAGAGGAAGATATTAAAAATAAAGGAATGGTAGCTATTTATTACACATTCTCCTCATGGAAGTAAATTCAAAAAGGTTTTTAGAAGGAAGAGGTATGAGTTAAATCAACCTAACCAATAGTTCAAGAGCTACCAAAGAGACCATTCAAAGTCCCTAGATGGAAGGATACTCTCATAAGCTACAAGCAAGGTGAATTTATTCACCCTCCCACCATCTCCCTCTTAGAGAAATAACCTATTCTAAAAAGGATATATTAGGAGCTTGCAGTCATAGGTGAACCTAAAGAGGACAATGCAAGTGTCTGTGATGATGAGATCATGATAGGAAACACACATCATTTAGAAGGGGAAGAATTGGGTTTGGAACAACCTTTTTGGCATGGATTTGACACTAATGAAATAGATCTTGATGAGGACAATCCTCAAGTTAAAAATATATTAGACCTTGAATGGACTACAGAAGGTCCATTTTACATAGATAAAGAAGAGGAATAGAACTAGAAACTAGATATTAGTTCACTTCAGGATGAGTTGTCAAATGAAGATAGACCTAATGGATTAAAGTTAAAGGAAGTTAAATAAGACCTTGAGCAAGACAAGTTTGATGTTTCAAAATTTAGATGTTTAAATCAAATCCCATTTGTATTTGAAAAACAATCTTGCATGAGGTTGATGACGAAGACATCTTCAGTTATTAGGTAATGTAGTTTGATGAGCTACTACTTTATAAGTTAGATGAGGACTTTGAGGGTGAATAAAGCTTTCAATATTAGAAATAGCTTCAAGGAGAAGATCCTAATCAAATCAAGATCATCTTTCATATACTAGTAAGTAAAATGGAGTTGGAGGACTTATTTGAGATATTAGGAGTAGAATATCTTCCTCTCTTAGGAGACTATGATCTAATTATGCCTGAGGAGCATCATGATTGAGAAAAAAAGTATAAGAGTGAGGTAAAATCCAATTTATCAATGTTTATTTTGATAAGAGGATGTCTTGTTAGGTACCTATCTCAATTGTAAGATGACAAGGAGGAGCCATCACTTGTTTTTCTTAATTTAAAGCATAAAATTGAGCATCAAAAAGAGCCATACCATCTTGCCTATCCATTCCAAGATTCTTTTATGTCCAATCATTTAGATTGGGTAGGTGAGTTTTTTTGTTCTTACTCTTAGAGAAGTCTATCACCAATAAGTTAAATATACTCTCCTTATCCATATTTGGTGGGCTTTCCTCAAACATGTAAATTATATTAGATTAGTGGGAAAGGGTATATATTTTTTACAACCAATCAATGGTTTTGTATAGGTTCCATTATAATTTATTAGTTTAGGGTAGGTAAATTTTATGTTTTCCTCTAAGTACCTTGTGCACATTTCCTTTCTTTTCTATGTTTCCCTTAAAAAAGTACCTTGGTAACTTTGTTTTTGTTTCATTTCTTGTTATCCCTATTACTTCAAGAGGATTTATCTAGAGGTTGGTAGCCATTTGTAGCTTTAGATAAATATGTTGACACCCATTCTTCCCCAAAAAATCACTCCAAGTGACCCTTTGATCGTTCTAAGTTATTCATGTGTTCCTCGGACCTTCCTTTCTTGGAATTCAATCCAAGAGAGACTTCAAAAAAATAAGGAGATTTTTATGGAGCAGCCTATTATTGAGACCCAATATTCCAATTACCTTCCTCAATAATCCTCAAGTAGCTCATACCATCTCTTTTGTGTTTCTTATCTTCATAAATCTCCTAAACACCTTTAGGATAAGCTATTCTGAGAGAATATAGATAGCCAAATATAAGAGTTAGAGATAAAGTTAAGGAAAGAGGAAGATATTAAAAATAAAGGAATGGTAGCTATTTATTACACATTCTCCTCATGGAAGTAAATTCAAAAAGGTTTTTAGAAGGAAGAGGTATGAGTTAAATCAACCTAACCAATAGTTCAAGAGCTACCAAAGAGACCATTCAAAGTCCCTAGATGGAAGGATACTCTCATAAGCTACAAGCAAGGTGAATTTATTCACCCTCCCACCATCTCCCTCTTAGAGAAATAACCTATTCTAAAAAGGATATATTAGGAGCTTGCAGTCATAGGTGAACCTAAAGAGGACAATGCAAGTGTCTGTGATGAGGAGATCATGATAGGAAACACACATCATTTAGAAGGGGAAGAATTGGGTTTGGAACAACCTTTTTGGCATGGATTTGACACTAATGAAATAGATCTTGATGAGGACAATCCTCAAGTTAAAAATATATTAGACCTTGAATGGACTACAGAAGGTCCATTTTACATAGATAAAGAAGAGGAATAGAACTAGAAACTAGATATTAGTTCACTTCAGGATGAGTTGTCAAATGAAGATAGACCTAATGGATTAAAGTTAAAGGAAGTTAAATAAGACCTTGAGCAAGACAAGTTTGATGTTTCAAAATTTAGATGTTTAAATCAAATCCCATTTGTATTTGAAAAACAATCTTGCATGAGGTTGATGACGAAGACATCTTCAGTTATTAGGTAATGTAGTTTGATGAGCTACTACTTTATAAGTTAGATGAGGACTTTGAGGGTGAATAAAGCTTTCAATATTAGAAATAGCTTCAAGGAGAAGATCCTAATCAAATCAAGATCATCTTTCATATACTAGTAAGTAAAATGGAGTTGGAGGACTTATTTGAGATATTAGGAGTAGAATATCTTCCTCTCTTAGGAGACTATGATCTAATTATGCCCTAGGAGCATCATGATTGAGAAAAAAAGTATAAGAGTGAGGTAAAATCCAATTTCTCAATGTTTATTTTGATAAGAGGATGTCTTGTTAGGTACCTATCTCAATTGTAAGATGACAAGGAGGAGCCATCACTTGTTTTTCTTAATTTAAAGCATAAAATTGAGCATCAAAAAGAGCCATACCATCTTGCCTATCCATTCCAAGATTCTTTTATGTCCAATCATTTAGATTGGGTAGGTGAATTTTTTTGTTCTTACTCTTAGAGAAGTCTATCACCAATAAGTTAAATATACACTCCTTATCCATATTTGGTTGGCTTTCCTCAAACATGTAAATTATATTAGATTAGTGGGAAAGGGTATATATTTTTTACAACAAATCAATGGTTTTGTATAGGTTCCATTCTAATTTATTAGTTTAGGGTAGGTAAATTTTATGTTTTCCTCTAAGTACCTTGTGCACATTTCCTTTCTTTTCTATGTTTCCCTTAAAAAAGTACCTTGGTAACTTTGTTTTTGTTTCATTTCTTGTTATCCCTATTACTTCAAGAGGATTTATCTAGAGGTTGGTAGCCATTTGTAGCTTTAGATCAATATGTTGAACTAGAGAGGAGACTCCATGCCCAATGGACTAGCCAAGGCAACTAGTCTAGGTTCTCAAGCATAGTAGGCATGCTTCCCTATGAGTCACCAAAGATGTTGGCCAATTTTTTCCCACATACAAAGTTTCTACCTAGATGGATGAGATGTATAGATTTTTAGATGGAATGAGTGGTCTACATATCACATATAGGTTACAAAGATTTTGAAACATTTTAAGTAAACTTAAAGTGTAATTTCTAAAAATTTGAGAAAGTAGGTTCTCATGGTGATTATGACCTTAATGGACATAAATCAAGTTTCAAAATTCTTAGAAACTCATTTTGAGCCTTGAAAGTTCTTTCACAAGCATAAAATAACTAGACTATCACATACATGTTATGTAGAAGTAAATGGATCAATCTAATTGTGCATTATATAAGTATTTTCAAGAATATTCTCAAGCCCAAATGATTGCATGGACATGAATTTATTCATTCCAATATCATCCTCTAAAAGTTTGGTGTCTTCATGAGCTTGCTATCTCAAGATATAAAGATTCAAAGTTATACTTGTAGAATGAGATGTTTATGGGGTGTCATGTTTAAGCCTTGGTAAATATCTATTTGAATTCAAATTCTCCAAAGATGAATGCAAAGTTGACAAGTGGCCAAATATTAGAAGCTAAGATAAAATCTAACAATGATTAGGTGATCAGTGATGTTAGTGGGTCCCTCAAATCCAATGGCATGCATTTAATCATACATCAAAGATCAATAGTGAGAATCAAGTCAAAAAGTCATCATAAACATGTTGATGACAAGTGTCAAGATATAAAGTGCTTAAACAAAGATGTAATGGTGTGAAATGACTAACAAAGCTAGTGGGCCTAAGTAGATCGATGGTGCATGATCCATCATATAAATTATATCTAATGGTGAGTGATGGGTTAAAAGGTTAGTGAATCCTAAGAGCAAATGTGCACATCACAAGTGTCTCAATTGTATTAATTTTGTAGAAGATATATGGATTGTGTTCATTCATACAAAATTAGATCAATGATGAGTGATAGGTTAAAGATTTAGTGTATCTTGAGGATGAATGAGGAGGTGATAAATGGTAGTTTAGAAATACCATATCAAGATTGATGATCTATATTAAAATTTAAACACATGAGACTTTGAGTAGAGGTTAAACATGTGACCTATGTTAAACTAGAGCAATGTTTCAAAGGGCATATGTCATCATTAGAGCATAGTCAAGTATCCTTAGGCATAATATGTATTAATATAGTCAGGGGTTATCAATGATAAAGTTTTAATGCCATTAAAGTTTAGTCTCAACCTCTGGTTTGAAGTTTTAGAACTTATAGAGCACACATTTTGGGGTTACAAAATTGTTTTGTGACTATGATCATTGTTCTTTAAATAAGATCTATGCATACAATGGGTTTTCTATTTCCATAAATGCTCAAAATCAAAACTATGTCTTTTAGGGCCTAATATAGAGATCAAATATGGACTATTAGTTGATGCGATAGGATTATATATCCTATAGGTTTTTATCGATATTATAGCTATATGAAAACTAATAAATTGGATTGGTTTTTAATCTATAGTAAATATCTATGCTCAGATAAAGTAGGGGAAGATATATGATTATAGAGAAATGTCTCATCTATCAACAAAGCTATAGCTTCAACAAAATAGGTACTTACCATCACTAAAAGTATACATGGTGATGCCTATGTCAAATTCAAGATATGAAGATTTTTTCTTCACAAGTAGGCTAGGTAGAAGGTGGCATGGAAGATCTAAGCAAATTAATCTGATGGTTAGAGGAGACTACTTAGATCATTCAATGTTGTTGGGATCTTAAGGTTCTTTCTTCCTTGAAAATATCATGATTCATCATCTACAAGATTGAATCTTGTCTTCTAGTACATATCTCAACTAATGAGAATAACTTGAAGACTAATTAGAGAAAATACAAGATAATCTGTTTATGAAGGATCAGTCCTAATTAGATTAAAAGGTGGTGGAACATTCATTGAAAGTGGCATTTCATTGATTTTTCTTCGTTAATGTGATCCCTCTCTTATCTTTTACCCTTCTACATATATCACCCAATCTTTCTCATTTGTAATGATTCTCATTTTTGGGAGTATCAGGGGACTCTTTGAGATATTGCAAGATATGCTCATTTTGATAAGGCTAAACCTTATCAAAAACTTGTAAGAACTACATATTGATGGAATAAAAGAATTTATTTATCTATCTCTTGCCTTGGATGAGTGTTTAGTTAGTTGTGCATGATGGCATAGTGAAGGATAATCTTCCTTATCCATTGTCCTCCTTTATAACCTCCTTTAGGGTGTTTTCAAGTTATTACAGGTTTGGACTAGTGTTTTGCCTAAACCTAGTCCATGAAATACTTGTGCATTAAGATATATTGTGAGGTTATGTGAGCTATACTTGTCTTATGTAGATCTAGTGTGGGTTCAAGCTTATAGGAGTTTCTTAGTTTTATTTGGTGCATCAAATTTTATCTTTCTTAAGAGCCCTTGCCTCCTTTCTAACCCTTTTCCCCATTAAAACATTAGTATAGGTGATCCATCAAGCGTAAGCTAGACTTATCTAGAGTTTCAACCCTTTAATAGGTTACCCAAAGCCTAGGGTTATCCAAATATTATGTCTTAATCAGAGGGATCCTGAAGAACTATCTCCAAGGTTGTAGATTAATGCCATAATAAGGCCTATAATGAATTGTGTGAGATATTTTATGTGAACATTCTCAACCCTTTATCTTGGAAATAACATAAAGGGCGTACATTGAGTATTGATGTGATTTATTATGAATTATTCTCCACATTTCATCTTTGAAACAAGATATTATGAGGATAATCCTCCACCCTTCATCTTGGAAATAAGATTAAGGGCTCATATTAATCCTTCTTTGATATTTTGAAGAGTCATCCTCTACCCATCATCTTGATTAATATGAAGGGTTCACATTAGTGATCCATGTGATAACCATGTGCACTATTGAGGACTCATTTTTAACCATTCATCTTGATTTCAAGATGAGGGGTTATCATTAATCTTGATTTGTTTAAATAGACCTCTTCTTATTATAATTTGTATGCTCAAGAGTCAAGATGTAAAATAAAGTGTTGATAATTTATTGAGTCCCCTTGTGTATCATATTTTGAATTCATCATCAAATTCAAATAATCCACATATTAAATGGAGATGTCTCAAAATAATTATCATTTACAAAGATCATTTAACACTACATCTGAGTTGCATCCTATGCAAATGTGTTTCTAATGGAGTTTTGCATGCTTTTGATTTAAATATTATATATTATTATCTAATATATATATTCTCAAAAGATCTTAGGATAAATAATTTTCATTCATCTTGTGTTTTTAATTGACTAAAACTAACTTGGTGAAAATATAGCTTGTGAAAATTCTTAATGACACATAACATGCTCTATGGGACCCATACCCATACCTTTATAATGAGCCTCCTTATAAACCTTCATTTAAATAATATTTGATTATTTTGGATATTTTATATTAATATTTTACACCATTTTATATTTTCTACATTTTTTTTAATTTACTTCATGAAAATGATGAAAACATTTTTGTTTATCTACTAATTCATAAAATCACCACATAATTAGTGAAATTATCTTTACTCTCTTTTTCATAAACATGTTTCATAATCAATTAAATAATCTAAAAATTATTTAAATTGACTATAAAATTATTTAAAACATCTTAAATTTAGTGAAATTGACCTTTTAATTGATGAATTCACCAGTATATATTCTTTATTCTAGGTCATGTGCAAGTTTAAGACAAATCAATGAAATCAACTTCAAAGTTAGTGTAATTGACCTAAATATTATTGAATTAATAATTTATAAATTTTGAAATGGTTATATCATGGAATTTAACCCTAAAAATAATTAATGTCTTGAAAAAAATTATTTTATTCAATTTTTTTGCATGCAGGACCTATCTTCTGGAGGCCATAATGTTTGACTCGAGTGTCTGTTTGACCACTCATTTTTAGATTAAAAAAGGTATTTAAAAGATTCACGCAATGAAAAAATAAATTATATTTTGTAATTTTTAGGAAAATAGTAAAAATTTACAAAATGGAAAAAACATCCAAAAAATAATGAAAATGACATAATTGGCGAAAATGCCCATAAAATAGTGAAAATGCCACTTTGTATCTACAAATTGACCAAATTATTTTATTATAATTGAAAATATTCTATCATCTATGAAGTTTTTATAGTTAATTTTTTAGATCATTTTATTCTAGTTTTTATGTGTTATGTTCTCTATTTTTTTGTAGGTTTCATAAATTGGTGAATTAGTTTGACTAAACGTTGAGTTCTTTTTATGTGTCTAAAATTTGAGAGTTGAAAAAAAATTTAAAATCAAAATCCTTCACTTGTCAAAGACCCACCAAGAAAAATTAATTAGCCTTTTTCAAGAAATTTACAAAAAGGGTGTGGTGATATATTCAAACAAATACATTATTTATTCACATTTATTTTCATGTCCTAAAATAAATTCACTTTTATTTTTGGGTTATAAGAAAACTTGATTATCTTTAAAGATTTTTCATTTTCATAAAAGTTTTCTTATTGCTTCTTTTTGCTTGAGTGTTTTGTGACATTCTTTTTCACATATGCTCACTACTTTTTGGTGACTCAAAAATGTAAAATTCCTATTTGTTTTAATCCTAAATATTTGCCTACTATGATCTTCACTCACCTTTAATTGGAATTAAATAAATCATAATGCTAATACCTTAATTTTTATTTTAGATACTCTATTGGAGTGTCATTGAATTCTCACAAGTCTTTAGGTCATGATGATTAGGATGTCATTACCCAAAATTTATACAAAACTCCACTTATCCATTCGGGTAAATAAATTTAGGGAAATTACCATTGTAAAGACTTGGATTTGTGCTTGCATAAATCCATGTGATTATTGAACCCTAGGGAGTTCTTTTTAATATCCTAGGTCAATGTGTGGTACCCTTAAAAGGAGAAATCTTAGAAATGAGATTGAAATTATTCATTAATATATTTTTTCCCCATATATAATGAGGTATAGAGGGACCATATATATATCCCATCTAAAATAGTAAGAAAACCCTAAATCTAGTACCACTTCACTAAAACCCCTACAATTGAAGTGGTTACAAAGGGATACGATCCTCTAGTGAAGATCCTAATCCTAGACTATTTCTTATATAATTATTTTGATATGGATAATTAATTTATGTATGAGTTCAAAGGTTAACATCCCCCTTAAATATTTCCTTTCTTGTCCATACTTTTTGAGAGATTGGTTGGATTAAAAAACAAATAATAATTACAATAATATATTTAATGAATCTCAAAATTTTAATCCTCTCTCAAGATGAGTATATTGAAGGTTAAATGAATGTGATTTACCCCCATGTTATTTATTAAAATTCATAATAATTCTTGTGTATTGATTCTTGATTTTCTTGTCAAAACCTTTTTTATATTCAAAAACTAATCCCATCAAACAAAGTCAACCAACATCCATAATATTGTCATACCATACTTACATAAAGAGGATTTACTCTATCCATGTTCCAAGTAAAAATTATTCACTTATACATCAAAAAATTATAAAAAACATAAATTTCATACATTTTTTGTGTGAAATTATACTGTTATGTTCTCTGTGTGAATTTGGACCCTTTCTAGTCATTTTCTCTAGTGTCCAATTTAGAACCATTTTTAAGAGTAGGATTAAATTATATTCTTTATGTGATATTTTATCATGTTTGAATCAAACTTGTTCAAGCCCAAAATTTTCCCCAATCATTTCCAATTCATATCCTTATCTTTCCATTTAATCTCCCACACCTATCAGTTTCACATGACAAAATCATGACGTCCATCCTTTCTCTCATTTTAATCCAATTCTATTTCAAATAGGTTAATTTTGTTTTGTTTAGGTCCAATTCAAATCCAATCATTCACCTGGCATATATCCTTATTTTGGGGCATCCTTTGATCAATATTACATTACTTTTCTATTCAATTCTATGATACATGTTTGACATCAAGGATCGTATATTTTTACAACTCTTTAAAACATGTGTTTGAGTACTTAGAGATTTTGATATATCAAACCTATATTCTATCCAAAGTAATAGTAATCACACTATTTCATAGCAACATCCTTTGAACATCCCATCCACTAGTTACACATTTGATCTTAATCATGCTAGCAAAAGGGAAACTATTTTAGCACCTTTTTCCAATGCCCATTGAAATTTTAAGCCACAACAAACATGCCAAATTTAAAGTACTATCCAATTTGTATGTTAATATGTTATAAACACATTCCTTCATTTTATCCAAATACTTTTAAATCTCACCTTCACTTTTCACATTTTATCCACTTATCGAGTACTTACTCCATTATTAGATCCATAACAAATTCAATAATCTAATTATGTCCTATTATGTACCTTCTAAAATCCATCTACTATTGAAGATCCAATTGCATCCAAGTCTGAGAATCACTCACTAGGAATATTTCAAGATCATTTTCCCAATCATAATTAGACTAGTCCACTTTCAAGTCAAGATCAAGGTAAATCACCCATTTCTAAAATTCTTGTTGAATAACCCATATTTGATGAGTCATCCTTTAACCATCCTCCTATATTTGATGATCCTTGATTTTAAGAGCCTCTATATTATCATTCACCTATCTTTGATGAACCCTTTTTTAATGATCCCATCTCTAATGAACCCATTATTGATCCATAATCTATTTTTTTCCCATCCTCTAAAGTCCCTCATTTCAATAATTCCTTCATCCTAAAACCTTCATTTTTAAGAACATGATGAAAAAGGTAACTGTGGAAAACTCAATCCAAGAGTTCATCCATGTGGCTAAACCATAATCAATATCAAAAGATACATCAGAATCAAGTTATATCTTAAAACCAATGGTAGAATTGGGTTATACATCAGAATCAAGTTCTATTTTAGAACCAATGGTATAATTGGGTTCCATTCTAAAGCCACTAATAGATTTAACATCAGAATTAGAATAAATGTCATTATAAATATTGGGTTTCAAACCTCTTTAGTTAGAATCATTTTCAAAATTATAATATATTAGTGGATATAATAAATTTATCTATACACTTATATCATATCCACTTGATTTTGAATCAACTTAAAAATTAGAATACCTTAGTAGATGTTATGACATCAATAACACACTTCTTACATAATAGATTAAATATATTTGTGATCCTTTTATGGTTGTTGAGGATGTTTCCTTCAACATTGATATAATTTATCCTAGTATCCATTAGGAGGACTATGTTGTCTTTTCCCATTCCATAACATTATACTTATTAAAAAATTAACATCCTATCCATTTGATATTCCACCTCTCACAAATTTATATTGGGACCAATAAAATCACACATTGGTGAAATTATTTCATGGTGACATTTTAGTGGTAGAGTTTTTGGGGATCTAAGATAATATCTAGGTAGAATAATAATATCCTATTAAAAACTTTTTTTAGGTTTGATGGGATAATCATAGTATTAACTCAAAATCTTACAATGAAACCTTGTTTGAGGCACTAGACTATAGGTATAATAAAAAATCATGATCCTTTAGTGAAACCTTTCTTAAGGCGCTAATGGAAAATGAAAATTAATTATCAATATATCATATTCAAGGTGATATTAGACAATCCAAATCATAATAATAAAAAGTACATTGTTTGTGGAAACCTCTTAAAGGCACCAATTTTTGAGCCAATTAGTTATTCATTACTTGATGAAGACATTATTGAAGTTATTATTGACCCCACCATATCCAAAATAAAGTTAAGTCCAAAATCAATAAAATTTTGTGTGACTAAAAATCCCAATTTTCATTTATCCCAAACCATTATACATTCCATTATGATCTTATTATCCATTAAAGACCTATTTTTCATTATCCAAATAGACCATTTATCCCATACCTACCCTTATTTACTCTCCCTAGTGACATTATTTTTTATAGAGGTTATGCATATACCTTATTTATAGGTTTGGAGGAAATTAAATAAAAAATCAATGAATATCATAAGAACATTAATACAACCTAAATTAATAATAGAATTCTAGCAAAGAAGCTATTCATAATTGGTATGGGTTAGAGATCAACCATTCACCATTATGCATCTCATAACCTTCCATTTAGTTTAGATGCCAAAAATTAAAAATTAAAATGAAAATCAAAATAAAAAAATAAATAATTTTTCCAATGGTGGAAACCATGCTTGTAGTGCCTTTGTCAAGTACCATGATGAAATTTAGGTTTCTAACATCATGTGTAAATAATTTATTTTCTAAAAGTACCTTAACACTTGGGATCATCCTTATCTATATTTAAATCCATTCCATTCCTATCATATTAACCATTTTAACTTATTCTACACTATATTTTTTCTCATCCTACCCTAGTCCAATTTTAATTCCTATCTTGATCTAAATAATAAAGTGGAAGTTGTTATAAGCCTTGTTTTGTAAAATCTTTTGGCATAACCTCTTAGTGATACTTTGATGACTAAACATCTAGTTCCCATATAACATGGTACTTGGATATTCCTTATCCAATTATCATCCATTATTATCTAATCCTAACATTTGATACTACATCCCATCTTAGTGATAGAATAGGATTTCCCTTTACTAGTGATCCCTTATGGGTATAATGATCTAAACACTCCTAAACATTCCCATTCTACACTCTCATCATTTTACAATTTAATTCCATGCTCTCACCATTTTTTATGTCAAATCATTCTGCATCTCACTTATTCATTTATTTAAGATTATAAAAACTCAAAAAACATTCAAAAATTTATAGAATCTTAAACATTCATAACATTAAAACATCCAAAAAATGGGAAAAGGCTGAAATCTACAAAAATGATATACAACCACAAAATCCAAAAACATTTGTCTTGTATTTGGTATAGTCAAATATCCTTGATCAATCTTAATCCAATATAATTAGATACCATTTGGATGTGTCCGTCCTAAATCCACCCTATTTTGGTCAAATGCAAATCAAATCGCTCTAATTGAATCTGTTCACTTCCACCATGTTAAGGGTAAGTTTAAGCATGAAAATTATTTTGGGATGTTTAATTATCACTTCTTCCCATGAATTTATATTTGATTTGGGTCATTCATTTTAACCATAACTATTACTAATCCTTCACATATGTATTTTGATGTGATCAAAGATGAAATTACTTTATATTACCTTTTATTTTCATGTTTATGTGTTTATTTATTTGATTTTTTTTATTGCCTTGATTCAGTCCTTTGTGAAAACAAGATCATAGTAATGGTTTCAATTTTCATTCACTTTTACTTGATTCCATCCATTAGCATATATCAATATTTTCATCATGGTTTTTATCATTGGTGCATTGCTATCAATCTATTAGATTGAGGGTTAGTCCTTATGCACATTATGACTAGGTCGTCATGGTGTTTTATATCATGAGGTATAATATCATGTGAAAAATTAAAAATCCCATGTCAAAATTTTCTATCAATATCAATGCTACAACCACAAATCCTTATATATTTAATCTAATCATATGATTAAAAAATTCCATGATCATTCTATCAATTTATCAAATCAATTCCACCATGTTTAGGGCAAAGTATCATTCCATGTTCATAGATTTTATCCTATTTGTGGAAATCCAAAGTCTATTTATTATTTTTGGAATGTATCCTTCTCCAATTTTTCCTTTATTGGGGAAACCAATTCATCATCATAAATCATACTGTGTAAGCATTAACTCAAGTGGCATACTCTTATCCACAGGTTAATCTTCTCCTTTATTCTAACTTCTTCATCTCTATTTCAAGATAACATTCATGTATTTAATCCTTTCATGACATATTTATGAGGCATAATTACTAATTAATTTCATTCAAATCATATCCTTATACTTCCATTCAATCTCTCACACCTATCAATTGGGAATTATGAAATTAAAATATATATTATTTTATTATCTAATTTTTCATCCACCTTTTTTAGATTCTCATTATTTAGGAAGATGTTAGTTTTTTATAAATATTTAAAAATATTTAAAAATATTATAAAATATGGGGAAATTTATACTCCATTTTTATCACTTCCATATCAAAATTGAAAAATGGAATGAATGACTTCCTACAACTACACATAAACTAGTCTGAATTCATTTGTTAATATAACATACGAGTTTGGATTCACCTTATAGAATATATAGGTGGGATAATTAACCATATTATTTTAGTTAAATTATAATTCTTATATTTTAAGTGGTTAATTATTTTACTCTGGTGAATTCACTAATTCTCATTCATTTATCAATAAACATAATTAATTCCCTCTTGGATAAATCATTCTTATAAATTATATTTCTAAACTAATTAAAATTTCCTTTCATTTAATTGATTATTATTTTCCTCCAAGGATAAATATTAATTCAATAAATGGTATTTATATTATTTGGAATATAATTTTTTTATTTGAATCAATGTGATAATTAAAGTAATATACAATATTATTCTCCACCCTTCAACTTGGACACAAGATGAATGGCCCTTAATTAGTCTTGTGGGATATTTTAGGATCACTATCAATCATTCATCTTGGAAATAAGATGAAGGAAATTATATTAATTCTCATTTGATATTTTAAAATATCATCATCCACCCTTCATCTTGATAAAGATAAAGGGCTCACATCAGTGATCTATGTGCACTATCGAAGACTATTTTACAACCATTCATCTTGATTTCAAGATGAAGGGTACTCAATAATCCTAGATAATTATAAATTGACCTTATTACATCATAATTATCATGCTCAAGATATACAATGTAGTGTTAAAAATTTATTGAGTCCCCTTGTGCATCATAATTTTTAATTCATCATCAAATTCAAATAATCCATAGTTTCAATGGATATGTATCAACACAATTTGAATTGACAAAAATCATGTGATGCTACATAAAAACCATATCCTATAAAAAGGCATTATAATAAAGGTTTGGATGTTTTTAATTTTAATCTTATAAATTATTAACCAAAATTTAAATGCTCATGAGGTCTTAGGCCAAATCATTTTCCAAGTTTTTTGTGTTTTTAATTGATTAAAACTAACTTGGTGAAAATATAGCTTGTGAATATTCCTAATGATGCACATGAAAATCACTCAAGGCACATTAATATAAGTACAAAGGGGCACATAAAAGGGACATGTTAAAATGTCAATCACATAAAATTATAGAATAAAGGATAAGAGCCACACATAAATACACATTTAAATTTCCTAAAACATATAAACACACACAAGGATATGCTCAAATATTCTCAC
The DNA here is from genome assembly GCA_037957365.1 of Torreya grandis. NCBI lineage: Eukaryota > Viridiplantae > Streptophyta > Pinopsida > Cupressales > Taxaceae > Torreya > Torreya grandis. The sequence continues at coordinate 395,488 of JARHVA010004308.1, forward strand.
ATGCATAGATTTGAATAGTGAAGGCTTAAAGCCACACACAAATACATATTAAAATTCCTTAAATAAAAATAAATAAATACACAAATAACATGAAGTGGAGAATAAAACATGAAAACATTCTTGGATATGTGTAATTGAATAACATAATCAATTTTGAACATGATTAAATTTAGTAACCTAGATAACTGGTAGTATATCAATGTGTTAGTACATGATAAGTATTGATAAATGTAATGCAATGAAATAAATAATTTATGATAACTAAGGTAAATAAACGTAAAGATAAAACATTTTTATGAGATGAACCTGGTGATTTGTATGATGTTATACAAGTTTTAGAATGCATGTCTAGGGTTTGAATCTAAGAAATGATAACCTGAGCTCACTGGGAGAATAGTGGGGAAACATGACAACAATGGGGTTTGATACTATCCATATAGGGTGTTATTATTCAAATAAAATTTTATATGTAATATATTATAAATATCCTATAATAGTTTCAATGGATGGTAGATTATATTCTCTAAACTCACTCATGTTCATTCTAAAACATATATGATATGAAAAATATATAAATTAAGTACAAAATAATATACATAAATTAATTAGTGTAAGTGAACTATAAATAATTTTCCCTAGGTCCTAATTTTATACTTTTTTTTAATATTTTATTTTTTTATTTTTATTAAAAATTTAAATTGAAATAAAAAAGTGGGATAAATATACTAACCAATGATTCTTGAAGGGACACACAATCTATAGGTCATGTGCCAAATTTAGGAATTGTGACATTTCATGAATGGAAAATGTCATATTATTGAGATTGAATTTAACTAAAACCTTAATTTTAATACTAATTTCTCTCCATATTATAAATTATATGGGCATAATGATGATCTATAACATACTATACATTTGGTTGAGCATAATGAACTCTAAGAATTTTAGGAACCCATCATAGAGTTGATGAAGTCTTAGTTGGTGCCTTTTATGAAACACATATATTTCCTTGTAATATCAATATGGGATGTGTAGGATAATAAAAAGGATCTATATAATCTATGTAAAATTATCCTTTCAAGGATAGGCCCTCTTGAAAGGGTAGATATGTACTTTAAATTATTTGAGCAGATTCTACCTTTTTAGGGGCCTCAACTAAAATATGTGGTTATGGAACCATATCAAACTATGGAAGGGGGTATTCATATGGGATAACCTATACTTTTATTTCATCATTCTCATATATCTAGTTAAAATATATATGAATCATTGAAGGAAATATGTGAATATTTTTAATCCAAAGGCATCCCAATAACATATCAAAGACTTATGCACTAGGTAATAATGTGAATCTAATGGCCACATGTGACAAGACAATCTATATTGGTAGTTATATATCATTGACAGAACTATCAATGTACCTATTAAACCCTTTTATTTCCATGGTGGTGGGATTTATATTATAATATTTGTATTTAAGAGATAAAGAGGTTTATTTCTGCACATATTGTAGACTTTGTTTTCACCACTTCCATGTCCAAACTATAATTTGATCAATTTTCTATAACAGAGTGAAATTTTAATCACAAATCATAAATTAAGCCAATTATCTATGTAATTAATGATTTAATCTAAATTTACAATGACACATCCATGATTAGGGCAATACATTGTATTGTAACATTTAATTCAACATCAACATCCCAAATAAAATTGATCCTTTACAAGTATTATTATAGGACAATTAAATGAATAATTCATTGGAAAATTAACATTGCAAAGGTCACATTATCCTAAGTGGTTAATTATTCACATAATTAACTAACCTAAACTTCCTCTAATAGAAACTTCTATGGATTTGTAATTATCCATTTATCTAAAATTAAAAAGGTAATATTACCTCATGTTGGTGACATCACATGGGAAAATCACTAGGAAATGAGAAGAGTGATATCAAACTATTACACTCTCTTGCACCTTCTTACAAATTCCTATATATTACACCCTATTACAAACTCCAAAAGGTTTCATGGTTGAATTTTTATTTGAAATATCTTCTACATTACAAATTTCCTTAAATGGATGCTCTTACATTTCCAACATTTAGAACTGATGAGGGTGAGGACTCATTTATATCCATTCATTTTAATATAAATATGGATAATCTTAATTTATTTAACTCATCTATAAATTGAATGCCCCCCCTCCATTATAGACAAACTTCTTGGACCTAATCTTTCTCTACAAAAATACATAAGGATATTCACCATTTTCATGCCAATTCTCAATCCAAACTAAGTAGAGACAACAGGATATGATGCATGCATGTAGATTTGAAATTTATAAACACTTTGAGTTATACAAGATAATCACATACCTACTAATGATCAAAGGGAGTCTTCTAAGGAAGGTATACAAGTTTGTATTTTTTCTTCTATTTGATTTATGATTTGCGTAGTCTTGATCAATGATAGGAATTATGATTAGGTTTTTAGTCTTATGAAATCATTTTGACATGTATTCACTAACAATGAACTAACCCTATTTGTATTTTTTATATACATAATGGCACACCTAGTAGGACTCAAAACAACCCATAAAGTCCTATAAACATTTATTTTTATTCTAATTACTACAATTGACCTAAATGCTAAGTTAATTCATCTTATTTTATTCAAAAAATTATTAATTTATATCCTAAGTGGAATCAAAATAAATGCCCTATGTTTTGGGGGATTCATCATAAAAAATGTGAAAATTTCATATAAAATGGTGGTTTTACATTTTTTCTATTTTACTATGTTTTTACAAGCCATTGTAATAGGAAAAAATATATTGTGTATCAAAAAAAATCCCTAAAATTAATATAAATGTGTAAGTCAATAGAAAATACCTTTGATATAAGTCTCTATTTTTTTATTTTTGATAAAAATTCCCTACTAATTAGTAGAAACACCCTGTTAATTGGTATAAATGCCAAATTTTGTTCTTTCTATTTTACATGAATTGGTGAAAATGTCTTTATAATTGGAAAAAACATCATGCATATTATTATAAATACCCTGTGTTTTTGTAGAAATTCTTTATTTCACAAATCTTGATCATAAACATTTTTTTGACAACTTCCCATGTCTTCTCGAGACCACATTACAAACTAATAACAACTTTATCATATGTCCTTAGCCAAATAAATGGATTTAAAACTCAAAATAAATCATTTTATTATTTTCACACATTTCTAATTGTATTAAAAATGAACACAATTTCAAATTGGGGTTTAATAAATTTTTTAACTTTCAAGTCACTTATTTTCTCATAGTTGCGTAGTTTTTCGTATTGCTTGTGTTTATGTATTTATTTCATTGTATGTTCTCTCCTTATTTGGTTTACCTAGAAATATGAAGGTAATCATTTGCTTTTATCCCAAGAGACTCACTAAACTATGATCTTATATTTCCCTTATTAGTATTCTTATGAATTAAAAATAGTGGTACCTTTCCCTTTTTATTTTAGGCTACATGATTAGGGTGTAATTTCCTTCTCATAGTTCTTTAGGGTGTATTTATTAGGGGTTGATATCCCATCATTCATTCCATCAATTTACATATGATGAGGTATATAATTTTTTTGTAGATGTTGTTAGGGCCTAGAAACATTCCCCATAAAGGTTTTCATGAAAGAAATGGGTTAAATCCCAATGCCAATCCATTAGACATCACCATCAAAAAACCCAAGGCCTCTTCGTTATGGTTTGTATCCCCCTATGGACAAATCAAAACCTAGATCTCTTTTTTGACACATTTTTTACCCATCTTACGACCATCTATTAAGGTAATAAATAATTTAGATCAAGACCTATTAACCATAAAACTTTTATTGATATATGAGTAAAAAGGTAACATCCCCTATAGATTGCCTACCATGTATGGATTTTGAGACAGGGTGGGTATTTCACCTAAATTTAAATTTTTTTATTAAGATTAACCCTTAAATTTATACTCTTAAAGAGATTATATTGAATACTCAATGATTTTGATGCACTCCTAATCTACCACTAAAATAGGATCATATACTTGAATTTTTTTCTTAGATGTCATGTTAAAAATAATTCTATGTCTAGTATGAATTAAAAATACCAAGGTCATAAACATATTCCCTACACACTTACACAATAAGGTGTTACTTTTTTGTATTCCAAATCAAAAATCACTTCATTATACCTATTGAGCTATCAAATTGAAAACCCAAATTTTGTTAAAATGGTCATTACTTCTAGGGTTAATGTAAAAACTTGTCTAAATACACACCCATATTATTTAAATCATGTATTTATGCTTCCCATTTTAAACTACACAAAATTTTAATCTAATTCTAATTTATGATTAAAAACCAATTCTAAACCAAGGGCCAAATTCTTGTCTAAACCATTACCATTACATTATCCATTTTATTTCAAACCTAATATGAATCTCAATTCTAGTTACAATCCCAAATTTAGTAACCCGTTTTAGTTATGGTCAACATTATCTAGAGTGTAACTATAATACAAAGTTTACATGGCTTCAAATCAGACCAATAACCCATACCATTTCTTTATATAGGGTTTAAACCCTAAATTTGGATTTGGATCCTCTTTGGTTATATAGGGTTAATAATATAAAAATTACAACGCACAAGGGTGATAATAAGATCAAAAACAAGCCAATTAAATTCTAAACTCAGGTACAACATGTGTTGAATTTATTAAACTGGGATAGGATAAAAATAGTAAGTAAAACTATGTTATCTATAGAAATGACAAAGAAACAATGTACTTATTTGGTTCTTCTGCTAACAAAATTATAGATCTATAATATGAAGGAATTAAATTGGAAGAGGATTATGAAATAGTCACTTAATTCTAGATTAGTGTCTTTAGAAGTATAGACACTATTGTGAGCCTTGTATGGTAGATTTAACACCATTATCAAAACTAGACTCATATGTCATGTATATAATACTCTCTATAAAAGGATGTAACCACTTTTGTTATTATGGGTTTATCTTCACCTTCACTTGGGTACATTTAAATCTAGGTCTTAGACTATCACTCATTATCGAGTAGTAAAACCCTATTTATTCCTCTTCATAGTGGCTATGGTAAAAATGGGTTAGTGGGTACATGATGTTGAGATACACCAAATAAACCTCTACCAATTAGCACTACCTACATATCAAATAATTTGAAGAGGGCCTCAAACTTATGTAGTTATGTCCAACATGTTGGCTTCTGTGTGAATCATGCAATATGTGGAAAGTAAGTACAATAGTGACCTGGCTTGTAACTTGGAAAATATATATCTTAGGCAACTCATTCAATTCTTCAGACATGTATATGTGTTATCCATATGAATTATATGTAAATAATAAAAAAGAGTGAAAATTTTATTAATTTAATGCTTGATAGAATGCTTTTGATAAGTTTCCTTGATCTCTCAAGGTATTTTCTAGGTGAGGAATGAATGAGGAGTGATTATAAATATATAAAGCTCATATCAAGAAATATATTGCATTACATAACTTATGCCAACCATTAGGATATGTTTCATTTTAAAATTAGATGACTTCAAGGATTTAGAAACCTACATGAAGGTAGGATAGTAGATTTAATGTAGGGGTCTAAGACTGATGTTTATGTCATGGTAGTTAGAAAATAGGTATATGCGGCATAAGATAAGCATATTTTAAGAATTTTGGACAAGATATAAGGTTTGTATCATCAAAATAAGATTATTTTTACTAGGATATAGTCCACGAGGCACATGATAGAGTAGATGTAATACTTGTAAAAGTGGGAAATGTCTAGAATTTATAGGAATAGCCAAAGTCTGAGTTTACAAATTGTAAAATACTAAGGTGATATATAATTCATAAATAGTGTATACATGTCCCCATTTAATTTATTAAATAAAATTTTGGTTTAAAGGAGAATAAATGTGTACTTGAATGTGTATAATGATCCTTTCCTTTATGTGAGGCCAACTTGAGTGATTTGTTGGTGATTGACCTACAACCAAGATCATTTTATAGTATATAACAAATGAATATAATCTAAAATTAATATTAATTAAAATTATTTAAATTAAAAGAGCATGGTTTAAGAGTACACATGTGTATTGATGCAACTACCTTTCCTATTGTCAACTTTATTTGAAAAATGTATCATTATGAATCAATGAAATTGAGATTAGGTCAAATATAAATATATGGAAAGTGCATATACCTAATGAGATAGAGAGATATTTGAAGGCACATGCTCCCAACCTTGGATAAAAGGTGAGTTTCCACATCTTAATTGAGATTAACTCAATTATACAACCCAATCATACTTATAACTTAGTGAGTATAAGTGAACCAATTCATTTCATATTATCAAACTGGTGAGGTAGGATAATAAAATCAAGTTCAACTTGAAAACTTGGAAAGATTGAGTGATTTAGTCAATTCAACTATACCAAAATATTAATCAACTACTATATTAGATTAGCTTAATACATTCCATAAAAATCTAACCTAGTGGGTGATGATAATCCATAGAAGAGTTTTTAAATCTAAAACTAATTTAGATTATGCAATATTAGGCACACATTACATAGAATATGCACCTTATATATGTCTCATTCTAAAACTATGTATAATAATGGCACCAATGTATAACATTCAACCACAAATGTGAATTTGAATCATAGGATTGTCTGCTTTGGCCAATTCAAGAAACTATGTAAGTGTGGAGAACATGCTTCCAAATTATTCCCCCATTATATATGGAGCAATATAAAAATTTAAATAAGTACCAATGTGGAATACATGTATCGAAAACATGTCCTTATTGATTATTGATATGTAAAATAATGAATAAGTGTGTAGAACATGCTTCTAAAGCATGCCCCCACTGAATTTGAAAATTATGCCAAGTGTGGAGAACATGTATCTATAAAATTCCTAAAATTATATTCCTCTTATTTTATGTGAGATAAGAATATAAACTAGTAGTTACCTCACCTCAAAAGGATAAGATAACTATATAATTTATGAATTTAAGCATGTAGTATATAGAAAAACATGTGTAGGTAAATGTAACATTGAAGCACATAGAATAATGCGATCACATTAAGGGCTAAGATGCATGATAAATATCATGGAAATGTATAGATAATAATATGATAAGATCAAAAATAAAATAATCAAACATATGAGAACTAAAAATTAAGTCAACATATAATGGTCTTAGGAGAACAAAAACAAGGGACACATTTAAATTATCCACAACCAAAGGGACATGACTTAGTTAAATGTCCAAAAATTCAATAATTACATATTTAAACATCCATACTATAAGTAATTATGTATTTAAATGTTAGATAAAGTAAATAAAGGTATAAGAGTAAAAAAAATAGCATATTCAAATTCTTTAACAATTAAGACAATAAGAAGGCAAGATACTCAAGGAAGTGCATAAAGGAAAGTATAAGAAACCAAAATAAACATATCATAGTAGCCCATGGATCAAATGTGTTAACATAAAATTTCAAGTTCATGGCATATCAAGAACCATATGAAAGATATAATCATGGATAAAGGCATGTGTAAGGACATATAAGAGTTCAAACATGATAATAGAGAGACCATAAAATGATATAACCTATTGATATTAAGATCAAAGAAGCAGATGCCTACATTTTATACATGACATGAATAGAGGGAAGTCCCAAAATCAAAAAATAATAATATATCATGCATCTATATATCCATGTATCATACTCAAATAGAAGTGTGACACATATGTGTATTTATAAGTAAATGAGATGCCATCCATTAGCACAAAATAACACATAGATGCCAAGGAGCCAATAAAGTATGTAGGTGCCAAAAATGTTTGTGGATTTTTGAATATTTTTTGGGTATTTTTCACTTATTAATAAGATTAAATATAATCATATAATCTCATCCAAAGGATGGTCATAGGTATGTCCCTAATTGGAACATGGTGCAAGGAATTTGTGGTACTACCAAGGAGCATGTATAGGTGCAATATCTATCATTATAATAATTATGATTCTCTATGTATGTATAATAGGATTCTAAGGTTTTGAATTTGTAATAGAAGGAATAGAGTTTTTTGGAACCCATCTCTATGTGATATGAGGTTTACTTAGAATAAAAATGGTACAAACATGTTTTGGTGCTCAATATGCCTAATATGGTGTGTAATATAAGATGGGGATTTCTTGGAATCCATTATATGTCTCTGATGTAATGGCATCTGAATTATTGGCCACCTATTAAAGGTGATTTCCTATTACTTACCCTTTTTCACTAGATTAAAATTAGAAGGATTGATCATTAGCTTATCGGGTATATATTTTTCATGTTTAAGAGGATGCTAATATGGAATTTTGAAAACTATAATTACCTAATTAGCATGAATGTATTTGACATAGCCATCCATTATATAATATACTACTCAAAGTGTATATATCCAACATCTTCCCAATAACATATCAAATATTCCCATGGAAGGTATGATGGAAAAGGTAGCAACCATATGTATTAAACAAAATATATAAATACAAACTAAATTAATAAATCCTAATCTAAACTATCTCAAACTAATCTAGAGATACAAATAAAATAAATAAACACAAACATATACCTTGGTTGAAAAAACTTATTCCATTACAATGTATATTTGATTAGTTCTATTTGAAATGTGTCTACTCACTCTTCCAATTAAAGGTAAAATGTGTAGAATTTTGATGCAAAAATGCTCTTTAGTAGCTTTGATTCACTTTTTATTTTGATAACACTTCATTATCATAAGTTAGGATGATGAAAGTGATTGTTTTCATTATTATTTATAGATTTTTTGAGGAAGGATCCATTGATGGAGGATTATTTAGATATTTTAAATGATTTAAATGATTTACGATGGCTAATAAGTCCTCATCCATGTGGATGATGACCATTTCATATAGTTGAGAGAAACATGGAAATACTTAAGTGAGTCACCAAAAATGAGTCATATTGTTTGAAAACTCAAGGGTTTGTTAAGGTGTGGAGCTAAAAGCTTCACCAAAGGAGTGCATTGCAGAAGTTGCAGGTTTACACAGTCACCGGTGTCAGTCAGGAGGGTCAGGAGTAGACCAGGAGATGCCGGCATCGGTCATGGATAGGCCGACGCCGATCACAGGCAAACAGGCAGGAACTGACGTCGGTTACCTGTGCGTCTAGAATGTTATTTCTGTGGCCAAAATAGATTGTTTGCATGTTAGGATTAAGTGATAGTATTAAGTCTACATCTCTATTATTAGTAAGACTATTTAGAGCCCTTGATTAGGAGGTGCATCTAATGGCTGTAGTTGTATGCTCATGTTTCCTAATTATTATATAATAGGATAGATCTTCTTAGCTTATTGCATGAGTAGTGTTGAACAGTACAAGATATTGTAAGATAGACAATTCAAGGTGTGAATTGTGATTGTAATTGAGAGAGAGAGCTCTTGAGGGAAAGAGATCTAGAGAGAGATCTATACATCTGAGAGAGGTGTGGAAGAAAAGAAGTTTCTTCAATTGTATTCCTTCTGTAAAGATTTTAATACAAGTTTTCAGGGTGGTTTCTTGTATCTCTTCTTCTTGATATATTTTTGATTCTAGTTACTTATATTTTTGGTTTAATTCCACATTTATTGCTTTCATAGTGTAATCAACATTATTGGTTGATCTCCAACAAGTGGTATCAGAGCTCAGGTTGACTAACAGGTGGTTCAGATCTGGTTAGTGTTTTTGATTACAGGGTACTCATAGGGATTTCTGTTTGAGTGGGAGAAGTAATGGCCAAAGAAAGTAAACTGAGAATGGAGAAGTTTAATGGCAAGAATTATCAACATTGGAGAATGCAGATAGAGGATTATCTATATCAGAAAGATCTATACTTATTGTTAGGTGGGATTGCAAAGAAGCCCAAAGACATGGATGATGAAGAATGGGAAGTTCTTGATAGAAAGGCTCTGGGGTCTATAAGACTGAGTCTGGCATCTATTGTGATATCTAATTTATCATAGGCAAAAACAACGGTAGAGTTGATGACTACTTTAGCAAATTTGTATGAAAAACCCTCAGCTTCTAATAAGGTATATCTTATGAAGCAATTATTTAATTTGCGTATGCAGGAAGGTGGATCTGTATCTAATCATCTAAATGATTTCCATGGAATTTTAAATCAATTAAGTTCAATCAATATAGTGTTTGATGATGAAATTAAGGCTCTTTTAATATTATGTTCTTTGCCTGAAAGCTGGCATAGCTTGGTAATGGCAGTTAGTAATACTGCATCTGCCTCAAATATTTTAAAAGTAGAGGATGTTTTTAGTGTAATCTTGAATGAATAAATTCATAGGAAAAGCACAGAGGAAACATCAGGGAACGCTTTAAGTTTTGAGAGCAGGGGAAGGCAAAAAGAGAAGAGCAAGAGGAGATCAAGGTCTAAGTCAAAGGTGAGAGGTAGATCCAAATCTAGAAATGGCAGGAGGCCATAATGCTGGAATTGTGGAAAGATAGGGCACATAAGCAAAGATTGCTAGTCAAAGCCTAAGGAGGACAATCAGCATGAAGGAAAGGAAGAAGTAAAGGTTACAAGTATTGCACAAGATGATTTAATATTCTCTTTGCATAATAATATAGAATCTTGGGTTTTAGATTTTGTTGCATCTTTTCATGCTACCCCCAATAGAGAATATTTTAGTGACTATGTCCATGGAGATTTTGGATTAGTATATTTAGAGGATGATGAGCCTTGTAAAATTATTGGCAAAGGAAAAGTGTAGCTGAAAATGCAGAATGGCAACACATGGGTGTTGAGAGATGTTATGCATGTTCCCAGCTTGAAGAGGAATTTGATTTCTACAGGAAAGTTAGGGGATGAGGGTTGTACAGTAACTCTCACAGTTGAATCTTGGAAGGTGACCAAGGGTGCACTTGTAATGGCCAGAGGTAAGAGAGTAGGTACTCTCTATTTATGTAATTATGTTACTAATTATTCTCCTTCTGTATTATCTACTTTAGATGTGGATGTAAAATTGTGGCACTCAAGGCTTGGCCACATGAGTGAGAAGGGAATGTCTATTCTTAAGTCAAAAGGTAAGCTTTTAGATTTGAAAAGCATAGACTTGGATTTTTGTGAGCATTGTGTGTTTGGAAAATAGAAGAGGGTAAGTTTTCTCAAGACTGGGTCAACAAAGAAGAAGCATAAGTTGCAGCTTGCTCACACAGATGTGTGGGGACCGACTAAAGTTGCTTCTATTGGAGGATCACAGTACTATGTTTTGTTCATAGATGATGCTACAAGAAAGGTATGGGTCTATTGTATTAAAAAGAAATCTGATGTATTTGAGACTTTTAATATTTGGAAAGCTATGGTTGATAATGAAACAGGTGGAAGATTGAAGTGCCTGAGATCTGACAATGGTGGTGAGTTCTGCAGCTATAAGTTCAACTGGTATTGTTATATGCATGGAATCCACAGGCAAAGGATGGTTCCAAGGACACCTCAGCAAAATGGATTTATTGAAAGGATGAATAGAATAATAATGGAGCATGCAAGGTGTATGAGATTGCATGCTAGTTTTCCCTTAGAGTTTTGGGTAGAAGCCGTAGATACTGCAGTGTACCTGATTAACAGAGGACCCTCTACAGCTCTAGATGGTGGAATTATAGAAGAGGCATGGACAGGTAAAAAGGTAGATCTCTCATTTCTTAAATTTTTTGGTTGTGAAGCCTTTATGCACGTTGATAAGGAAAATGGAAAGAAGCTGGATGCTAAGTCTATGAGGTGCACATTTATTGGCTATGGCTCTGATGATTTCAGATTCAGGTTTTGGAATCTAGGAACTAACAAGATAATTAGGAGCCATGATGTTGTTTTCAATGAAAAAGTGATGTATAGTGATCAGCTTAGGAAGTTGAATCAATCTAGGTAGAGCAATGGAGAATTGGATGAGGTGATGGTCTAAAATGAGCTCGCGAGAAAAATTAATCACAGACAAGAAAACACAGAGATCGACGTCGGTCAGGCAAGAATTGACATTAGCAATACAGGAACCGATGTTGGTCATACAGTGATCGATGTTGGCCAGACAGGAACGGATGTTAGTCAGATAGAACCGATGTCAACCAGTTATAGGCTTAGAAGTGACTGAGGTTGGTCACTGTCAGAGAATTTGGGCAGATAGTGTGTTGTGAATGAGTCTCAGATGCCCATCAGGAGGTCAAAAAGGGTAAGTAAACCTCCAATTCGATATTCCCCTTCATTATTCTATTTATTGCTAACTGATGGTGGAGAACTAGAGAGTTTTGATGAAGCAATACAGGTGGAATCCAAGAATCAGTGGGAGCTAGGCATGAAAGAGAAGATTGATTCCTTGAGAGAGAACCAAACATGGGATTTGGTTGAGGTGCCAGTAGGAAAGAAGACACTGAAGAACAGATGGATCTACAGGTTGAAAAAAGGTGAGAATGGATAGATGAGATATAAGGCTAGGTTGGTAGTGAAAGGATTTGCACAAAAGCTAGGTATTGATTTTGGTGATATTTTTTCTCCTGTTGTTAAAATGACTTCTATACGGGTTGTATTGTCTTTAGTTGCTATTGAGGATTTGCATCTTGAGTAGCTTGATGTTAAGACAACATTTCTTCATGGAGATTTGGATGAAGAAATATATATGGATCAGCTAGAAGGATTTGAGGTCAAAGGTAAGGAGAAGTTAGTGTACAAATTGAAGAAAAGCTTGTATGGCCTCAAGCAAGCTCCTAAGCAGTGGTATTTGAGATTTGATAGGTTTATGAATGAGCATGGCTACAGTAGGTGTCAATCTGACCATTGTGTGTATTTTAAGAGATTGGATAATGGTAGATATATTATTTTGTTGTTGTATGTAGATGATATGCTAGTTACAAGATCACACATGCAGGATATCTCTGAGCTTAAGGTGAAATTAGCTCACACATTTTCCATGAAGGATTTGGGAGCAGCAAAGAAAATCATTGGCATGTGCATTAAGAGAGACAGGAAAAATCATAGGTTGATTTTGTCTCAAGAGGATTATGTGAACAAGGTGTTGAAACGGTTCAATATGTAGGATGCAAAATCGATAAGCACACCTTTGGATGGACATTTTAAGTTGAGTAAAGAAAAATGTCCTAATTCACATGATGAGGTAGAGTACATGAGTAGAGTTCCATATTCTTCCACAGTATGGAGTTTAATGTATGCAATGGTTTACACTAGACCAGATATTGCCCAAGTAGTGGGAGTTGTAAGTAAGTATATGGCCAATCTAGGGAAGGAGCACTGGAAAGCAATTCAGTGGATCCTTAGATATCTGAGAGGAACCAGCAGTAGGCATTTGTGCTATGGAGGTTTAGATACTTCTCTACATGGTTATGTAGATTCAGATATGGCAGGTGATTTGGATGACAAGAGAAGCACCATAGGTTATGTTTTCACTGTTGGTGGAACGACGGTTAGCTGGATATCAAAGTTGTAAAAGGTTGTTGCCTTGTCTACTACGGAAGCAGAATATATTTCAGTCATGGAGGCTAGCAAAGAGATGATATGGATGACACAGTTCATGGAAGAGCTTGGAAAGGAGCAAGAGAGTTGAAGATTATACAGTGATAGTTAGAGTGCAATTCATTTGGCTAAGAATTCAGCCTTTCATTCAAGAACAAAGCATATACAGCTTAGGTATCACTTCATAAGACAGGTATTAGAGGATGGTGAGTTGAAGCTGGAGAAGATCCGTACAAATAAGAATCTTGCAAATATGTTAACCAAGCTGGTTACAAAGGAGAAGTTGAATCTTCATTCAACTTTTTTTGGTCTTCATGATTGAGTTTGAAGATGGAGGAGCTAGAAGATGTTGCTGTACAGGTACTGGTGCAACTATTTATCTCCAAGTGGGAGATTGTTAGGGTGTGGAGCTAAAAGCTTCACCAAAGGAGCACATTGTAGAAGTTACAGGTTTACACAGTCACTGGCGTCGGTCAGGAGCGATTAACATCGGTCAGGAGTAGACCAGGAGATGCCAGCATTGGTCATGGATCGGTCGACGTCGGTCACAGGAAAATAGGCAGGAACCAACATCAGTTACCTGTGCATCTAGAATGGTATTTCTATGGATAGAATAGATTGTTTGCATGTTAGGATTAAGTGATAGTCTTAAGTCCACATCTCTATTATTAGTAAGACTATTTAGAGCCCTTGATTAGGAGGTGCATCTAATGTCTGTAGTTTTATGCTCATGTTTCATAATTATTATATAATAAGATAGATCTTCTTAGCTTATTGCATGAATAGTGTTGAATAGTACAAGATATTGTAAGATAGACAATTCAAGGTGTGAATTATGATTGTAATTGAGAGAGAGAGCTCTTAAGGGAAAGAGATCTAGAGAGAGATCTATGCATCTGAGAGAGGTGTGGAAGAAAAGAAGTTTCTTCAATTATATTCCTTCTGTAAAGAGTTTAATACAAGTTTTCAGGGTGGTTTCTTGTATCTCTTCTTCTTGCTATATTTCTGATTCTAGTTACTTATCTTTCTGGTTTAATTTTGTATTTATTGCTTTCATAGTGTAATCAACATTGTTGGTTGATCCCCAACAGGGTTGACTCAAAATAGGTTGAAGAAGTTATGGGATTAGTTGGGGTGATCAACATGTGTGGGAGATTAAGGTGGAAGATGTAGGGTGAGGTATAAAATCTAGATTTAATATTTAAATATGGATTTAAAAGTGTGGACAATTGACTAATTTTATTTATTCATTGTTCAAGAGGAGGTAAATGTCATGAATTATGTTAAGAATAATAATTAAAAGGTTTTTGGTGCATTTTGACTAAATATAATTTAGGTGTCTACACTTTCTCCTCTTTGAAAGTGTTGTGAATCAATACTATTTCAAATAATAGTACAATGAGTAGAGTGTTGATGATTAATAAGAAAAAAGTTGACCCGAATGAATGAGAATGACTATGATGATTCTCCCTCGAGGGTTTGTGTGATAAAATAGGCAAATTCTCAAAATGAATGAAAAGAGGAGAATGATAAAGTGGTTTGGAAGAAATAAATAAATTTATTATAATTAATGTGAAACTTGAAAAATTTAAGTTTGTGTAAATAGATTACCCTTAGTTGATGAAAATCAGAGTATTGATTAGAAAAAGAATATGTTTAACCATTATAAGATTGAATGCTTAGTGTTTGGTTATGACACATGGGTCAATGGAGTAGATGTGGGAATGATATCGTAGTAATAGTAAGCTGAAGATTATAAAATAGAAAAAATATATTGATTTTCAATTATATTGAAAAATTTGCATGGTTTATAGTTTCAAGTTATTGAAATGAATTTAGAATGATGTGATTGAGCTTCGCTTAAAATTTGGATGAAGAATGGGTATAAGGGAGGGATGGAGGTGTAAAATATTTGAAATGGTTTGGAAATATGAATATAAAAATTGAGAGTTTGAATCTCATTTTTGCATTTTGATTTGGAGAGTTATTTTCTAGTATAAGGTTGTTGAGGAGATTTGATCTCAGAGATTTCAAAAAATGGACCACATTCCACACCATGCAAAGTGAGTGAGGAGACATCAAATACCTAAGAGGAGTGGGCCTTTGGTAAGTGAAGTGTTATGCTTAATTTTTTTCATTTGTGTACATTTATTAGGGCTTAAAGTACACCAAAACAAATTCACATCTAAGATATCTATGAGTTTAGAAATAAAAGTTGAAAATTTGCTATAATAAACTAATAATTCATTAAACTAAACAATGAATTCATATAATATGGGTACAAAATCATTGAGGGGTAGAAATTGGTTAGAAATTGCAAATTCATGATATAATAGTTGTAAAATCTTAGAGCATAGTAGTGAATTCATCAATATGGGGGGGGGGGGGGGTGGAATTGTTCTAGGGGTAAATTAAAAAGGTATATGTGAAATTGAAGGATTAAGGAGAAAAATTGAAGAAGTGAGAAGTGAAATTACAAAAATGGGTAGCAAAAACATAAAAAGGGTGAAATGGAGAAAACTAAGCTTGATTTTGTCTAGTTATACTTTGAAAATGTGAATTTAAGAGGTGAAAATGTGATTTTTAAGTAGAAAAGAGGAAATTAATAAAGATAAACAACCAAAATGATGGGTGATGTAAAACTAATATTATCAAAAATGTTGTTTTTACATTTTAGGGTTCTTTAAATGTGTTAAAGTAGAGGTAGATGGATTATTATGTTGATAGATAGAATCAACTTGATACGAATGCATTTTGTTTAAAGGAGGTATTAACAATACTGACTATATAGGATCATTGGTCTAGTGTGTTAGAGAATATTAATGTATTTACAGAGTATGAGTTTGGGGTTCTAGAGATAGCTGGGATATCATACATTACATAAATGCTTAAGATTTGATGAAATATGGATTTATTGAGAATGCTAACTGAGAGATGGGATAACAAGACTAACCTAACTATAGGGAAGATGATGGTGACTCTAGAGGATGCATATCATATTATTGGTATTTTGATATGAGGGAGATGAGACAAGTATACTGGGGATAAGTTCCACATGAGACTACACTATATAGGAATTTTATAGAATGGATGGATGGAATTTTAGAGTAGATATCAATTGTTAAACATGATTGGAGATGGATTCCTTTACCATGGTACTTATGGATGTTTTTAGTGGCATTATGCTACTAAACAAGAGTGAGAGACTATGTTTGATCAATTTATTAGATGTTATCAAAGACATGATGGATATGGGTGAGTGGTTTTCATGGGGACCATGTGTATTATCACATTTATATAAGGACTTATACCATGTAACATATACATATGAGATGGAGATTGACCCATCCACACTCTTATATTTTTGGTGTTGGGAGCACATTATGGTGGAGAGGCTCGTTGGTCACATGAGAACTCATTATGTGGATGAGTCATTGCCATATGGGTGGATGATTATTGGTACTCATAATAAAAATTTAGTTGATCTATATTTCTAAAAGATGGTGATAGATGACCTAGGTGATGATCAAATCACTTGAAGAATGTACAGGGAGATTGTATTTCAATGGCCATAATATGAATTATATATGGACTATATGATGACCTAGTATTATGTGATTTGGATACATGATTATACTATATAGAGATATCACCTTGATAGAGTGATGAGTTAGTTAAATATTAAACATCACATTACAACAAGTCTACACATATTTGTAAGAGCATTAAGGGATATAAACTATAACACATTGGATGATGACTATTAATCTAGTGATAGCTAACCACAATTGGTCATAATTACATAAAGTGAGATGGAGTGACTGTAGGGATTTTATAGATGTAGGATTAATAAACATTTATGTGAATTTTTGGGCTCAATAGTTGTAATTTAGATTAATAGTACATATGCACCACCACATATAAGGAGATAAAGACTGGTTGCTAGTTTGAGTAGCCAACCAAGAGGTACAAGTTTGGGAGCTCACATTGGGAGAAATATGATAGGAGATAAGGAATGGACATAAGGATGAGGTAAAGGGAATGATGTAGAGATGATCTAATTACATGTTGTAGAGATTATTGAAATTGAGGATGTGGAGATTTTATAAGAGGTAGGTGTCGATGTGGATGTGGATGTGGATATAATGATTCATATGGATATAGAGTAAGGATGTGGAGAGGATTCTCCACTTATTTTCATTAACAATGAGGGTGAAATAGATGGAGAGGACATAGTTATGAGATCAACACATGGAACACATATAGATAGAGGTGATATTGTTAATTCTTCACACATAGCTAGATCTCAGGAGGATCAAACACTAATTGATAAAATTCATAAGGATATCCTAGCTTGTGATAGGGATATTATAGGATTTCATAGGGAGGTATGCAAATTGTATGGGGATATAGATAGCATAGGTGGTTAGGAAACTAATATCAAATGACCATAGGTTGAGGTTGGCTAGTTATAGGATGAGGTTGAGAGGATGGTTAGAGATGGTATTACAAGTACACTAAGAGTTGTGACACATGATGTGGAGACACAAACTCTAGATTACATAACATTGACATAATTTTATAGATAGGAGATAGATATAGCTAAGATAGAGCTATTAGAGGCTAGAGTTTTATTGGTAGGACAAGGGTAGATAGATATATTAGATAGGGTTATGAAATCCATAGAGTAGGACATGTACTACATGAGTTTATATGAGGAGTCCATTCGACACATAGAAAGGGCTCCATACTTTATGGATTATGAAATTATATTATGTATGTTAGGAAGATTAGTTCAACCTATAGAGTCAAAGAGATCTGTGGGGTAGGCTATACAACATGTGATGGGTCCTCCATGAGGCACACCATGATGTAATGAGTTGAGTCCAAGACCAAAAAATCCATCAAAGGGATTGGTAAAGACATGATATAGAGTTTTTATGATGCTTGTATCGATGTATACATATATTCAAGATGTATCTTTTGTACATACACACTTGATTTTGATATATATACATGATTTTTATGAGATGTACACTATTTGAATGGACATTATGGATTGTATATGGATTTTGTATGATTTGTATATTATGTATTCATGGTTGATGGATATATGGATATGTAAAGTACTATTTATATTTCCTAAATTTTGATTCACATTATCATATATTAATTTTTCTTAACATTTTATTGTGGATTATGTCTTGTATGATTTGGATTTATGAATGTATGGATAATGATTGTATATAGATGCTTTGTTTTTTATTTTACCTTGCATTGGATTTGTAAAAATAATGATTATTTGATCAACAAGATGTTTAATATAACTTAAAATACAATACCACCAATGATATTAAATAATCATGATGAATGTTTATGGTTTAGACATATAGATTGAAAAATAGAATACATTATGTAAAAGTAAAGTATGTCATGATATAAGCAAGGTTCATTTTAAGAGACCATATAAAAACCCTATTATGTTTATTTAAGAAAATCCAATTCATATCCTTGGTGAATATTAAAATTTCAAAACAAAAATTGCCTTCTTAAGTTTTTTGTATAGTCATCTGTCTACATAGTTATAACATATAGGTTATGGGATAAATTAAAAAATATATATATAAAAATTTCCTAAAATTTAATATTACTTAATATTTGGATTAATATTTAAGATATATACAATTTTAAAAAGTATCATCTAAAACTAAATCTGTATGCAAAAGTTATGGCCTTCGAAAGTCGGTGCTCTGTTGTAGTGCATTATGCTGTCATGCAATGACACTATGTCATGTGATGGAAATATGCCATGTGAGTGCATAATGATGCATGATAGAATGAAAAAAGTTAGACTCATATTTAAAATATATAAAATTTCAAAAAAAAATGTATCAAATTATTTTATATATTCAAATTTTATGGCCTCTAGAAGTTGGTCTTGAGTTGCAGTACATTATGCATGATAACATAATGCACTATAACTCAGCACCAACTTTTGGAGGCCATAACTTTTGCATACGGAAACAATTTGAGATAGTTTATTTTTGAAATTATATATATTTTAAATATAAATCTAAAATTTTTCATTCCATTTAATGAAATTATGTTTTCAAATAACATATTTCCATCGTGCGATAGCATAATGTATTGCAACCGAGCACCAACTTCTGGAGGCCATAATGTTTACATATAGACTTAGTTTTAGACATTTTATTTTATTAAATTGTATATATATTTGAGATGAATACAAATATTAAATAATATTAAAGTATATGAAATTTATATATATATATATATAAATCTATCCCATAACCTATATGTTTTAACTGTGTAGATGGATGACTATACATGTTGCACGATAGTAATATTTCATGTAATGGAAATATGTAGCACAAAGACACTATATAATATGAAATAATTTTAAAATTTATATTCTTATTTAAAATATATATATAATTTAAAAAATATATCTCAAATGAAAGCCATATACAAAATTTATGACTTCTGAAAGTTGTTCAGTTGCATTGCAGCATGCCACTACGTAACAACATGTTGTCTAACGATAGCATGATCATAAGTGAAAACATGATGACAAGTGGTAGAATTATTATAATTGATAAAATCATGATTTTATTGGGTGAAAACACCATGATAGTCAAGTGATACTGAATGCTAACTTTTTAAGGTTGTAACTTTTATATATGGACTTAGATTGAGATGATTTTTTTTTTAAAATTGCATATTTATTTGAAGTGAATTCAAATATATATATACTATATATAAGGAAAAATATATGTATTCTCCCATAATTATTATAAATTATTTGCAATCCAACCCCTAAAAAAATTACATCCTAAAAAATTTAGGCGAATGGGTCCTATGTACAACTCCCAAAAAATTGCCAAATACAATTTACCAAAAAGTGAATATTTATGAATTAAAGAATATTCACCAATAAATGTACCCTGGATGTAAGAAAATAATAATAATATTATTATGTAGTTTAAAAAGTAATATTTAAACACATAGAAGTAAAACAATGAAGGCAAGATATAAAACATAATTATTCTATATGACAACAAAACAACATTGGTAAAATATACACAAATGATATATAGAAAAAAAATAAACAAAATAAAAATATTAAGTTAAAATAAATTAACAATGATGTAAAACTATTAATAGGACTAAAAGTTTAATAATTAATGATGGATAATTCAAAATAAGGTAAACTAACCAAGTGAGTGGTTTGAAAATTTAAAAAGACAAATAACCAAATGAATGGTTAAGGTAAGAAAAAGATAAATAAACAAATGAATGGTTAGAGAGGAAGAAGAGATAAATAACCAAATTAATGGTTAAATATAAGTGAAGAGATAAATAACCATAGTAATGATTAGAGATAAGAAAAGAGATAAATAACCAAATAATGGTTAGAGAGAATGATAAAGTTAAACAACCAACTTAATGGATAAATACAATAAATATAAAAATGAATCAAATAGAGAAAAATATAAGCAATTAATCAACACCTAAAAAGATATAACAAAAGGAATAACATCCTAAGGGTTTGACAAATTTGTGGCCAATATTTAGGCTATGTACTAAACAACTAGAAAAAATGAATTAGAAAAAGGAACAAATCCACAATTTGGGAAATAGATGATTGGGAAGGCGGTGGTCAAGATGACCCTAGAGACCCCATGTCTTTAAGCACTACTTACATATTCCACCCTAGACAAAGTCCATGTAGATATATCAGGCTATATGCAATTCTCACAATACAAAAATTTATAATAAAGTGGGAAATTGATGAAGCATTATGATATTGATGAAAAAATGCATGATTAACCCACCCAAGAAATATGAATAAACAAAGTAGGAAGATAAGTATGATGGTAGATGTTATCAATAAGTGTTTACATGTAGCTTGGGATGTTTTTGTTGTGTTTTGGATTTATTTTTATTTTTATTTTATTTATTTTTGAGTATTTTTTAATGTTTTTGGGTTAAAAATAGGTAAATATAGAATATGTTCCTATACTATGAGCAAGGACATAGATTCATAATTAGAAGTATCAAAAATTAATATAACATGTTCTTGGACAAGTGACAAGTGACAAAGAACTAATATGGAAATATATAATGGACTATTGAAATATTATGCCCTAAATTAAATAGGGTGAATATAGATAATGTATTATATATGGTGCTAGAAATCATGTTTTCACCATGGTACTTTACCAAAGTACTAGTAAACTAGTTTTCACTTTTGGATGATCTATGTTATTTTTCTTTGTTTTTTAAATAATTTTTTTATCTTTAAATTTTTATTTATTTATTAATTTTTTAACACCTAAGATATCAATAACCACATATAGGAAAATCTTAGGCATGCAATAGCGTAAGGTGCATGATGTTCATAGGCTCATGAAGCTCTTATCCATCTTCTATATCTAATATGTAAGTTCTTAATCTATACTTAGTAATGATAACATATGGTCCCAACCAATTAGGCTCAAACTTTCCTTTCTTATCTCTTTCAACATTGGTATTACATTGGTTTTTCTTAAGAATAATATCTCTAATTTTAAACCCCCTAGTTTTTATCCAATTATTATAGCTACAATGAATGTGATTGTGGTATACTTGCAAATTATTTAAAGAATTAAATCATTTCTCATTTACAAGGTTGATTTCACTTAGGTGTGATGTATGATAGGATTCTTCATCTATGATTTATTATAACGATATACTCAAATATGGAACCTCAAATTCTATCATTAGAATAGACTCACTTCCATATGCAAGGGAAAAAGGGGTTCCCCCATAGGTGTGTAGATGCTAGTGCAGTATGCCTAGAGGGTGGGATATAGTTGTGTATGCCAGTCATGAACAACTTCACTGATAACTCTTTTAAGTATGCATGAAATGTTTTTATTGGTTAACTAAGCTTGGTTGTTTCCTTGTGGGTAATAAGGAGTGGGCCACTTATGCTTGATGTCGTAAGTTTGAAAAAGAGCTTTAACATCCTTATTATTGAAATATTTTCCATTATCATAAATTATAGTGAAAGGGATACCAAAGTGTCAAACAATGTTATTTAATATAAATTTGGAAATTTTATTTCCAATTACATAAGTAAAGGGCACTGCCTTGACCCACTTGGTAAAGTAATTTTTTACCATTATAATATGATTTTGTCCATTAGAATAACTAAGATTTATTTTTCCAATGTATTCTAACCCCCATGTATAAAATGGCCAAGGTGTTGTGATAGGTTGTAGAGCTTGAGATGAGCTATGGATAATGTCCCAATGTTTTTGAAATGTTATGCATTTCTTAACACATGCACATGATATGGATTTCATTGTAGGTCAATAATAACCTATTCATAAAAGCTTCTTTTCAAGGATCATGCCACTTAAATGTGACCCACATATTCCCTCATGGACTTCACTAATTTACAAATAAAATTCCTCAAAATTTAAATGGCATAAAAAAGTTCCATCATAGACTATTTGGTATAAGGTGTTTCCAAGGATGGTGTAGCAAGAGGTGCATTGAATAAAGGACTTCCATTTATTATGGGATATGTTAGATGGTATGGTATTATTATGAAAGTATGTATATATGCTAGAGTACTAAGGATAAGTGGAACTAACCACCTCACAAACCACATATGAATAAGGTGTATCATAATCTAGTATCATTAAGTACTCAACCAAGAATTTTTTATGTTTTATGCTTAAATCAAGTAGAAAATCAATGGTAGGCATAGCATCTACTACCCTATTATTTATTTTTAGCACTTGTTCAAAGTGGATGAATTCAAAAAATAAATTCAAACTATCCACCATTAAATTTTAAGGGATCAACATATCATCATGATCTTGGAATTATTTATTTACTTTATTAATGATAAGATTATAATTACCAAAAATAAGATGTTGGATTGCCCATGGATTTCCATTTTGAGACCTGTTATAAGAACTTCATACTCTGTTATTTTATTTGAGCAAAAGAACTCAATTATAAAAGCCTTAGGAGTGTAATCTCCATTTGGTGTGACTAATAAGATGCCTAATATGTGATTGGTAAAGGAACCATCAAATAATAACTTCCAAACTAGAGACTCGTCTATGGAAATTATTGTTTCATCTGTAAACTCTAAAATCATATGTGCTTTGTCACTGAGTGGGGCTTCAACTAATAAATCTATTAAGACCTATCCTTTGATTAATTTTTGATTGAAATACTCTAAATAAAAATCTCTAAGAAGCATTTCCCACTTATCCATCCTACCGATTATATTTTTTCTAGATAGAAGATATTTAAGATGGTATATTTTATTAATGACATTGGTTTGATTATTGAGCATTTAATTTTGTAGTTTTTTAGAGGTAAAAATAGCTAATAGAGATGGATTTTATATTTGAGAGTACTTGAGTTCATAAGATATCAAAGTTATTAGTAAGTCATTTAATGCTCTTTATTTCCATTATCATCATGATGTGATAATAATTCCCCCAATGTAAACTAAATCATTAAAATGTATAAAAAATGTTTACCAACAACAGGTGGCATTAGTACTAGTGGGTTAGAAAGATATTATTTAAAATTATTAAATGATTTTTCACAATTATCATTCCAAGTAAAAGCAGTGTATTTCTAGAACAAAAATATGAAAGGGTGACAAATGTATACAAGTTGAGATATAAAACACCTGATTGCTTGAATTTTTCTTTATAGACTTCTAAGTTGTTTAAGATTCTTAAGTGGAGGCATATCCATGATAGATAAAACTTTAGAGGGATAAAATTATTGACCAAATTTATCCCTGAGTCAAAATTTTGCACCACTTCCAAATTGAAAACTTTTCATGTGTTCATGTCATGAAATATGGTCCCTAGGAATCTTCATTTGACCTTGTTAGTATTTAATAAGGTTAGTTTGAAGAAATTAAGGTAAATTCATCTTGAGGCCATATAGTGGTATAAGGGTGCCATTGAGAGATAAAACATGGTAAATGTGTGTCATAGGTTATTATTGGTTAATAAATTTCATTTCATGTCTAAAAACATCATATAACAATGTTTCATAATGTTTTGTAATGTTTGAAGTCCATTTACTAGCTTGAATGGGTTAAATACGCATTAAAATATTATTCTTGGATAACTTTGATGTTTTTAAATGTTCAAATAGTAAAAAATCCATACCACACATGTTCAAAGGAGTTTATATCAGTTAATTATCTATCAAACCTATTAGAGGTATTAGATAAAGTCAATTTCTTGATTTTCAACACTTATTTGAGGAGTTAACAAAATTGTACAGTCTTTTGGAAGTCATGTGTAAGAGAAAATAGGTTCATAGGTTCCTTTAATCTTATAAAATACATTTAAAATATTTTTGATAAGTTTAGAGTTCAATATTTGAATATAATCACTTATTTCCTTCATCAACTCCTTCACAAGCTCATATAAGTATAATTGAAGAGGATGGTATAGCTAGGAGAGAGAGAATGTGGGAGACAAAAAATTTGGGTATTGATTATATAATTTTATAGATTAAAACTTTGGGAATTGTTTCTTACATTAATCTTATTATATTTATGAATAATTGATAATAAGTTAGGTGTCTAAAATTTACTAGTCAGCTATGATAGGGGTCTATTTTGAGCTTTCTAGGTAAAATGGTGGAACATTTTATGAAAAAGAAAGTTTGTATGGACATTAAATAATCCTATAAAGACTCATAAATTTTATTTCAAGATTTACATGAAGGTATATTTTTTAAAATATAGTCATATATCCATTAATCATCTTGACTATATTTTGTGTGTTTTTTCATGCAAGGTTATTTGAGTGTTTTGGAACATGTTCTTTAAGGATATTGGAAGTTTATATTCATGTTTGATGTGTTTATATATGGTTGAAATAGTATTATAATATTAATAGTCATATAGTGGCACTTTTCCAAGCTTTCAAGCACAAACATGATCATTATCTTATACAAACCTGTAGGTCTATTATTCCAAGGTATATCCATGGTGCCAATGACAATGAAAATGTTATATGCCATATAAACATTGTGATTTTTTATGTTTTAAAGAGATATGTATTGTATGAAATTTTCCAAGTACCTAAGAATAAAGAAATGCATACAAGCTTAGTGATTGTGTGTATGAACATTGAATGCAAAAGTTGTAAAGTTCTTGAAAATGATAATGAACTTAGATTGAATATATAAAGACCTCCATACATGATTTTCATCACTTCCAATTAATCATGGTGTAGGGGAAGAGCCTAGTTCAAGACTAAAAATATGATCAAGCTCAAAAATAACACTTACAGTCAATCTAGTTAACTATATGTGCTTGGATAGTAATGGTAGAGTTTGAAGAACTTATTTGGACATTTATGGGTCTATAATAAAATGAAAAGGAAATCTCTTTATGAAGTTAGATACATTTTAAGACATCATGATGTAGTATGGAAATCCAATTCAAATCCAATACAAAGTCAGCCCTCATATGAGTACCTAAAGCTTGCATGGTTGACATTTTTCCTAAACAAAAAGGTTGATGAGGTTGCGTCTTGAATTCATGAGTGATATAGTTTTATACTCTCAAAAATGTAATTTCAGATCCTTTGGAAAGGTTTATGGACTATCTTGAAAACCTAATCCCTTAACATAAATTCAAGTATCATAATCATCACTTACAACACATTAGACTATCTTACATAGTACTAGTAATGAAAGTATGGAGTTTCAAAGTTTGAAATAGGGTATTTAATAAACCAAGGAAACAATAAGAGTTTGATAGGACTTAAATTTTTCAAAGATACTTTTATAAGAAACTAAAAGGTAGTCATAGTCCAAAAAAGATACACATAATTAGATAGGCAAATAGCAGTAGGTTTATTTGGGAGTTAAGGTCTCTCAAAATTGAGAACAAAGATTTATACATGTATAGAATATATTTAGGTTCCTAAAGTATTTGAATCCAATATAAGCCTAGATAGGGGAGAAAAATAAAATACCTAACAAAGGCTTGGAATTCTATACATAGTCTGCCTAATAGGCAACTATAATAGTGTTAGAGAAAATATTTCCTTTAAGAGGGAGGTTGATAGAATATTGAAGTTTAAAACACTAAAAGTATCTCATTATATAAAATAATACATGATATAGCCATGGATATATTTTAAAATGGGTTTGAAGACCTTAAACACCCTAAACGCTATCAACTCTTTACACACAGTCCTTGTTGCAAGACTGTCTACCTTGTTAATAAAGTGTTTGTTGGAGGAGAAACTATAGAGAATCCCTAAAGAGAGTAATATGTATTAGTATGGTTTTTTGGTATGGATAAAATTTTAAATTCCATCAATAATTTAATACCTAATATTAAAGATGACCAACATGAAAACCCTACACACATAGTCCAACACAAGTTGTATGTTCTTTCTTAAGAAGTTTCTTGGTGTAAGAGGTCTTTAAGGAATAAGAGGTATAAAAAAAGGTAAAGTGGATATGAACTTAAAGCTATTAAATTTACATATAACCCTTAATTTTAATTAAGAAGTGAAAAAAACATAAACCCTATTCTCTGCCAACAATCCTAATGTGCATTCATAGCCCTATATCGACATACCTTAAAGGTGTACCCAGTGGAGTTATATGAATCTTTGGGACCCTAAAGGGAATGATAGAAACATGTAAAAACACTTTCATGAGTGTTAGAACCCTAACAGTGAAGAAACAAGTGAAACATAGTCAGGACAAGTACTCAACCCTGCACAGGTCTAAATGCATACATAAGATTACTTGTTAGATAGTCTTGAAGTTGAAAGTGAAGTTGAGTTTGACTTAGAAATTTTTTTAAAGATGGTAAGATCCTATACAAAACTTTCATGATGTCACAAAGCTATAGAAAGAGTAAAAGAGTATAAAATAGTAAGCTAAGGGTTAGATAATCATGTTGGATTACAAACCCTAGGATTGATAAATGAGAGTGTTGGAGAGTTTGGTGAAATATTATGGTCACATAATCATTAGAAGATGTCAAAGATAACCTTACAGACCTCATAAAGTTCATTCGAGGTCAAAAAAAACTTAGACAACCACCTACAACATGCAATTATCTCTCAGACCTCATAGGGAGATAGTTTCAACCCAAGAGAATTGTTTTTCTTGGTACTGATCAAAGAAGATGCATGTGACCCTATGATCTTATGGAAGGTTTGGAATAATAATTGTTGACCAAATTTGACTTTTAGGTCAAATTGGGACACCCCTAGGTAAAATTAACTTTTAGGTGTTTTAGGGGTCCAATACATATGTCACAAGGTGTTTTATAGGTTAATTAATGTCATTTGATGTTATATTGGCCTTGGTCCTTAGTCATTTTGGGTAATTTGAAGGTTTAAAAATGTGAATTTAATGATTTTTATAGATTTATCAAGAATGTTGAAGGTTCCAAAAGATGATATCACATCCCATGTGTCCCAAGAGGTCTTAATCAATTGACATAACTAAAAATTGGTAGGTTCTTCAAAGAAAAGGTTGTTTTCTTGAGAAAAAAGGAGAGTTTGGTACTTGTATGGCTCATTAGGAAGTTTTACATATGGGAGAAGGTTTTAATATTACTCTTAAGATAAATTATATCTATATCAGTGCTTGAAATGCTTTCAAAGTGCCATTTTCTCCCAAAACTATTCTACTCCATTGTCACCCTTCTTGGCAAGTAAAAATAGTCTTCAGGTTTATACTTGGTATGGCCAACAGAGGAGGTTTAAGATAAAAATATTTTGGGAGGTTGAATTAAACTCAAATACTTTCATTTATATATAAATATTTTTAATAATGGTGGCTTTTTCATCATGAACCATCCTCATGACGTTGACTGTACTTTTTTACTTGTTAATCTATGTACCCTATAGGTTTTGATCTTATTTGGGAAAGTTGGTACAACTTAGATATTGATATTGGTTATATAGGATTTTTAATCTCCCCTATAAATTTTACCATTCATGGTTTCATGTTCTTAGGTGTTTTTATGGGCAAATCATCTTGGGTTTGTAGACTAGTCTTATATGGGATGACAAGCCTATTTTCATCATTTACAGATCTTTATGATTTGAAAATGAATTTAGATGGATGTGATAAGTATATTTAAATGTTTTAAATTTTCTCTTTTTCCCCTAACTCAACATCCATTATCCAATAAATCCTCATAGTTGTAGTCATATACAAGAAAAAATAGTCACACAACCATGAACACTCACCTACAGGTGATTTCATGGAAGAGTTATCAATGATGAAATGGAAGTATAGGAATTTTATTGATTTTGAATCATCTTGAATTTTTATTTCAACACCATTTATGGGATATTAATTAAATATTTTAGGAATTTCTTTCAATTCATGGACTGTCTCATACTCCCTGCCTATATACAGTTCACCATACACCTACAGCCTCCCATAATGATGTTAAAGAGTATGAAGAAGAGATTTGAAAGTTTATGATAATATTTTAAGCCTTATAAATTCATTGTAAAACTTGGATAAGGCTTAAAATTTATCATAAAAACACATATCTTGTTGACTACCTGATTTTGTATTTTTTACTTGTGTATGAGGATAACCAACTACAGGTGGTGTTGATAGGAAATTAGGGTACACATATGGGTGTTGAGTATGTATTGAGACCTTATTTGAGTCAAAATATGTTTATAATATAATTTCATACTTATTTTGAGTATGATATTTATAAACAAGGTTTAAAATCACTTCTAAAATACATGACTATGTGTTTCAAGCCCTTTATCACTAAATGGGAAAAATAGAGCACTTGTGGGTTGTGGGGATAGCATAAAACTTAGTCTCAATGATTTATAGTGCCTATATTTTACTATGGATTTATATCCTCTATCAAGTACATGAACATTATAATTTTTGAAGGGTAGAGGACAAATGGGAGGTGGTTTTTAGAAGCCCAAAAGCACACTTTTATGCACTATGAATAGATAATGACATCTATAGTCTTGAGCCTAAGGTGAATTTACATCAAAGAATTGAAAATTTTGACCATTCCATCAAAGTTAAATAGACTTGAAGAGTTAAAATTACATATATGAGCTAAAATATCATCAGATGGAATGACACTTAGTGTTTTGGTTCCCTAAGTACACTTCTAGTCCATACATTGTGGAAATGTTGACCTACAGTAGGGGTAGAAAGTAAGAAAGTTAAAATGCTTGAAATGGACCTAATATAAACATAGATACATAGGATAAATAGATTATAAATCATCATGGAAACCTTAATAATGGATTTAAGTGTGAATTAAAGGCTAGGTCATATAATATACACCTACAACTCCTGACAATTACAATACAGTCAGCTATAACTGACTGTAACTAATAGTAACCTAGTTGATATCTATTCTAAGTCTTTGTCATGAAAATGCATGGTGTAGGTGGATCAAAGAAATATGAAATGGTATCAAGAGTTTTAATATGACCCTAAACCAATGTAATCATCTTAAAGTGTGACTCACACCTAAATCAAAGAATAAAAGAGGAATACATAATCAGTAGACAATGAGCTAAGGTTTAATACTTTTGAAGTTGGCAATGCATGGTAAGGGATGAATATATAAGAAAAATAGGAAAATAAACTTAGTGTTTCAAGTAAGGAATTTACATATCATATTCAAATTCCAACTAATCTACACACACCTACAAGGGTAATTCATGAGAGGGGAAACATGTGGTCACCGTCAAACAAGAAACTCGATCCAAGCTATGCAAGGTATGTGAAGTTTATGAAGGGATGAGATGGTAAGTGAACAGAGAATACTTACATCTTGATCATGATGGTCTATAGAGCCTATATAACATGTGATATAAGTATATAAAGAGTTTTCACCACACAAAATGCATTCCACATGAGCAAAACCCTGCATATAACCCTTTCACTAGGAACCTATTTTGGTTTTACAAGTTTTGAGGGGTCAAATTGTATGACCTTAGTCTGAATTTTGGTGTGGGAGGTGATCACCACTTGAGTAAATCCCTCCAACCTTCATTTTTCTAGAGATAATATGGTAATTAAACCTATTTTATCTCAGATAGGGGGTACTTACCCTCATGCATAAAATGGCCAGTTTTGAGAAATGATTCAAAAGGACTCTTAAAAAGTTCATAAAACCATGAAAATGTTGGTGTAGGAATTTTTCATATGGGTTTTGGATACATAGATACATTATCTTGCTTAGGGATCTAGAGGTCATTTAGGATGATTAATGCCACATTCACTAGAATGTGGCTTTCACTATCTCTCCAACCTATAAATACCTCTCTCCATTTGCATTATTCATTCATTCTACCAGTATTTAGTGAGACAAAGAGATATTATTCTTCTATGTATCTTTATCTAGATTTTTCATCCTCATAATGTTATTTTGATCTTGAATAATTTGCATTACTCTTATGGAGACTCTCTTTGTGCAATATTCTCATTTGATGGTTTCAATTGCTTTTTGTTGTGTGATGTATGCTTGCTTGACTCACATGATCACTCCACCATGACCATTCATTAATCTGGTGATCCTATAAAATTATATTATGGTATCAGAGTGCCAATCTAGCATTTAATTATTTGGTTTTATTGTTGTTAAGTTTTATTGAAATCTTGGGTATTACTTGTATGTTGGTTTTTTTCATTTTTTGTAGAGGCTCTTATTCTGCATTGAAGGGAGATCTAGAATCCAATTTTTCAAGATATGGCATTTGAATATTCTCCTTTCACTACAAATATATCATTTTGCACTATAATGTAACACTATGGAAAGCAATGACCTATCCATTCTCTATGGGCATATCAGATTTCTTTAGACTGTGGTTTTAATCTTCTTGCCTATCATGATTAGTTCAATCTTGGACCTTTGAGGAGGCTCATTGATACATTTACTAACAATTACAACCAAGATTTTATCTAGTGTGCTTCACCTAGATCTATGGCCACTGACCTTCATGTGGATTACCTCCTATCTAAGCCTACATCATCAGTTGATTCAACAATCATTATTAATCTTGAGAGATAGATATATAAATTGTTTGAGGTTGTTGATGTTGTGTATGAGGATGGTTAGGAGGGGTCTAGTGTTTGATCCTAGGGTCATGATATATCAAACCAATTTTCTCTTCAAAGAATAAAAACACCATCAACACATGCATGGGATAAATCACTATTGTTCTCATCTCTTCCCATCACCATCCTCTACAAATCCACCTATAACCACCATTAGTGGTTTCCCAAAATATTAATATAAATGTGGTTTTCTTTTATAAAAAGTTTGATAAGAGTATTCTTTTATAGAATGATTATCAAAATAAATCAAACCTACTTTACTATTTGAAAATCATTAAACTATTGTATATTATTTTTTAAACTTTATGATTTTCAATAATCATTAAAGTTAAGTATATTATATTATAAAGTTTTTTGGGATGTTGTGTAAGGTGGAGAGGGTGGTGGATTGCCATTAGTGGTTTAGTGGGGAGGAATTTTGTAGGTGGGGTCAATTTGAGTGGGGAATTGATTTATACTACACATGTGGTGACACACATAAATTTTTGATTTAATTTTAGTTTACAAACAATATATTGTAAAGGAAATTTTATCATTAGTATTATACCTTGTATTTTTTCCTGATGAAGATGAAGGATGAGGCCCAGATTGGTAGGAGGCCAATTCCCTCTCATAGACAAAACCATTGCAATCCTTGTTTAGTGTTGATTCAAATGGGTGGTTACATGACATGCTTTGTGTTTTCACCTAATGAGTATTTAAATTTTAAGTGAAATTTAATTAAACATTCCATTAAAGATGAAAAAAGTATTTTGTTATAATTTTTTATTAGTAACTTAGAATTGAGTGCCACTTTTTTCAAAAGTGCACATTTTTTCATCCTCTTTCTATTAGTCTACATTATTTTGTAAAATGAACTAAATTTATTAAGTGAAAAAATTTGGGGGTATCTGACTAGTTCATACATACTTCTTCTCCATGGACACATTATCAGTAGAGTCCAATGTTCTTCTACTTGACTTGTTTGCATTTTATTTGTGCAAATTTAGTGGATATTTCACTAATTACTCATGTTGATGGATGCGTTAGTAGTTGATTCTAATGTCCATTCATTGAGATATGTTTTTCACTCGTGCAATAATAGCTCTTAATTCTATGGACCCATTTTAGTTAATTCCAATGTCCATACTTAGATTGTGCACTAGTACTCTATCATAAGCACAAATTGCTAATTCCTTGAGCATGCTTTGTTATTGAAAATATAAGGGGGTCATTATTTATTATTTGGGGAGATTTATTATGGGCCCTACATTCTTTCATGTGCAAATTTAGTTTTCATAACTATTACCTATGCCTATTTAGTGACTACTTACATAGATTGCTTTTATATTCCTAGATGCATATCAATAAAGCTTAACATCCATTTGAGCATGCATTGTCACTTGTGCACTAATTGCTCTCATTTTGATAGACTCATTTTTGGCTTAGTTTGAAGTCCATCTCTAGAGCATGCATTATTAATCTCAGTTGTGGTCATGTCAAGTCCACTTGAAAGACACTTGTTGAGGAGTATTGAGTATACACCAATGGTTATTCTTGTTAAGACTAACTATTCTTCATGGCATGCTTATATGGAATGTTTAATCATGGATCACGAACTTATTCCATTATTATATGGATATATTCATAAGCTTATTGACCTATCTCAATAAAATGACTAGGCCAACTCTTGTGACTATGTCTATGGTCACTTATTTTTACATGTTTCATGGGATCTACATCACCGTGTAGAGTATATAGAGTTTCCATGCACTATTTGGAGCATACTATAGTATCTTTTTGGAGATACATCTAAGACTTATGTCACACCTCCTCCTACACTACCCATCATATCTTCTTAGACAATTATAATCTTACCTCCCACTTTTATTTATTATGACAACACGTCTATGGTAGACAGTGTTCTTCCTTCTATCAAGCCCCCACTATAGGGTGAGATTTTACCAAACCTTAGTTGTCATATTATAGATTCTACATTTATTCTTATGTATATTATTTCTCTTTTAGATCCTTCACAAACTTACACTTTGGAGGACTCCATTATTTATAGTATGAGTACACATATTGAGATTATTGACAACTCATATGTTCCTATAGGCATTTATCTTGTAAATTTGATTACTTCATTTATACACCATTATTTTTTTTTTATAGTTGTTGAGTGTTCTCTCTACTTCCCATGGACATTATTTTTGTGAATTTTCCATATCTATCTTCTTTGATTGTTCTCTCTCCTTCATTACATGATTCTTCATTGTCATATTCTACACTTAGTCCTCTAATATCTAATCAGACTTTAGCACATTCAAGTATTAGTAGGGAGACATTTTAACATTTTTCATAGATTTACATCACAATTCCTATATGCATTCCACTTGAGTGGGAATTCAATAGTTTGATAGCTCATGGTTTCTTTCTTTTGAAAGGAAGAGATAACATTTGTTTTAGAGGGACCTACTATAGCATTCATCATGTGACATTCTACATTCACATTCTCCCTTTTCTATGTGTAGGCACACTTCCTTCATATTTTTTAGGATATTGGGGATCATTTATATGTACTTAGAGTGTTTATTATTTCAACATCTTCTTATGAGGCATCTTTTAGTTTCCTCTTCTTTTTTTCTCTCTTTTTTTCTTTTTTTTTTGCCGGGGGATTTTTTTCCCACTAGGTTTTCTCCTTTTCTATACTTTATGAGAGATTACATTGTACATGGGTACCTCATCAAGTTTTTTTGTTGAGACCCATTTTTTGTATCATCACCTACCTAAGATATTCCTGAGGTGGGGGGTGTTGGTGTAGGTATTTTTCCCACAATTTTTGGCTACACAGATACATTAACTTGCTTAGGGCTCTAGAGGTCATTTCGGATGATTATTACCACATTCACTAGAATGTGGGATTTCACTATCTCTCCAGCCTATAAATACCTATATCCCTTTACATTTTTCATTTATTCTACTAGTATTTAGTGAGATAGAGAGATATTGTGCTTATGTGTATTATAATCTTGATTTTGCATCCTCATAATGCTTTTTTAATCTTGTATCATTTGCATTACTCTCATGGAGACTCTCTTTGTGTAATATTATCATTTGATGGTTTCAATTGCTTTTATCTATGTGTTGTATTAGTGCTTGACTCACATTATCATGCCACCATGACCATTCATTGATCCAGATATCATGAAAAATTCTATTAGAAATGAGTTATGTGAATGTATAATACATCTAGGACATCATGAATAACCAAACAAGAAATGGTAAATCTTAATGGAATGATCTAGACCACAAAGGTTGTAGTAAAGTCCATGAGGGATGGTTAAGCCTAATGTTTAATTGAAGGTCCAACTTAATTTCTAGCCTTAAGTATGATTAAAAATATATTGGAATGTGTTTTTGGGAGAATAGAAAAGGTGTTCAATCTTATATTTTTTAGGGGAAGCAATGAGGAGCCATTTTGGGATTCAAGGACAACTCAAACCTACTAATAATGACTAGGAATAAAGTTTAAATGAGGATCCAACATACTTTCCAACCTTGGTAGAGAATTAAAATGCATTTGGGCATGTTATTAGGGTCACTATAGAAGTGTATAAACCATTGGGATGTAAATAAACCATAGAGGAAGCCATTTTTTGCACTTTAAGACAATTCAAGCTTGTTGGAATGGAAGAAGGAGCTTGATATAAGTTTGAATACTCACATATTTCTTAACATTGTGCATGGAGGACAAAGTATTTTATAGATGTTAGCATGGGTTCTAAGGATCATTCTTGTGTAATTTGTTGGCAACTTCAATGTTAGGTTTTTATGAACAAAACTTAAGATTGAAAACTACTAAAAACCCTTGCAAATACTAGTTTGAGTAAATGAGAGAGATAATGCACCAAAATGGACCAAATTTACATGAATTATGATTCGATGTTAATTGGGACTTATTCAGGATCCCTACCATCAATATTAGTTGTATGAAATCTGTATAAACATGGCAAAAATATTATTTTCTTGACTATTTTTTATGTCATGTAAAAATATGTTAAAATCACATGGAGGTAAATATTATGAATTTATCTAACTCACCATATAAATTTATTTCCTTTAAACAACATCTAAGTGCCTCAACCATCTACTTCATCTCAACCAGTCAAAACTAGCATAGTTGACAAGCTAGTGAGAAGGGTGGAGATCTTCAAGTGAGTTGATTTTAATATTTCACTAATGTTTATAAGTACATATAGGGTATTTAAAATTTTCATTCACTCCCTTCCATGTAATTTCATGAACAACTATATTCAAATTTGAGTACAAATGTGCAAGGTGCATGAAGGGAGAGTTTTTCAGACTACAAATGATGATTATTCCTTTCCAAGTGATTCCAAATGACCAATATTAAAAAAAATCATGTCAAATCATGTATAATGTCTTTATATTTAATTAAAATCATCATACCTATCCCTAATTATTTTTTTGATGTTCAAATAGGGCTAATCATGAACGCAGTTTGTTTGAGTCAATTAAGGGAATTTCATGCCACTTTGCAAGAGTCTGATGACTTGTATGGAAATTTGGGATTACCAAAATTTAATGGTTATTCCCATATCCTATTATAATTAAAAATTAACTAATTTTCTTATCTCTATAAGTGCCCTTGTGATAATTAGACCTCTCTCTTCTTCTTTCTCTCAAGTTTTATAAGAACTAACCATTTTGTCCATTATAACTCATGCTCCTCCTGAGCATGGTAAATAATTGATCATTTGAATACCATTTTAAAAATAATACTA
Organism: Torreya grandis; assembly: GCA_037957365.1. NCBI lineage: Eukaryota > Viridiplantae > Streptophyta > Pinopsida > Cupressales > Taxaceae > Torreya > Torreya grandis. The sequence goes on from JARHVA010004308.1 coordinate 432,043, forward strand.
CTTATTTTACCTCTCCATTACTAATAATAAGTGGTTTTTACTTGGATGATGAATCTTTCTTAGTGAAGACTATGGATTTCTTATCATGTTGTCTCATTCTTTTACCCTATTTGCAGTTGGAAAACTTATTATTGTAGGGCATGTGAAGTAGTCTAGGAAATTTCAAGGATTTAGTGAGTTATTCTATTAATCAGTGTCATTTAATTCCTCTTTTCTAGTCCGCATAGCTTTGTACATTCATCCATAGCCTCACAATGTAACATTGATGTGAGAAGATGCAGATTGAAGGAGTGTATGTTTAGTTTATCCCTTGATTTCATGTGTAACATGTAGCTGGTTTTACATCATCAATATATTTGGTGTATCACCTCCCTTAGTATAGTTTTATTTTATTTTTATCTCTCCCCTTTCACCATCAAATTTTAGGAGAGTTTTTTAGACTACAAATGATGGTTATTCCTTTCCAAGTGATTCCAAATGACCAATATTACAAAAAATTCATGTAAAATCATGTATAATATCTTTATCCTTAATTAAAATCATCATACCTATCCCTACTCATTTTTTTATGTTCAAATAGGGCTAATCATGAAGGCAATTTGTTTGAGCCAATTAAGGGAATTTCATGCCACTTTGCAAGAGTCTGACGACTTGTATGGACATTTGGGATTACTAAAATTTAATGGTTATTCCCATATCATATCATAATTAAAAATTAACTAATTTTCTTAGCTTTATAAGTGTCCTTGTGACCATTGGACTTCTCTCTTCTTCTTTCTCTCAAGTTTTATAAGAACTAACCATTTTGGCCATTATAACTCATGCTCCTCCTGAGTATGGTAAAGTCTTGATCATTTTAATACATTTGATAAATAATACTACTTATTTTTCCTCTCCATTACTATTAATAATTGGTTTTTACTTGGATGATGAATCTTTCTTAGTGAAGACTATGGATTTCTTATCATGTTGTCTCATTCTTTTACCCTATTTGTAGTTGGAAAACTTCTTCTTATAGGGCATGTGAAGTAGTCTAGGACATTTCAATTATTTAGTGAGTTATTATATTTATTAGTGTCATTTAATTCCTCTTGTCTAGTCCTCATAGCTTTTCACATTCATCCATAGACTCACAATGTAACATTGATGTGAGAAGATGCAGATTGAAGGAGTGTATGTTTAGTTTATCCCTTGATTTCATGTGTAACATGTAGCTGGTTTTACATCATCAATATATTTGGTGTATCACCTCCCTTAGTATAGTTTTATTTTATTTTTATCTCTCCCCATTCACCATCAAATTTTAGGAGAGTTTTTTAGACTACAAATGATGGTTATTCCTTTCCAAGTGATTCCAAATGACCAATATTACAAAAAATTCATGTAAAATCATGTATAATATCTTTATCCTTAATTAAAATCATCATACCTATCCCTACTCATTTTTTTATGTTCAAATAGGGCTAATCATGAAGGCAATTTGTTTGAGCCAATTAAGGGAATTTCATGCCACTTTGCAAGAGTCTAACGACTTGTATGGACATTTGGGATTACTAAAATTTAATGGTTATTCCCATATCATATTATAATTTAAAATTAACTAATTTTCTTAGCTTTATAAGTGTCCTTGTGACCATTGGACTTCTCTCTTCTTCTTTCTCTCAAGTTTTATAAGAACTAACCATTTTGGCCATTATAACTCATGCTCCTCCTGAGTATGGTAAAGTCTTGATCATTTTAATACATTTGATAAATAATACTACTTATTTTTCCTCTCCATTACTATTAATAAGTGGTTTTTACTTGGATGATGAATCTTTCTTAGTGAAGACTATGGATTTCTTATCATGTTGTCTCATTCTTTTACCCTATTTGTAGTTGGAAAACTTCTTCTTATAGGGCATGTAAAGTAGTCTAGGACATTTCAATTATTTAGTGAGTTATTATATTTATTAGTGTCATTTAATTCCTCTTGTCTAGTCCACATAGCTTTTCACATTCATCCATAGACTCACAATGTAACATTGATGTGAGAAGATGCAGATTGAAGGAGTGTATGTTTAGTTTATCCCATGATTTCATGTGTAACATGTATTTCATTACACATCATCAATATATTTGGTGTATCACCTCCCTTAGTATAGTTTTCTTTTATTTTTATCTCTCCCTTTTCACCCTCAAATTTTAGGAGAGTTTTTAAGACTACAAATGATGATTATTCCTTTCCAAGTGATTCCAAATGACCAATATTAAAAAATATTCATGTAAAATAATGTATAATATATTTATCCCTAATTAAAATCATCATACCTATCCCTAATAAAAAAAATTATGTTTAAATAGGGCTAATCATGAAGGTAGTTTATTTGTGCCAATTAAGGGAATTTCATGCCACTTTGCAAGAGTCTGACGACTTGTATGGACATTTGGGATTACTAAAATTTAATGGTTATTCCCATATCCTATTATAATTAAAAATTAACTAATTTTATTATCTTTATAAGTGTCCTTGTGACCATTGGACTTCTCTCTTCTTATTTATCTCAAGTTTTATAAGAATTAACTATTTTGGCCATTATAACTCATGCTCCTCTTGAGTATGGTAAAGACTTGATCATTTGAATACCATTTGATAAATAATAATACTTATTTTTACCTTTCCATTACTATTAATAGGTGGTTTTTACTTGGATGATGACTCTTTCTTAGTGACGACTATGGATTTCTTGTCATGTTGTCTCATTCTTTTACCCTATTTGCAGTTGGAAAACTTCTTGTAGGGCATGTGAAGTAGTCTAGGAAATTTCAAGAATTTAGTGAGTTATTCTATTAATTAGTTTCATTTAATTCCTCTTGTCTAGTCCTCATATCTTTTCAAATTCATCCATAGCCTCACAATGTAACATTGATGTGAGAAGATGCAGCTTTAAGGAGTGTATGTTTAGTTTATCCCTTGATTTCATATGTAACATGTAGCTGGTTATACGTCATCAATATAATTGGTGTATCACCTCCCTTAGTATAGTTTTATTTAATTTTTATCTCTCCCTTTTCACCCTCAAATTTTAGGTTTAGTTTAAATCCAAAGTGTTACATCAAGGGAGTTATCCCTATCTAGAGATTCACCTCATCCTCAGGCTACCCATAAGCCTAGAGGTGTTTCCATTATGCCACTTAGATGAGGAGAGATTTTACATATCATAAAAATTTACAATTCCAATTGATAATAGCCTTTGGAGGCATCTAACAAAGCATGAATGTCAACTCCCAAAATACATCAGTTGGTCAAGTAACCCATGTTTCCTTATAAATATTGTTGGTAATATATTTATTTTTGTTTTTTTATTTTAATTAGGTTTCATGGCTAATTTTGGTGTTGAGTTCCTTTTTACACAAGTTGGTGAGACATTTAAAGCTTGTGCCATTCTTTAGTAATGAGATAAAGTTCTTAATCAACCTTGGTGTGATCCTTACCAGTCTTGTTATGATCCATATCAACTCCTACATTGTCATTATCAGCCTTCTCATGATTCTTACCAGTCTTGTAGTTAGCCTCCTCAATGTATTGCTCCCCATAGTCAACCTAAAAAATTCTCAACTCAATCCATTTCTACCTTCAATAAGACACTCTTGGGATATGATAAGTACATGTTGGATCTTCATACTCTAAGGGGATGTGGTTAGGAGGTTCTTAGTCATCTTATTCATAAGGTGAGAGATGCATTAGATTTTTTCAAAAGAGAGTGGGTACCTATTAAGAGAGACAATTGGAAAAGTCTCACAAGTGAGATGCTTGATGTGAGTAGCCTAATTTCTTCGTTAGAGGATAGGCTAAGAGTTCATGAAAGGAAACCTCAAAAAAACTATCATCCTTCATATTCACTTCCCCAAGTTTACTATTAGCCATATTTGATCCCTACTCATGAGCCCAATCAAAGATATAAAAGTCATCCTTTTCCAAATTAGTTGGAAGAGAGAGTTGAAGGTAAAAAACTTATTTTTGATGATAATATTGATATGAAAATTGAGTTGGGTAATATACATATGTAGTAGTCCATGTTAGAAGAAAAAGAAGTGGAATTTAAGCCCTTATTACCATCTCAAATTTCACCCCCACCAATCAAGAAAAGACTCCTAATCCTAACATCCTAATTTGGATTAAGATAGTAGAATTATGGGGAAATAAAGAGGATAGAATTTTGGTTGATAAGGAGTGTGAAGTTGTGAATGAAGTTGATCCTTTGTAATTTCCTCCCACCCTTCTTCAAGAAAATTCTTGTGTTTCATGTCAGCCCTATTATTTTCCCTATACTCATGATGATTCCTATGAACTTCAAGAAAGACTTTTCCAAGATAACCTCACTAAGGAAATTGAAGAGTTAGAGTCAAAGATGAGATTGTTAATTTAAGGTTTGATGGAAGGTTTAGACCCAAAAGAAGATCCTATGCCTAAACACACCCCATCTAACCCCCTCAAAATAATGATCAAGCTAAATCAGATGTTAATGAAGTGATTTTCAATTGGAAGGAACACAATCAAGTTGTTCTAGACAAAGGTATACCTCCCATTCATCAAGATCTTCCAAAAGAATCCCCTATACTTCACTCTCAATCTAATTTTGAGTTCTATGTGCCACCTCCACCAACTAGTTCATCTCATCCTCACCCCATAACCGTTTTCCTTGATGTAAATATGGTATAGGAACCTAAATAATGTAAACTGGTTGACAAAAAATTATAACTCTTGCTTGAAGAAATCCTAGTTCCTTGGCAGCCTCATTGGACTAAGTCACATGACTTCAAAATGCCTAGTCTTAGAATCATAAAGAGGGAGATGGAGGATCTTGTAGAATTTAAGAATAAAATTCATGATTTGGTTGTTTAGATATAACTTTATAACCCTCAATGGATCCTAAATGATGAAGAATAGGTGAATTCTTATGTGGAGATTTCTGATTGGGTTGATCAGAAAGAATGTTCTCCTTTTGCCAATGAAGAAGAAACCTTCATTAACTCTTACATCACTTTTAAAGATGCCATGGATGGGAAAATAAAAGTTATTAATCAGCATTTGGATGACTTTTTTGAAATCATTGGATCATGTTATACTCCTCTTCAAGGACACTATGATCTAGTAAATAATGAAGAAGGCAGATTTGGCATTCAAGTAAGTATGCAAAGGAAAAAAAAATTTAAAATATGTCCTTTCAAGAAGCATATACATTTCATGATGACATGTTTAAATTAATAAATATGGGATATCATCCTCTTAATAATTTGATATACACAATATATCTTGAAGGATGGGACAAGCTCCTATTGGCCTCAATCTTCTAAGAAACAAGAAACCAATCCTCTTAAAGCCATGCCTACAAACAAGATGCAAGTTAAACATGAGATGAAGAGTGGGTAGAAATATGAGGTATTTTAGCATGTTAAATAGGAATATATGTATATTATATACATATTTTAGTATTATCTACATGAGAGCAAGTCAAGTGAAGTGCTAAGGAATAAGTCTGATCCACAAAGCATTCAATCCAAAGAGAAACATGCTTGGCACTACATTTCATCTCACCATGAAGATGATTAAATAAGTTTTAATTTTGATCCTATAAATTAGGTATGTTTAGTTCTTAGTTTTTCATAATAGTTTTTTTAATTCCCCTAAGTTCCTTGGGAACATGGTGTGTGTGTCTTGTGTGTTTGTTGCCTTATTTTTTGTGTATCCTTTGTATTATGTGGTTGAGGTAATTAATGGTCTTATATTGATGGTAAATGGTAAAATTTTTATTTTTTTATTTCATACTTCATATGAATCCCTAATTCCAATGGACTTATAAGGATACTGGTCTAGTTAGTATAACAGGCATACTACCCCTATGAGTCACCAACTTGTTGACCAAATTTGACTTTTAGGTCAAATTAGGGTAAACCTAGGTAAAAAATTGAATTTTAGGTGTTTTAGGGGTCCAATAAATATTTCAAAAGGTGTTTTATAGGTTAATTAATGTCATTTGATGTTATACCAGCCTTGGTCCTTAGTCATTTTAGTCTTGTTAGTCATTTTGGGTCATTTAAAGGTCAAAAAATATGTATTTAATGAGTTTTATGAATTTATTTGGAAGTGTAAAGGTTAAAAAAATTATTTAATGTCCCATGTGTCCTAATAGGTCTTAATAAATTGACATATTTGAAAGGTGATAGGTTATTGAAAAGAAAAGGTAGTTTTCTTGAGAAAAAAGGAGAGTTTGGCACTTGTATAGATCATTGGGAAGTGTGTGACATGTGAGAAGGTTTTAATATGACTATTTACCTTCCTTAAATCCATATTAGTTCTTTAAAAACTCTTTAAATTCCATTTTTTTCCAAAAACCCTTATACTCCTTTTCACCCTTCTTGGCAAGGAAAAGTAGTCTTTAAGTTTGTACATGGTATGGCCAAAAGAGGAGGTTTTAGCTAAAAATATTTTTAAAATTGAATTAAACTCAATTAAATTTATTTACATATAAATATTTTTAATAATGGAGGCATGTTATTCATGAATAATCCTCATGAAGTTGACTATACATTTTTTCTTGCTAATTTATGCACCCTGTAGGTTTTGCTCTTGTATGGGGAATTCTAAACAAATCAGTAGTTGATATTAGTTCCATATGATTTTTAATCTCCCCTATAATTTTTCCAATGCATTTTTTCATGTCCTAAGGTATTTTGATGGGAAAATCATCTTGGGCTTGTAGACTAGTCTTATGGGGATGACATGTCTATTTTCATCATTTACAGATCTTAATGATTTAAAAATGAATTTAGAGGGTTATGATAGGTTTCCTTCCATGATTTCAATGTGATATTATTTCCTTACTCCTTTAAACATCCATTCTCCAAGAAATCTTCATATTTGCAGTCATATGCAAGAAAATATAGTCAAGCAACCATAAACACTCACCTACAAGTGTTGTCATGGAAGAGTTCTCAATGTTGAAAGGGAAGTATAGGAAATTGTATTTATTTTGAATCATATTTAAGTTTCATTAAAATACAATTTATGGGAGATTAATTTTATATTTTAGGTATTTCTTTCAATTCATGGATTGTCTCATGCTGCCTACCTGTATACAGATCACCATGCACCTACAACCTCCCATAATGATGTTAAATAGTGTGAAGAAGATATTTTATAGTTTATAATAATATTTAAATCCTTATAAATTCATTTTAAAACCTAGATAATTCTTAAAATTGATCATAAAAACACATATATTATCGATTGCTTGATTTTGCATTTTCTACCTATGTATGAGGATAACCACCTATAATTGGTGTTGACAGGGAATTAGGGTAGTCATATGGAGTGTTGAGAATGTAGTGAGACCTTATTTGATTCATAATATGTTTATAATATAATTTAATACTTATTTTGAGTTTTATATTTCTAAACAATGTTTAAAATCACTTCTAAAATGCATGATTGTTTGTTTTAGGCCCTTTATACCTAAATGGGCAAAATAGAGCACCTATGGGTTTTGGGGATAGCATAAAAATTAGTCTAAATGATTTACATTGACCCTAATTAACTAGGATTTATATCATATATAAATTAAATTAACAATACAAGGTTTCAAGGGTAGAGGACAAATGGGAGGTGGTTTTTAGGAAGCCCAAAATCTTGCTTTCATGCACTATGAACACACAGTGACATATATAGTATTGAGCCTAAGGTGACTCTACATCCAAGAATTGAAAATTTTGACCATGAAATCAAATTGAAATAGTAATAAAGATTTAAAATATCATAATTAACTAAAATATCATCATATGTAATTACACTTTGTGTTTTGGTTCCCCAAGTACACTTCTAGTCCATACACTATGGAAATGTTGACCTACAACAAGGCAAAGAGCAAGAAGATTAGAATGCTTGAAATGGACCTAATACAAACATAAATATATAGGATAAATAGATGGTAAATCATCATGTAAACCTAAATAAGGTATCTAATCATGCATTAAAGTCTTAGGTCATATAATATACACCTACATGTCTTGGCAGTTACAGTACAATCAATTATAAGTGACTATAACTATCAATGACCTAGTTGATAGTTATTCTAATTATTTATCATGTAAATGCATGATTTAGGTATATAAAATAAATATTAAATGGTATAAATATTTTAAATATGACCCCATAATAATGAAGTCATATGCAAGTGTGACTCACACTTACATCTAAGACTAAAAGAGGAATCATAGTTAATAGATAGTGAGTTATGGTTTAATACTTTTAAAGTTGGAAATGCATAATATGGGATGAATATATAAGAAAAATGGGAATATGAAATTATTTTTTAAAATAATTTATTTAAATATCATATTCAAAGTCCAAATTATCTAAAAACACCTACAAGGGTCATTCTTTAGAGGGTAAATAAGTAGTCATAGTCAAATAGGAAAGTTAGTCCAAGCTATACAAGGTATGTGATAGTTATGAAGGGCTGAGATGATAGGTGGACCTATAATAATTAAATATTTATCATTATGGTATATATTTAATTTTTTACATAGGATATAAGTATATAAATAGTTATCACCACATAAAACACTGTCTACATGAGCAAAACCCTGCATACAACTCTTTCATTAGGAACCTGTTTTGGTTTTGCAAGTTTTGAGGGGTCAAATAGTATGACATAGGTATTAATTTTGGTGTGGAAAGTACTAAAAACTTTAGTAAATACCTAAAATTTTAATTTTTATATAGATAACAAGGGAATTACCCCCTATTTTGTCTCAAATAGGGGCTACTTCCCCTCATGCATAAACTGGCCAGTTTTGAGAAATGATTGAAAAGGACTCTTCAAAAGTTGATAAAACATTTCAAGGAGTTATGTTAAGATATAAATAATATATTAAATAATTAATAACCAAAAAATAAATGTTAAATCTCAATGGAATGCTTTGGACCACATATGTTACAGTCAGGTTGATGAGGGATGGTTAAGCCTAGTGTTCAATTGAAGGTCCAACTTCATTTCTAGCCTTAAGTATTCTTACCAACCTATTAGAACATGATTTTGGGAAAATATAAAAGGTTTTAAATAATATATTTTTTAGGGTAAGAAATGAGGAGCCAGTTTGGGCTTCAAGGACAACTCAAGCCTACTAAGCATGACTAGAATTAAAGTTCAAATGAGGAGCCAAATTCCTTTCCAACCTTGGTAGAGCATTAAAATAAATTTTGGAATGTTATTATTTTCACTAAATAAGTTTTTAAACAATTTGGATGAAAATAAACTATAAAGTAATCCCACTTTTGTACTTTAAGACAATTCAATCTTGTTGGAATAGAGAAAGGAGCTCAATAAGAGAAGTTTGAATACTCACATCTTTCTTAACACTTTGCATGGAGGATAAAGGAGTTTATAAATGTTATAAGGGGTCATAAGGATAATTATTTTGGAATTATTTGGTAACTTCAATGTCAATTTTTTATGAATGAACCTTAAAAGTGAAAATTGCTCAAAACCCTTGTTAAACCCTTACAAAGACTAGTTTAAGGAAATGAGAGAGATAATGCACCAAAATGGACTATAATGAAATTTATTATGATTTTATTTTAAATATGACTCAATTAGGATACCTAACATCAAAATTAGCTATATATAATCTATATGACCATGGAAAAAATAGGGGTTTCTTGACTATTCTTTGTGTTGTGTAGGTTATAGAAGGTTTCAAGAGGTTAAAATAATATGGATGGAAATATTAGGACTTAATATAATTCACCATATCAATTTTATGCCTTTAAATAACATCTAAGTGCCTCAACCATCTACTTCATCTCATCTAGTCAAAAGTAGCATAGTGTACAAGCTAGTGAGAAGGGTGGAGATGTTTAAGTGAGGTGATTTTAAGGTATCATATGAAGGGTATTTAAAGGTTTAATTCATTCCATCCAATGTAATTTCATGAATAACTGAAGCCAAATTTTAGGACAAGTGTACAAGGTGTATGAAGGGAGAGTTTTTTGGACTATAGATGATGATAGTTCCTTTCTATGTGATTCCAGATGACTAGGCCTACAACTAATGCATGTAAAATCATGTATGACATCCTCCCCATTCATTCCATTCATTATAAATATCCCTAATTCTTTTTTCAATGTTAAAATATGGCTAATCATGAAGGTAGTTCTTTTAGACCAATTAAGGGAATTTCATGCCAGTTTGTAAGATTTTGATGACTTGTATCGACAACTCGGATTCATAACCTTTCATGGTTCATCCCATATCCTCTTATCATGAAAAAGTAACTTATTTTATCATCTTTATGATTTTCATTATGACCCTTAAACTTATCTCTTCTTTTCTCTCTCGCAAGTTCTATAAGAACTAGCCATTTTGGACATTATAACTCATGATCCTCATAAGGATGGTGAAACCCTACTCATTTTCACACCATTTGATCAATAAGACTAATTATTTTTACCTCTCTATGATTTTTCATAATTTTTTTCTACTTGGATGATGAATATTTCTTAGTGAAGACTATAGATTCCTTAGCATGTTGTCTCATTCTTTCACCCTGTTTATATTTGGAAAGCTTCTTCTTGTAGGACATGTGAAGTGTTATAGAAAATTTCAAGGATTGAGTGAGCTAGTCTATTCATTAGTGTCATTAAAGGCCTATTTTCTAGTCCTCATAAATTTTCACATTCATCCATAACCTCACACCTTAACATTGATGTGACAAGATGCAAATTAAAGGATTGTACGTGTAGTTTGTTCCTTGATTTCATGTTCAACATATAGCTGGTTAGATGTCATCAATCTATTTTATGTATCACCTCCCTTAGGATAGTTTGCATTCAATTTTCTCTCTCCCTTTTCACCCCCAAAGTATAGGTGTAGTTTCAATCTAAAGTGGTACATCAAGGGGCTAATCCTATCAAGAGATTAACCTCATCCTTACGCTAGCCATAAGCCTAGAGGTGTTTCCATTGTTCCACTTGGATGAGGAAAGATTTTATATCTCCTCAAATGGTGAAAATCCAAGTGACAAAAATAATGTAATTCAAATTTGTGGAATTTATTGGAGGATTCATACATCCAAATTTATGAATCATTGCTAAGATCATAAATTACATTCAAGTTACCTAGGAGAGTCATAATGACAAATTTTTAGAGATGGACTCCTAAAGCACATAAATTTACAAAACTATATCATAAAACCTATTGTATATTATTCTATACTCAAAGCATCTCATCCACATGTACTTCATTTATATGGACTGCCTAGAATACCCTATTTTTGCATGTTTTTTGTGTTTTACAAGTGTTTAAATAATTTTAGAGGTTCCCAATCATGGTATGATGTCAATTTTGACATATAATAATTGGTCAAATAAATAAATCTACTCAAGAACCCCTGTAAGTTACTAAACCAATTCTATTTTGCAAGGTAGTTGAAACAAGCTTGTTGAAGGCTTAATTTTTTAGCCATTTCATGGTTTGGTTATAAGAACAATGTTATAGATTCCCAAACATGATACAGATGTTATTATTTGATTGGGTAAGCTGAATCAAACACTTACCATATGTTTCAAAAGTTAAGGATGAGTTTATAACCATAATTCACTTTCTAGGGCTAAAGGCCTAATTGGTAGAAGAGATGGGAAGAAAATGTTGACTTTCACTTGGGCTCAGATCATGAAATTTGACATGGGAATATAATAGGATATAGGGTCATAAAAAATTCCTTTATTTTTCAAGATACTACATAAAATATCCACACAAGGAGAAAAATAATAAAAAAGGCTATAAGGATTGAGGCCTAATTAAGGCTTTTGGTAGATAACAACTTGTTGGGGATAGTTTGAGGCCTAAAAATGGATTGATTTAGGTCTAATATGATATAAAAAGGATATACATGAATTAATAATTATCTATAATATTTGAAACCAATTTTTGACATTTGTGTGCCAAAAAGGCCTAAGGAGATGAAGAGCCTTCTAGATACATTGCATGAGAAAGAAGTGATGTGGAATGAAGAACCTATTAGAGTAAGTTTAAAGGTGTCAATATTAGAGAAAAAAAATGTAGGATAAAGTTTTATGATCACCAATAAGGCTACTTGTCCTTCAACATGTCAAGAAGGAGAGTTTCAAGAAGCTAGTCAACGTGTCAAGCATGCATTTCAACCTCCCATGCCACTTGGAGATGTGGATCATATGAAGAGGAGATAAAAATGGATTTGGAGGTAACATATGATAATTACCTAACTACTCTTATTTTTTAACTTACATGACACTTGTCTATCTTCTCTCTCTTTCACAATTCTTCTCTTCTCTCACAGTTATGCTATATAGTAAGCCACTTTTGCTTATAAATGTATCCTAAACCTGAGTATGGTAAATACATTCTCATTTTCTGACTTAAATAAATAAATAATTATCTATTTTACCTTCTCTATGAGTTATTTTCAATGTGTATGTTAATTTAGTTGATTTTGCTAAGTGATAGTTTCTCTTTTTTAACATGTTGTCTTTGCTTGCATCCATATTCAAATTTAAATGTATATTGTAGGTATCATGAAGTGTTATAATGTATTTTTCATAATTTAAGTTATTTTTCTCTTCACAAGTGTCAATTCATGACCTTGGGTTTAGTCTTCCTAGCTTATGTTAGCTTCACAAACCTCCATGAGAAATAATAATGCAAAGGCATGTTTGGATTAGTGTCATATGTATATTAGCATTATGTTTTAACTTTAATTATATTTATTTGGTAGTGGTCAAGTTAAAAATAGTGCATCATGTTGTTAGGATAGATTCATTTCAGTTCTCTCTATCTCTTTTCACCCAAGTAAGTAGTATAGGTGATAAGCTTTCAACGATAAATATAGGGAGCTAGACCTTAAACCTAGAGGTTTACCTCTATTATAGGAAACCCAAAATCCTATAGGTAATGTAATGTTTCACTCAATTTGGAGGAGGATTGAAAAGCCTCTACAAGGATGCAATATTTAGTGACAATAATTATAACACACATAGTGGGGCTTAAGGTCCAAAGAGTGTGAAAAATGTTTGGTGTGTTATTTTACCTATTATCTTTGGAAGTGTTAAAAAAATACCAATAGTGACTCTTAATGCAATAAATTGGTTATAAGTAGCCCAGGTACTTATTGTGAAAAAAGTTTACTAATATCTTATGTGTTCACTTGACTAATTAAGTTGGTATGGCTAGGTATGATGAGAGTTTCAGCTATACACACCCTTATCAACCTTGTAATGACCCCTATTATTTATCTCAATAGACCTATAAATATTGTTATCAAACCTATAAGTCATGGTATTCATATGGTTTTCCTACTCCCCCTTGTATGATCATGATGTTGTTGAAAATCCCTATGAAGAAGGATACTAATAAGAGTACCAAGAAGTATCTCCCTATCATCCTATGACCCACATCAACCTCAACCTAATTCATATTATCCTTGTCATGAGGAATTATATTATACCATTGAATAGGAAATAAAATATTTTAAAGAAAGATTTGAGCTCTTAAAAGCTAAAGTTAGTCAACTAACTCAACAAATTGAAGCTCACTAAAACCCCTATTATCCCCCTCCTCCTCCTACTTCAATACCAAATCAATCCAAATATTTGTTGACACTCATGCCAAATATGATAAACATATAAAAAATAATAATAAAATGGAATGAGTAACTTGATGTGATTCATATTCATTTCATAGATAAGCTGAGAAATTTGGTTCAATTCTTGATGAGTAAGTGTAGGTTGGTTAAAGAATAATCTCACTATGTCATCAATGATTATTTACATGAGATGACATGCCATATCCAATGGTAAATAGATGGACTAAAAATGTGGTAAAACCAAGAGGTTAAATATGAAATTTTAGCTATTAAAGATCCTCAATAAGGCTATAAACAAAGTGAAACTCTTGTTAAATAAAGTGTCTCTCCCATTAATCAATCCAACTTGTCATCTCCCCATGAGTTCATTCAATAAGTCTCCATCCAATATCCCATTCATGATCCATCCATCACACTTAATACTCCCTCTCAAACCCATGAACTTATTCACCACCCTCCCACCACATCCCTTCTTGAAGGAGAACCCATCTTATGGGAAATTAGTGAAGAGGAGCAGGCCAAAGTTGTAGCTGATCAAGAAGATGATTTAAGTATTTATAATGAAGAAATCACTATAGGGAGTCCATTTGATGAATATAATCACAATTTAACCTTCTTGAGTGAATAAAGAGAATATGTTGATGATGTTTTAGCTACTCATAAAGAGGTTGATTAAGGCAATGAAGAAGGAGCTTTGAAGAAGGACATTACACCAACTGAGTTGGGTGAAATTCATGAGCATCATCAAGAACTTAAATCTGAAAATACCATTGAAGATGAAGTTATTTTTGGTTCCATGAATAAATATGACATGTGGAATAAGTCCAATAAAATATATGATGAGTTTTAATTCCTTCAAAATCCTTCACCTCCTTCTAGTCAAGTTGAAGAAACTCTTGAAGTTTCATTGCCTCTTGAGATGTGATTCCAAAAGAAGATCTTATATCATTCAAACTTGTTGAATTTATATCCAACCTTGAGGTTGAAGACTCCTCAAGAAAAGAAGATGAAGTTGAATAAGTTGTGTGTCTTTAAGAGAAGGAAAACAAGGATGATTAGTAGTAGCATGTTGATCTTATTCAAGAGCTTGAAGATATTTACAAGGTTAAAGGTCATGTACATAAAGAGATTGAAGAAGATGTATTTAAGGAAGGAAATGATGAAAATTAAATTAACTATGATAATATTATTTAGGATATTAATGATCTTGTATTTGATAATAATTATAAAGATGCTTTATTCCTTGAAAGACAATATGACAATCTTCAAAACACCAAGGTAGAGGTTATCCCTATGAGTCAAGAAGTGGTCATGATTGAGACAAGCCCAAAAACCAAAGAAATTCATGAGAAGGATATTGAATTACAAGAGGATTTCACATTCATAGGTGGCATGTTTACAATTTTCATCATTACATTTGAAGACATTACAAAAGGATTGGCAAGCATGAAGGAGTTGTAGACTTCACGACCAAGAATAAAGAGGCAACTTGCCTTATTCCTTATTTCATATCATGGAGCCAAAAGTGGTTCAAGATAACCCTTTGATTCAAAAGGAATATATCTCTTTCAAGTTAATTTTTATATAGTCTAGTTTTCCTAAGATTTGTATTTATGTTTCCTAAGTGCTTGAGAGCACACATGTGTGCCTTTATTTGCTTATGTCTTGTTGTCCTTGTTTGTGTGTGTTGTGATGGTAATAAATTTGTTTTGATATGTTCAAGGTCTATTAAGATTTGATACTAAGTGCAAGAGACCCCATTTATAAATAGACATGAAAAGCTACTTGTCTTATTAGCATTGTAGGCATAATACCCCTATGAATCGATAAGAATATTGACCAAATTTGACTATGAGTAAAATTTGGCCACCCACTCCAAATTGAAAACTTTTCTTATGTTCATGTCATGAAATATGGTCCCTGTGAATATTCATTTGACCTTGTTATCATTTATTAAGGTTAGTTTGAAGAAATTAAGGTAAAGTCATCTTGAGGCCATATAGTGGTCTAGGGGTGTCATTGAGAGATTAAAAATGGTCAAGGTATTTCATAGGTGATTAGAGTTTCATAGATGTCAAATCATGTCTAAAAAATCTTATAATAATGTTTCATAATTTTATGGAATGTTTGAAGTCCATTTGCTAGCTTCAAGGAGTTAAATATGCATAAAAATATGATTTTTGGCTAACTTTGATGATTTTTCAAATTAACAAAGTGAAAAATCCATACCACACACATTAAAAGGAGTTGGAAGTAGTTACTTAACTATCACTACTATTAGAGGGATTAGATAAATTTAATTTTCTTGATTTCCAACACTTATTTGAGGAGTTACAAACTTGTACGCATTTTTGGAAGTCACGTGTAAGAGAAAACATGTTAAAAGTATCATTTCATCTTCTAAAAGTTGTAAACCATATTTTGAAGAAGTTTAGAGTTCAATAGTTGTAAAAAAATACTTATTTCCTTCATCAACTCCTTCAAAAGATCATATAGGTAGAATTGAAGAGTATAGTATGGACAAGAGAGAGAAGGTGGGATCCTAAAAATTTAGGCATTGATTTTAGTCTTGGTTAGATTAAAACTTTAGGAACTAGTTTTCATATTCATATTATTAAGTTTATGAACAATTTATAATAAGTTAGGTGTCTAAAATATGCTAGTCAATAGTGACATGGGTATTTTATGAGCTTTCCAAGTAGAATAGTGGAACGTTTTTTGAATAAGAAAGTTTTTATGAAACTTCAATAATATTGTAAAGGATTTTAAAGTTTGTTTCAAGCTTTCCATGAAGGTATCAAATTTGAAGAGATAGTCATATCTCTATTTATCATCTTAGACTATATTATTTGTGTTTCTACATACAGGGTGATTTGAGTGTTTTGGAATGTGTTCTTAAAGAATATTGGAAGTTTTTCTTCATGTTTGATGTGTTGATATATGGTTGAAATAGTATTTCAATCTTGATAGTCATATGGTGGAAATTTTCTAAGATTTCAAGAACAAACATAGGCATTACCTTCTCTAGACCTATAGGTCTATAATTCCAAGGTATATCTATGGTACCAATGACAATAAAATGTTTTCTATGCTATTTAACATTATTATATTTTAGGTTTGAAATATATATATATATATATATATAATATGAAATTTTCCAAGCACCCAACAATAAAGAAATGAATACAAGCTTAGTGATTATGTGTGTATAAATAATGAATGCAAAAGTTGTGAAGTGTTTTAAAAGGACATTAAACTTAGAATGAAGAGATAAGGACCTCCATACATGAGTTAGATCACTTTTGAGGAATCATGGTGTAGTGTAAGAGCCTAGTTCAAGACTACAAACACAGTTGAGCTCAAAAATAACATTTACAGTCAACCTAGTTAACTATATGTGCTTAGATAGTAATTATAGAGTTTTTAATAACTTACTCAGAGATATATGAGTTTTTAATAAAATTAAATGGAAATATATTTATGAATTTTGATCTATTTTAAGACATCTTGGTGTAGTATGATTGTCCAATTCAAAGCCAATACACAGTCAACCCTCATATGAGCACTTACAACCTACGTAGTTAAAATTTTGTCTAAACATAGAGGTTGATGAGGTTATGTCTTCAAGGAATTAGAGATATATTTTTATACTCTCAAAAATGTAATGATAGATCCTTTTGAAATTTTTAGGGATTGTATTGACAATCGAAGACCCTAACATATAGTTAACTATCATAATCATCAAATATAGCCCACTATCTTACATAGTACTAATAATGAAAGTATGGAGTTTAAAAGATTGAAATAGGGTATTGAGTAAACCAAGGAAATAACAAGATTTTTATGACTTTAATTTTGTAGAGAGACTTCTCTAAGAACCTAAAAGGCAAACACATTCCCAAAAAGATACACATAGTTAGGAAGGTAAACACCTATAGGTTTATTTGGGAGTTAAGCTCTCTCAAAATTAAGAAAATATATTTTTATGGGTAGATAAGATATTTAAATTTCCAAAATATTTAAAGCCACAGGAAGCATAGAGAGGGGAATAAAATAAAACACCTAACACATGCCTAGAAGTCTATACATAGTCTACCTAATAGGCACCTACAATAGTGTTGGAGAAAATATTTCATTTAATAGATAAGTTTATTGAATCTTGAAGTTTAAAAAACTAAAATGAGATCATGACATAAAATAATAAATTATAGATCCATGGAGAGTTTGAAGAACTAAAATGACCTAAACACTATCAACTCTCTCTACACAGTCCTTATTATAAGATTGTTTGCCTTCTTATGAAAGTGTTTATTAGAGGATAAATTATAGAGAATCACTAAAGAGATTAAGATGTCTTAGTATGGTTTTATGGTAAGGATATAAGTTTAAATTCCATCAAGGCTCTCAGACCCAAGATTGAAGATGATCAACATGAAAACCTTGCACACATTATACAACATAGGCTACCTACTCTTTCTTAATAATTTGATTAGTGTAAGAGGTCTAAAAGTATTTAAAATAGGGAAAGTGTATGTGAAATAAAATTTATGGCCTTGTCATAAAATCCTCAAGTTTAATTAAGAGGTGAAACAAACACATACCATGTTCTCTGCTAACAATCCTAAAGCTCATTCATGGCCCTGTAAGGTTAGACCTTAAAGGTGTATCCATTAGAGTAAGATGAAGAATTGAGACCATAATGGGAAAGATGTAAATGTGTATAAACATTTCCATGAGTGTTAAACACTTGATAATGAATAAATAAGTGAAATACAATTAGGACAAGTAATCAACCATACATAGGTCTGAATGTATACACAAGACTACTTATTAGAAAGTATTGAATTTGAAAGTGAAGTTGAGTTGGATTTGGATAAATTTAAAAATATTTTAAGATCCTATAAATTTTTTCCATGAATTCAAGGACCTCTATAAAGAGTAAAAAAGTATAAAATAGTTAGTTAAGGGTTAGATAGTCATGTTGGATTGTAAACCCTAGGCCTGAGTAAGGAGAGTGTTAGAGAGTTTGGTGAAATATTGTGGTTATATAATAATTTAAATATGTAAAAGACACCTTAAATACCTCATTAATTTCATTATATGTTTGAAAAAACTTAGACAACCACCTATAGAATGCAATTCTCTCTTAGCCCTCACAAGGAGCTACTTTCAACTTGAGAGACCAATTTCTCTTACTTGGTATGGATCAGATAAGATTCATGGGACCTGATTATCCTATGGAAATTTTTTAATCCTAATTTACTTCAAATTTTTGGAAATTTTTGGAGGATTCATACATCCAATATTATGAATTATCACTAAGAAGTTGAAGTACATTCAAGATGCAAAGGAGAGTCATAATGACTAATTTGTAGAGATGGAATCCTAAATCACATTAAATTCCAAAAATTTCTCCTAAATAATCTTGTAGGTTGTTTTAGGCTATAATTATCTCATTCACATGTACTTCACGTTTATGGACTATTGTATAAACTACCCAAAATGCCATGTTTTTGCATGTTTTTGGTGTTTTTTAGGTGTTCAAAGATGGTGAGAGATTAAAAATCATGATATGAGGTCAATAAAGACTTATTATAACTTTTAAAATCAATAAATTTTCTCAATAACCCTTGTAATTGAACAAACCAACTCCATTTTGCAAGGTAGTTTAAATAGGTTTGTTGAAGGCATGTTTTTTTTGCCATTTCAAGATTTGGATATAAGAACAATGTTCTAGAAGCCCAAAATTGAAAAAAAGGTTTGGTATTGGAATGGGTAATGTGAATAAAACACTTATTATAGGTTTTAAAATTTAAGGATGAGTTTAGAGCCAAAACTCACTTTCTAGGGCTAGAGGCCTAATTATAATAGGAGATGGGTAGAACATTTTGACTTCCACTTGGAATAAAATAATTAAATTTGACATGCTATTGTAAAAGGATATTGGGTCCTAAAATATTCCTTTATTTTTTCAAGATACTTCATACAATCTCCACACAAAGAGAAAAATAGGAAAAAAAGTAAGGCCTAATTGAGCCTTTTTGTAGATAGTGACTTGCTAGGGATAGTTTAAGGCATAAAAATGGATTTAATTAGGAATAATATTAATTCAATAGGGCATAAATTATTTTTTTATGATCTAGAGTAATTTAAACCAAATTTTTAAACATGTGTGCAAAATATGTCTAAGGAGATGAAGAGCATTATAGACACCTTGCATGAGAAAGAGGTGATGTGTCAAGGATAAAATATTAGGGTAAATTTAAAGGTTTAAATATCATAGAAAACATGTAGGATAAACTTACTTTATCACCAATAATGTCACTTTTCCTTTAACATGTCAAGAAGAAGGAGAGTTTTAAGAATTTAGTCAAGGTGTCAAGCATGGATTTCAACCTCCCATGCCACTTAGAAAGATGGAGCATATAAGGAGGATATACACATGGTTTTTTAAGTATATTATGACATTTAAATAACTCCTCTTCTTTTTTAACTTACATTACACTTTTTTATCTTCACTCTCTTGCACATTTTTTCTATTCACTCACAGGTGTGCTATATATTTTGCCACTTTAGCTTAGAAATGTATCCTCCACTTGATTATGGTGAATATATACTAATTTTAATCCTTTAATAAATAAATAATTATTTTTTTACCTTTTCCCTTAGTTATTTTCAATGTTTATGTAAAGCTAATTGATCTAGCTAAGTGATAGTTTCTCTTCTTTAGAATGTTATCCATGCCTGCATCCATATTCAACATTGAAATTCCATTATAGGTATCTTAAGGTGTTATAATTTAGTTTTAATAATTTGAGTTATTTTTCTCTTCAAAAGTTTCAATTCATGACCTTGGGTTTAGTCCTCATATCTTAGGTTAGATTTATAAACCTCCATGTTAAATACTAATACAAAGACATGTTTGGAGTAGTGTAATATGCAGATTAGGCTTATGATTGAAGTGTACTTATATTTGGTTGGAAATGTTGAAGTTAAAATTTTTGCATCACATTGTTAGGATTGATTCATTTATTTTCCTCTCTATCCCTTTTCACCCAAGCAAGAAAGTAGTATAGGTGATAAGCTATCAAAGATAAATCTAGGGAGTTAACCTTTAAACCTATAGGTTTACCTCTATTACATTTAACCCACAAGCCTAGAGGTAATCCAATGTTTCACTCAATTTTTATGAGGCTTGAACAAACTCTCTAAGGGTTTAATATTTAGTGATAAATAATTTATATTCCACATTATGAAATAATGAAACCTAACAACTTCTCTGATGTGATGCCAAACACACATTTCTTAGGATTCAATCTCATGTTATACTTTCTCATGAATTAAAATATATGATGAAGTACATGATGGTGTTTTTATCTATATTTTAAATTTACAAGAATATCATTAACACTTCCATAATTTTATGAATCATGTCATGGAAAATGATAATCATTGCCCACTGATATGTAGCTCTAATATTTTTCACACCAAATTGCATTACTTGGTAGTAAAATGTTCCCCATGGTTTTGTAAATGAAATTTTATTTTGGTATTAAGCAATAATTTTTATTTTATTATAGCCTAAAAACCATCCATGAAATATAACATCTCATGACCTATAGTTGAATCTATGATCATGTCTATGTTGGGCAATGAAAAATCATCTTTTGGACATGCTTTGTTGATTACATAGAAATATATACAAAATCTATTGCATTATAGTTTATTTTATAATGGTATTATTTTTGATATATAATCTAAATAATTAATAGGGTGTATGAAACCAATAACCAATTACTTCTTTAGTTCCTCTTTCACTAGTAGTGTAATCTTAAGATGCATTTTACAAAGTTTCTTTCTGATTGGTTTGGCATCTAGATGTACCATAAGGTTATGTACTACTAAATTTGGATCAATACATGGAATATCCACATAAGACCATGTGAATATGTTAAAATTTTCATGAATAAAAAGTGTAAATATGTCTATTTATTATTAAGTGATATTTCAAGTTTAACAATTTTAAGATATTCTTTTATGGCAATGTTCATGAAAATAGTTTCTTTAATAAGTAAAGTTGATTCATATTCTAATTTGGAGGTGGTGAAGGAAGATTAAAATCCTCCTTGAAATCTTTGTGATTTGATGTACAAGATAAACTACTATTATGATGTAATTTATGTTCTCCAAAGTATGTTGAATCATCTAACTCAATTAAAAACCCTTTATTAGGATCACCTATTAGAATTTAATCCCTTGTTCTCAATAATTTAGAAATATTTTCATCATTTTTAAAATGATAAAGTGAAGGTGTTATGTGTTGGTCCCACTTTATAAAGGAATGATATGCAAGATCAAGGTAAGAATGACATTCTCATGAAAAAGGTTGG
Source organism: Torreya grandis (assembly GCA_037957365.1). Taxonomy (NCBI): domain Eukaryota; kingdom Viridiplantae; phylum Streptophyta; class Pinopsida; order Cupressales; family Taxaceae; genus Torreya; species Torreya grandis. Next base: position 454,092 of record JARHVA010004308.1, read on the forward strand.
TGAGGGAAATATATTCAAAGGGATAATTAATAAACCCATTTCATTGTCTAAAGAATCATCCTATAACTCATTAGAATAGTCACATTAAAAAAATTTAAGATTCGCATTGAGCATATTAAATCCAATACCATATTTGTCTTTATTTAATTTTATTGTTATAGGTTCAATAGATCCTTGTTCATGGAGGCTGAGGACTTTACCCTTATAATTCATTATGTTGCACATGATGAACTTAGTAACATGATATTTTTTATTGTAAAAACAAGTATCTAGTTAATCATAGTAAATCCAATAAATATTGTAATATTATATATGCTCATCTAAAATTAAACCACCTTCTAAAAATCTTGTCTTGCCAAACTTATTAACCACTCTATTATCATTTTGATGGTGGAGCTTACCAAAACTATCTAAATTTGTATGGATTTCACTTGTTTATTTAAAAAATTGTATTATATAATCATTTATTCCTTTACCAATGATATTAAAATGGGATGAGGTGGATTATGATGCTCTAGAAGTGGGTGGTGGATTTGAATCTTCTTCAGATGGTTGGTTGGATGTTTCGATGGTGGAAGCCTATTCAATGGAGATATAGGTAGTTGGTGTATTAATATAATAACCAAGGGGAGGTGTTTGAAATATTTTTTTTGGATGGACATAGTTTTCAATCAAAGGATAATCCTCAATGGGAGTAAATTTATCATTGATAACTGGTAAGTAATAAAATCTCATGTATTTGCCTTCCACTAGCTTGTAATATTAAAAGGGTTGAGGATCAACTTGTATAGTATCTTCTATACCTGCATGAGAAAATTTCAAACATTGGTGTATGGTGGATGGGATGGAATTCATGGAATATATCCATAGACATACAAAAAGTATATTATATGGTAGATAAACATCAAGGACATGAATTATATTCTTTAATAATAGACCCCACCATCAAAGGAAGATATATTTTTCCTATATATTGTCGCTCATTGTTATCATATGCTTTTATAGTAATAATATTTATTTACAACACTATTATTATATATCCTAGGTGTTTTATAAGTTATAATGTACATATATATAGTGCTGAAATGTTGTTTATTAAAACCCTTTTCACATTGTGTCTAGAGTTGATAACTTCTATGTATAATGGGAGATTATGATTTGATCCTAAAGGAGAGACATCAGAATGATCAAATGTTACTTGATTATTAGTGGATAAAGAACCTATTAATTCTTGGAAAGTTTTAGGATTGATGTTTTTAGGGACACTTAACTCTTGAATAACTTTGTAAAAGATATCTTTATATATAGTAGATGTCTTGAGAGGGTCTAATATAGAAACATTTTTTGGTGTCTTCTCAAGATGGCCAATAATATTTTACTCGATTTCAATATTATAGGATGATTCACTTGGAATAGTATGATCTACATGCCTTATAGTAATGACACACTCTTGTGATGAATAAGTAATAACATTGATGTTTTTACACATAAAATCAATGATATTTACTATATAATCAAAAGGATGACTTGATTGATTCATTAAAATATTTTAGTTGTTCTTTTTTTTTCTTTCCTTTTCCCTACTCATCATTGGGGAACGGATATTGATATATCCCAAATTTTTGGTTTTTATAAGGTTTGGATGGTTTATTTTAGATTGTTATGACTCCTCTATCAATGAGGTCTTGAGAATAGTGCTTGAGGTACATGTTCCTATTAGTAGAATGTCCTTTGATCCTATGGTATTCAAAATACTCATGTTCTTTATAATTTTTGGGTTTAGGAACATTTTCACCAAAGGGTTTGGTGTTAGGTCATGTGATAATGTTTGTGTGAGCCAACTTTGAGAAAACATTTTCATAAGTGTCACCTAATTGAGTGAATTTACACTTAGGTCTTCCTTATCTAGGTTGTCCACTAGGAATAATTTATGTTATTGATTGGTTGAGTGTAGGTTTGTGTTTGATGTTCAAGGTTTTAAATCTATTTTACATCATTAACACCATATATAACAATGTTTTTTTAATTTGCAAAGAATTATGGTTATCCAATTGGTTTAGAGGAACTATTATTGTTTGGTTTAAATTATTTTATCACACATCTATTAATTAATGTTCTTTCTACTTCAACTCCATTTTAATTGATTTCATCAAAATATCTTGGGCAAAGGAGTAACAAATGATGTCCCAAGTATGAATTTAAATTGTTCATGAATATGTCCACAAGTTCAATTTTAGGAAATGACCATGTGAAATGATTTTACATTGCTCACCATATTTATAGTAAGGAAGAAAAAGTTTCATAATTGTGTTGTTTGGTATTGTGTAAATCCAAAGTGGTCAATTTTTTTTTTGATGTTATAAGAGAAATGGTGAATCAAATTTTTCAAATAAGTACTCAAAGGTGAAAAAATATCCTTTTAGAAGGAATGACAACCATTCAATATCTTGGCCCCTAAGACTTCATGGTAATAAACACAACTTGTATTCATTGTTATAATCAGTGTCCATTTATGTGTGATAAAATCCAATTTATTTGTTCTATGGGATCCCCTTTACCTTTGTATTTATTGGATTTTAGGAGGTAGAAGTATTTTGGAAAATTGTGTGGTCATTGTACTAAAATCATAAGGATATGAACAAATTTCCTTAAATTTGAACCCTTTTTTCCTAGAATAAGCACCATCTTGTAAGCTTTGAATGCTATCCTTTATTTTTTTAAACTCTTGTACAACATATGGGGATAATTTCTTCATTTGACCTGGTGGATTAATGAAATTGGAGGTTTGACCAATGAATTAGTTTGTGTTATATAGAATTTGATTTAGTTGTTGGTTAAAATTGTTTGGAGCTTAGTTGTTAAAATTAACATTTTGAGGGTTTGAGAAAGGATTGAAATTGGGGTTATAACCAAGGTTTGGAGTTGAATTAGAACCAAAGTTTATTAAATTTGGATTTGGGTTAGAACTAGATTTTGTTTGATTTAAATTTGGATTGAAACCAAGGTTGGGATTATTTACAAAGTTTATGTTTGGATTTATTGGATTTGGGTTTGTAATAAAGTTTGATTTGGTTGGTAGGTTTTTGTTGAAGTTCATGGAGTTTGGATTAGTGTTTTAAAAATAATTATATTTATGAATTTTTTTTGGATTGGATTATTGAGGGTGCATGTTGTAATTTAATGTAAATGGATTAGAACCAGAGTTTGAATTAGAGATAGCTTGGTTTGGTTGAAGTAGATTTTGGCTTGGGTTGTTTTGATTTTGATTATTTTTAAAATTAGTATTTGTGTCTATTTTATTGAAGTTACAATTAATATTGATGTTAGGATTGTTTAAACTAGTTGGAGTTTAGTTTTGGTTTAAATATGTGTTAGGATTTGGGTTAAATTTAAATGAAAGGGTTAGATTACAATTAGAATGAGTTGGAGTTAGATTGGAAATAAATGATCCAATAGTATTAAAAGAAGAAAGCTGATTCAATAAACCACTACTTAAATTTTTATTGAGTGTGCGTGAATCAATGCTCAAACTAGGATTATATGGTTGACTTGGCAAGATATAATGAGTATTCAAGATTTCATTTTGATTTTGATTAGTGATGATGGGTGAGCCATAGATACTCTTATTGGAGTTTATTTTTGATTTTGAATGAAGATTCATAATAAAATTAATTGGACCATAACCTTGTGAATTTAGATGTATATTCAAATTTAGTGTAGTAAAAATTTTATTGGTTAAACTTGGATTAGATTGGATGCCCATGTTCATGTTTGGATTAACTTGTTGCATGATTTTTAAACTTGAATTAGGATTCAATTTTTGATTGGTTGGATGAATTATTGGTGATTTTTAATGCATGTTTAAACTTGTATTATCTAGATAAATATGTGAAAACAAATTAGGATTCACATTCACATTATAGTTACCAAAAGGATGGGTTGGTTAATGAGATTTAAAGTGCATAATCTCTTAGTTATTGCTAGGCCAAATACATTATTTAGAATGATAATGAAACAAATTTGGTGAAGCCAAAACTACATTTCATGATTCAAATAAACAAAGAGAAAAAATTACAATAAATAGACTACCAAAATACTATTAAATTCACATTCCTTATGACTCTTCATATTCCTAAGAGAATGAAAAGCTTATTAAATAAGACAAAATGAAAGACACCTATGCTAGACACCTAGGATTAATAACTAGTATCTAAAATATTATTACGTCCCCCCTTAATCTATAGGGGTGTTTTTTAGACCAAGAATTCCTTTGAAATTTTCATTTTTTTCTCATCTAAACACCAAACCCACTATGTCTGTTGGTTACTCTGCTATCGAGCAATGTTGCAACTTGACACTACCATATTTCACATAGTGTCAAATTAAATGAAATTTGGTGACGAAAGACTATATTATTTTCCATCTAGATTTAAAAAGTGTTGTCAATCATGAGAGGTGTTGATAAAACCTATTATTCTAACAAATCTGAAATAACCCTTATAAGCCACAAGATCTTTCTAGTTGCCTCTAAAGTAGCCATATATTATGCTTTTATTGAAGAAATTAATGGTACTAATTTATTTTTAGATTTCCAATTGACAAATATTATACTTAAGTTCATTATAAAAATTGAGGTGGACTTTCCATCTTCATGATGACTAGTATAGTCAAAATCTAAATACCCAGCCACTTTAAAGTTTCCTACCATATAGTATTTGAGCCCAAAATATTGTATGGATTTGAGATATCTAAGGACACTTTTTTATACTATCCAATGACTCTCTATAGGTTTTTTCATGAATCTTGAGAGGATACAAACTACATATGATATATTTAGTTGATTGTAGTCACATAAATTACACATCCAAAGAGTTGTCTATATTTAGTGGCATCAACCAAATCTATTGAATCTTCAGATGTCAAATTGAGATTTTATTCCTTAATCATGCTTATAGGCTTATAATATTCCATTCTAAACTTTCTCATAATGTCACCAATGTAATTCTACTAAGTGATGAAGAAATACTTTTGTTTTTGAATTACTTCAACACCTAAATAGTAATGAAGATAACCCAAATCAGTCATTTCAAAGCTTTTCATCAACTCTGATTTGAATTTTGTAGTGTACCATTCATTGTTCCCTATGATGAGTAAATTTTTAACATAAACCACCATAAATATAGATATTTTGGAAAAAAAGTTTCATTTTCAAACTCAAAATGTTTTAAGTTCATGTTCATGATGTACTCAGCTAGTTTTTCATACCATATTCGAGGGGCTTGTTTTAAACCATACAATGATTTTTCCAATTTAAACACCTTGTGCTCTTGTACCTTTATGTCAAAACTATTAGGTTGTGTCATGTACATAGTTTCCTTGAGGTCTCAATTTAAAAATGCAATTTTAACATCCATATGGTGAACTTTCCATCTATTGTCAGCTACTAGAGCTAGCATGGTCTAAATGGTAGTGTATTTTATTGTAGGTACAAAGGTTTCATTGTAGTCAATTCCTTAATTTTGAGCATATCCATTTGTAATAAGCCTTGATTTATGCCTGTCAACTGAGCTGTCTACCTTATATTTTTTTGATAAACCTACTTTTAGCTAATCGATTTATAACCATATGGTGGATCAATAAGATTCTAAGTAACATTTTCACCAGTGAATTATACTCATATTTTATTACTTTTCTCCAAGATTCAAGCTTCCCATATTTTTTTAAATTTTTAGGTTTTTAATCAAATGTAACATTCAATTCCTCTTGAGAATCATCTAATGTGAGTTTTCTAATCATGTCCTAAATTTCATCAATAGATTTTTCTGGTTGAGAAGGTTGGATGTGCACATTGAGTGCCTATTTTTACAACTTCATTAGGACTCACATCTTTTAGTGTTTTAGTGGCCCACTTAGGCATCTTATTCTATGTTTTAGGTGCTTTAGGTTCATCCTCTAAAGTTCCTTCACTATCTACTCTCTATTTTATTTGTCCCTGTTTAATATCTAATGAAGTTTCACTCTCTCCTTTAAAAGGAGTTTCAAGATCATGTATAGGAGATAATAAAAAATTAATATATTCCAAACATTATGTCCCCCACTCATTCTCTATAACATTGAAATTGCTCTTTTTGGTTTAGTCAAACATAAATATTTATTTTCAATATTTGATTTACATGAATTTCTATGAAGAATCCATGGATTGTTTGAGATGATTCCTCATGTAAGATAGTTTGCCCTTTTCCTTGAGATATTTTGGGATAAGGTTGTGATGATTTTATAATGGAATTTATACCCTATAAAATACCTTGAGAGGTATATTGACTAATATTGGAGGATTAAGGTTATTTGATTGAAATCAATTATTGAAAGTTCTACACATCAAAGTTGGGCAAGAATTTTACTCCAAAGCCAAATGCTTGAAGTAAGACTTAATTCTTATTTAAAATGATATATAGATAAAAGGAGGGTGAAGGTTATATAGATTTTGAGCTACCCTCATCTTGGTAAGTGTCTTCTCCTTCTTGTTCATTGATCTTATGTATTTATTCATGGTGTTCTTGGCTAATGAATTAAAAGGGATGATTATCGAATCGCTCAACCCTTCTATTTAGGTTTTTAATAATGGTAATTTACATAGTGATAGGTGACATAAATAGTATAAAATAAAATGACTCAAATAAATGGAATATTTAAAATAAAAACACTAACCAGAGTGACTAAAATTTTCTAATTTTTAAACTAATTACTTTGATTTTGGGGAAAAAAATTTGGTTTTGAGATGTCTTGATAGATTAAAAAACTCAAAACAATTTCATTAAAAAATAAGGATATTACACCATGTGGAAAACACAAGGAAAAAATAAACAAATTCATACTTCAAAATGGTCAAGTAATTACAAATAAAGGTGAAAAACTAGGATAAGAGTTGTGAATAATGTTCTAGACATCCAATGTCAATTAATCATTCATACTATCAACCATATCCTAATATTTTAAAGTAACAACCATGGAGGATCATATCATTACCATGGACCACTAAGTCTAGTTTTGAGGGTGTGTGGAAGGTATCTTCTCAATGCTAACCTATAACTGATGCACCAAAGTTGAATGACAAAGAAGGTTTTCTTAGGCTTAAGGTTTGAACAAGATTATCTAAAAAAATTCCTATGATATACCTTTTAGTACATTAAGTCCTGATTCTATGGAGTAAATAGATAGAGAAAATGCACACTATTAAGTTTTATCCAAAAGTGTCCAACATAACTATATGAGTTTTAGTGTTTTGATAATCATTAATGTTGTATTTTAAGGCAACTATTGAACCTTAGGTATTAGAGCATGAAATCCCCTCACATCATGGTTTGCTTAAAACACACCACCACTTAGGAAATTTAAATAATTAGATCTTAATCTATATACCCTACTAGTACATGTATTTTGGCCTATTATGTAGTGGCAAAATCCATGATCAATAGATCCCCTAGAAAAATAAATAAAAATTTAGTGTATGCTTATAATTTCTAGGTATCATCACCATTATGACACTAAGGAAAGATCATATGAAAACATAACTTGGGTAACACAAAAGTTATTAAATTATTTTTGATTCTTAAGTATTATCACCAATGTGATGCTAAGATAAGACCATAAAAATTTTCATAACACAAATAGAATGCTAAAAGGAAATAATTAACTCTGAACCAAATGTGAGCTAATTACTAGAAACATGAAATTTTGAATTAAATTTAAATCTTAGTAGAAAAAAATAAAATAATTTCATTTTTAATTTTATCCCTTTTATAAAATTTATTTGACAATCATTCTAAAAACAATTGGTTAGAGTGTTTTTTGAGCTTAAAGTCAAGGAAAATTGCAATAGAGTAAATAAAAACCACAAATACAACATAAAACTAGATCTGTTACAAATTTACAGTTACACAGTAAAGCAAAAAATAATAGAGAATGTAATAAAACACAAGAAAATGAATTTTTAGTTACATAAAATTTTCATAACTAATTGAGTTTGCAGATACAATTACCTATTTCACTATTTAGAATGATGATTTCATAGTTAATAAACATGATTTCTCTAGTATAAATGATTATTTTACTCATATAAATGATTATTTTACTAGTATAAATGATTATTTCATTGGTAAAGATTAAATTTTCATTATTTCATATGATGATTTCAAGGTTATATTATAATTTCATAGTTTGACCTTCAAATAACAAGGGGATAATTTCATAGTTTTTAGATGATTTAACAATGAAGGTTAACAATTTTGTAGCTGATTATAATAAATTCACAGTTTGGAATAATTATTTTTTTGATAATTTCATCAAATTCACCATTAACCTATAACAAGTATTTATAAAAAACCAAATACATAGACAAAAATAGGAAGCAAGTATAAAAATGATGGTAAAATAAAAATTAGAAAAATATTATAGATATATGGTAAAAAAATGATTTCATGGTTATGGATTAAAATTTATTCATTAATGTCTTCAAATTTATAGTTATGTAGTAGACACATAAAACTGAATGAAAAACTCCCAAAAAAAGACCTATAGCTTCAAACAACACTCACAATACCAAGATTATATGCATATGCAAGAGAAAAAAATGAATGAAAAATGCCTTCTAAGTGAAATTATGATGATTATGAGATTAAAAAGATGAAGGAATAGTCCCACTCATGCCAAAATGTACTAAATAAAATATAGAAATATAAACAAAAAGAATAAATCTTAATCTAAACTATCTCAAACTAAGCTAGAGCTACAAACACAAACATGTACCTTGGTTACAAAAGTTTCTTCCATTCTGATGTATATTCAATTTATCTATTTTAAATGTGGTTTCTCACTCTTCCAATGTAAGGTAAAATGGGTATCATTTTGGTGAAAAATTATCTTTGGCAGCTCTGATTCACTTTGTATTTTCTTGTGATTTTGATTGCACTTCATTAGCATAATTTAAGATGATGAAAGTGATGAATTTCATGATTATTTATATATTTCTAGAGGAAGGATCCAATGGTGGAGGATTATTTAGATATTTTAAATGATCTAAATAATCTATGATGGCTAATGAGTCCTCATCTATGAGGATGATGACCATTTTAAATGGTTGAAATAAACATGGAAATGGTTAATTGAGTCACCAATAATGAGTCAAACTATTTGACAACTCAGGGGATGACTCAAAAGAGGTTAAGGAAGTTTTAGGATTGGTTGGGATGAGTCAGCATGTGAGGGAGATTAATGTGGAAGATTTTTGGTAAGGTTTAAAATCTAGATTTAATATTTAAATATGGAACTAAAAGTGTTTACAATTGATTAATTTGATTTACTTAATTATTTAATAAAATGGAAGTATCATGAATTATGTTAATAATAATAATTAATAGGTTTTTGGTACATTTTGACACTAAATTTAATTTATGTGTCTACACCTTATGTGTGGGACTAACCTATAAAGGTAGGTCAATCTCTCTAAGAACCTTTTAGGATGTCCCATAAAATGTTCTAACTGATAAGTAGAAAGATGAAAATAGTGATGAGTATAGTATAGATGTGTAAGTAATGTCATGGTCTAAATATTTTAGTTTGTACCATTATAAATCATTAAACTATTTATAGGTTGATGATTAATGAGTGCTCAAATGAATAAATAATAAATATCAAATTCATCATACTTAGCCTCATCGTCATTTGAACTAATAGAAAGTCTATAAACCATAGGAGGTGTATGTCGTATAGGTACAAATAATCCCATCTAATGGGTGCTCATAATGTGATGGAGGAGGATGTAATTTAAATGCCATTTACACTTCTAGGTCATTCTTAGAATGATCTTTTAAAGGATTGTTAAATATTTTACATTTATAGTAATCACTAGGTTGTGAACTTGATTCCATGGGAGGATAATCAAATTTAATATTTTGGTTATTTATGAGGTCTTGGATCTTATAATTTATGGTAAAATATCTATTTTTATAATGCCCTAGTCCTTAGTGATAATCATAATAAATTTTTGTATCATATCCTTTGGGTATAGGTCTAGTCATATTGAACTCTATAAGATGAGGGAGAGATATAATATGACACTCTACTATTCATATGAGTAATGAAGTGAGAGACTCAGGTATGTGAGTAAATTATCTCCTTGGTGCATTATATAAGACAAGTCAATTAGGTTGTTGTGAAACTCCATGAAATTTGGTGTTTGTTTTATTTTTAGGTTTAATGGGTTTTACCTTATAACTTAATTTGATTTTAAATTGTGCATTTGATGCATATGTAGTTAGTGTGTTTGCTACATAATTATTTTTTTTAATAAAATAAGTTTCATTTCACTATCTCAAACAACATGAAATAAGTCATAAAAAGATATGAATTTTTTGAGAACACTAAACTCATGTAAAGGATCAAGAAAACTTAGTTTTCATATGTCTTGCAACTCTTTATTTGCCATAGGATTAGTCATTTTATCCAACATTATCTTGTTCCTCAAGACATAGTCATTGATAGGTTCATTTGTTCTTTGTTTGTTTTTTGTAGTTTGAGCATAAGAAACCTTTTTATAAATATTAATGGAAAAGTGTAATAAAAATTAATCTATAAGAGGTTTGAAATTTTTAATGTATTTGAGAGGTAAATCATAGAACCATCTCAAATCATAGTCCTTGAGATTTCTTGCGAATAATTTTGTCAAAATTTTATCATTTGAGGCATAATCAACGCATTCCACATATAAAGATCAAATATGTTGTTTTAGATCACCCTTGCCATCATAAAATTTGAACTTAGGTGCAATAAAATAGGTTAGAAAATTATGCAAAGATATCTCAAGTGAAATAGGGTTATGCAACATGTCTTAAGATTAAATATCATGAGGATACATTAAAGTGTATTTTGAATGTTTGTAACCTTGTCCTACAAGATCTTTATAACTTTAAGGAGTTTATAAACTATATTACCTTTCAGTTTTAAAATATCAAGTTGAGTAGTCATTGTATGCAATCAAAAATTCATCATGCCTATAAATTGATCTTGGCTTAGAGAATATAGAGCATACCTACACTTCTGATTGGGAATACATTTTTTAAGTAGGAACATGACCAATATGGGGATCTACTAGACTTGATTAGGGGATCACTTGTCACAATACACCATGTAAGGTAGGGTTCCAAAGCTTATAGTCTAACACAATCACACAACAACCCTAAAAGAGTCTTAAGGTTTGATATTTCACCTATTCTTATAAATGGGAAAGTAAATCTAATCTAGTACACACCAAAGCTTGTGTCAAAAAATGGAGGTTAAAAATGAAATAAATAGCTAAACTAAACATGCATAAAATACATATACTCACATCAATGTATATTGAATCTTAATGCATGTAAAAAGAAACACAATTGTATTATCTATCTACTCTTACAAAGGAAAAATAAATTTAGGAATACTTACCTTGAATATGAACCTATCAAGCCTCAATCTCTCCCTTGGCCAAGGTTATTTACAAGAGATTGTTGTGGTATGTAAGGATAACAAAGACAAATCATATCTAGGCTTCATAACCTATATATGCATCTAGAAGACTTCTACATAAGACAAGATCCATATCTCTAAAGAAAGTATGGAACCCTAAGCTTTATTCCTCAAGTAGAATGGTCAATAAGTAGATGTTCATTCACACTTATTTTTCTTCACTTATCTTCTTAAAAATGGTTGGAAATGAACTTATATATATATATGTGTGTGTGTGTGTGTGTGTGTGTGTGTGTGTGTGTGTGTGTGTGTGTGTGTGTGTGTGTGTGTGTGGATCTTTCCCTAAATCCTCCCAAAAATGTTCCCTATACAAGTTCGACCATGGTCGACCCTATATGTTTTTGGGGACAATTCACAACATATGAGATAGGGCGGTTGAAAGGATAACAAACCCAAAAAGTGAAAAATACCCCTAAACTATATAGGGTCAACCATGGTCAACCTAGTACAACTAACAGTCCAAAAAGGAATTAAAGCAAAATAATGAACCCAAAAACTATCAAGAATAATAAAATTACCAATAGGCCAAGATCTTGAAATAATACTCAAAATTGATTCATACTTATTGCTTGGAATAATTACAAACCCAAACCATGCTTAGAGAATCCTCATCTCAAAAATTGGAGTTTACATGAAAAATTTGAAAAAAACTAAAATAAAATAAAATAAAATGCCTATTTTTAAAAACTCCCAAAATATCTAAAAAATCTCCCTAAATATCCTAAACACTTTAATTAGACTATGGGATGAAATTTAACTAAATTTGGCATCGAGTTATATAAATATAAAATTAATAAAAATAGAAAAAACTCAAAAAAAAATTAAATCATAATTTTAAACCCTTAGATGATCATGTACGGCCTCCAAAAAATATCAAAAACATTACTAGGTTGATATAACGGCCTAATACATCAACAACCTTTTTGATATGGTCATTTTTTCATGTGGAATATCTCAAATATAGTTACGGTTCAAAAGTTATGACCTTCAAAAGGTTGGCCTATTTTTATGCATCATTCTCCTCTAGTTGAAAACAACTCAGCTCCTATGAGTTGCCTTGATTGTACTATAGCCATTTTTCCTTGTCAATCTTCTTCAGCTCCCATTATGTAATCCAAGTGTTTTCTTCTTTCTATAATCCTTCCAAATGTACCAAATACCTATTATAATTCCCTTGCCTTGTGCTCAGTGTCTTCATATCCAAAACCTACACTATTTTTTATTTATTCTTATTTAGAACTTACTGATCCCAATTTACTTCTTCATATTCATCATCTTCACCATATTCTCCATGTAATTAATATAAATATGAAACATTAAATATTGGATATATATCAAAATTCTATGATAAACTCACCTCATATGTGTTATCATTGATTTTCTTCAAATTCTACATGGCCCAATTTTCTTGTACTTTAACTTATTGTATGTGCCTTTTGGAAATCTCTCTTTCCTAAAGTAAACCATTACCAACTCTCTTTATTCAAATACCTTGGATATTTTTCTGACATCCACTGCTAATTTTTATTTTTCATTACTTTCTTGTAACTTTCTTCTTACTCCTTTTTGAAACTAATGTATATGCTTTGCAAATGCTTCTACATCATCACTAATTTAATCTACAATTAGAAATTTTATGAAGTATAAAATACCCATAGTATTTCTCACATAAACAATTTGAAAAGGTGAATTTCCTATTAATCTATTCACTAAACTACTATATGCAAACTCAGCTTGTGGTAAAGCCAAGTCCCATTGCTTTGGCTTCTCTCCCACTATACATCTCAATAAATTTCCCAAGCTCCTATTCACAACTTCTATCTGTCCATCTATTTATGGGTGATATACACTACTAAATTGTAGCTTAGTACCCATCTTCCAAAAAGTCCTCCAAAAATGACTTAGAAATTTTGTGTCCCTATCTGAAGTAATAGTTTTTAGAACACCATGCAATCTCACAATATCCATAAAAAATAATTATGCAACTCTAGTGGAATCATTGGTTTTCTTACATGTAATGAAATGAAATATTTTAGAAAATCTATCTATAATAACAAAAATTGAAGCATAACCTCTTTGTGTGTTTGGCAATCCCAATACAAAGTCCATACTCAAATCTATTCATGGTCCTCTTAGAACTAGTAATGGCATGTATAATCCAATATTTTTTATATGTCCTTTTATCCACCTAACATATTTTTCACCTTATACATACCTTGTCACATATCTCTTCATATTTGGCCAAAAATACTTTTCCTCCACCAAATCTATTGTCTTCATCTTACCAAAATGTCCAACCAAACCACCACTACATAATTATCTTATTATATTGTCTTGTAGAGACCCAACTAGAATGCACAATTATTTCCCTTTGAAGAGATAAACATATTACATAAAATACTCATCATTAATAACATTTGTCCCACCTGTTAATGGATTCGTGCACTTCTCAAATACCTTGCTAAAATATGGATCAATATTATATAATTATTTGATAGTTTCAAATCCAACTGCTTCACTCAACATTGTAGTTAATAATGCTACCCTCCTACTCACTGCATCAACTACTTTATTCTATTTTCTTGATTTATGCTTCAACACAAAAGTATATCCCTACAAGAAAGAACCCCACTTTGCAAGCCTTCTATTCAACTTCTTTTGTGTATTCACATACTTCAAAGCCTCATGATCTGTAAATAGTATAAACTCCTTAGGTACTAAATAATGCCTCCAATGTCTTAATGTTTGTATAATTACATAAAGTTCAACATCATAATTATAATACTTTTTTCTTACCTCATTTAATTTCTCACTAAAATATGTTATTGGATTTCCTTCTTAACTCAACATAGCACCAATTCCCATAAATGAAGCATCACAATCAACTTCAAACACTTTGTTAAAATTTGGTAATTCTAAAATTGGTCTTTCTATAATCTTCTTCTTCAAAATTTCAAAACTTTATGTGTTTGCTCTAGTCCACACAAATACCTTCCCTCTCATGCAATCTATTATTAGAGCCATAATACTACTAAAATTTTTAATAATTTTTTTGTAAAAAGTTGTTAAACCATGGAAACATCTTACCTCTATAATGCTTCTTGGAATAGGCCACTCAAAAATTACCTTTATCTTTTCTTCATCCATTTTCATAGTATCTACTAAAATTAAAAATACCAAAAAATACCAAATTATTCTTCATAAACCTACACTTCGTCAAATTTGCATACAACTTCTCTTTTCTTAAAAAATCCATTACCATTCTCAAATGTTGTAAGTGTTCTTATTTAATTTTACTGAATATCAAAATATCATCAAAATAAACAACCACACACTTACCAATATATTCTCATAACATTGTATTCATAACCCTCATAAATGTGCTAGGTGCATTAGATAATTTGAATGGCATCACCATCTACTCATATAAGCCAACCCTAATCTTGAATGTAGTTTTCCACTCATCTCCTCCATTAATTTGAATCTAATAGTAATCACTCCTTAGATTAATCTTGGTAAAATATATTTCTCCTACAAGCACATCCATCATATCATCTAAACAAGGTATAGGAAACCTATACTTTATTGTCATTTTATTAATTGATCTACTATCCACACACATTCTCCATCCTCCATCTTTATTTAGAGTTATAAATTTTGGTGTTTCACATGGACTCATACTCTCCCTTATGAACTTCTTTATTATCAATTTAATAACCTATTTATTTAATTATGCATGTTTTATTGGACTCATCTTATAAGTTGCTTGATTGGGTAAAGTTGATCTTGGAATTAAATCGATATGATGTTGAATATCTCTCTTCGGTGGTAAACCATCTAGTAACTCATCAGGCATAACATCTACATATTCTTTCAACACTCTTGCTACTTTTGTTTGTATTGGCACTATTTTTATTTCTTCATTCTTTGCTACTAATGCATAACAACAAAATGCTACCATCATATCTTGGATAAATTCTTTAGTAAAGAGAATGCTTTTTATCTTCTCTTCTTCTTTAAGAGGTAACAAAAATACCTTTATACCACCTTTCAAAAAAGTGTATGTGTTCCTTGCTCCATCATGAACTACTTTCCTATCAAATTCCCATGGTCTCCCCAATAACACATGACATGTATCCATTAGAATAACATCACACCATATTTCATCAATATAATTTTTTCCTATAGAAAACTTGATTAAGCACCTTTTATCTACTTTAACCTCATTCCCTTTGTTAAACCATGAAATCCAATAAGGGTTAGGATGTTTTTCACATTGAAAATTTAGTTTCTCAATCATTTCTTTAGAAACCATATTTTCACAACTAACACCATCTATAATTACTTTGCATACCTTTCCACCTGAAGTATATCTTATTCAAATAAAATTTGATCATAACCATGCATCACCACCTTATTTATTCTACACTTTATCCTTCCTTGGATTTATCATTGTTCTTCTCATCATGAGATTCTCTCCAACATCAATTGGTTTAAATTTAGTATTCTACTCTTTTATTTTAGCCTCAACTAGATTTACTCTTGGATGATCTTCTTTCCTCCTTTCTTGATCTTGATAGTGTGGACACTCAAATTCTCTATTCCCTTCTTCTCCACATCTATAAAAAATATAATATCTATGGTGATTTGGAAGCCATCCTATAAAACATCCATAATTGTGTCCTCTCTAAAATCCTCTTCCTCTTTGTTGATGTTGAAACCCTTGCCTATTATCATCTTGCCTTTCTGGACCACGTGATGATTCACCTTTATTGACATTAAATCCACCTATGGTGGTATTAAATCCACATCATCCCCTTATTTTATGGGATCCACCTCTTTTTGGACCAATAGATGTCCTTCTAAAATTTTGTCTATTTCATTTTTCTTTTGCCTTCAGATTTAATTGATAAGCCTCCTCCATATTAAGTATTCTATGCATGCTTAATTCATCTTGAATAGAAAATTTCAAACCATTTACATAACTTTAAACCATATATTTTTATGTTTCATCATGCTCCACCCATATGGAAAGCTTAAAAAAATCATCTGTATACTCTTGTATACTATGATCTTTTTGCCTCAAATTCTAAAATCTTTTGTATAGGGTTTGTGAATAATCCATAGGAATAAATTTATCCATTATCTTCTTCTCCATCTTTTTCCATGATTTAATCTTCTCTTTACCTTTTCTTTGTCTCTCTTTCTATAGGTGATCCCACCAAATCATTTCATGACCTTTTAATTTCATGAATACAAACTTTACCTTCTTGTTTTCTCTCACAGTCTTCTACTCGAAGAACTTCTCCATGTTATTCATCCAATATATCAACTATTATGGTTTTAAAAGGCCTCCATAATCTGAAACATCAACCTTGATTCCTTCATTCCTTCCTTCTAAATCCTGAACCATCCTCTCTTCCATTGATGGTGGCTACTCTTATTATTCTTATTCTTGTTGAACTTCTTCATCATAATATTTATCTTCCTCATCACCACCTTGTCTTCTCTATTGATTGGTGATAACCTCTATTAATTGTTAAACTTGCATATATAGCTCCTATATAGTCTAGTTCATCTATGTAATACCTCCTTATCCTCTCACCATTCTTTACTCCTCCAATATTTGAACTTGCTCTAATACTAGATAATGAACCCAAAAACTTTCAAAAAACAAGAAAATTACTAATTGTTAGGGTGTGGAGCTAAAAGCTTCACCTAAGGAAAATAGGGAGGTTTTCATAGCTTGACAGTCACTGGCATCGACAGGACACAACCAACGTCAGTCAGGGGAAGCGCAGAGGAAAACTGACATCGATAGGAGGTAAGACTGATGTCGGTCATGAGTACCAATGTCGACAATAGGAGACACCGACATCGGCAGGGTTGGTAGTCAGGACAGGCGCATGGAACCGACGTCAGTTGGATGTAGACTGTGTGGTGACCGAGGTCGGTCACTGTAACAGATTTTGGGTAGAAAGCAAGCTGTCAAGGAGTCTCAAACGCCCATATGGAGGATTGAAGATGGTAAGTAAGCCTCAAATTCATCATTCCTCTTCTTTATACTAGTTGTTGACTGCAGAGTAGGAAGGATCTAGGAAACAATGGGAGCATGGCAGGAATAGTTTGCAAAACTAAGTGGGAGATTTGGTAGGGATGAATAATCAGAAGCACATAATTGATTACCAAGCAACTTAATATGTGGAAATTAACCAGAATACACAAGTAACTAGAATTCAGAAATAACACATGATATGAGAGACAATACACAACTTGTATTAAAACTCTTTCAGAAGGAAATACAACAAAGAAGGCTGCCACAGTTCTTCTTCCTTACACACCTCTAGGGCTCCCACACCTCTAGGGCATAAATAGTAAATCTTCCCTCAAAGCTCTCTCCCTTAGGTCCCAACACCCAACTCAAACATAGAGTTAGTGTTCACCTTACACCTGTGCTCCATGCACTCCACAAGTGCTCCATGCACTCCATAAGTACACACTATACTCCAAGTAGATCCCACCTGATTTTGCTTCATGTTGTGTTGCTATCCTATCTGATCTTACACACCTGTAAATCAATCTAGTTCTACACACTTATCAACCTTGACCTTGCACACACATATACCTACAAATCAATGATCTTACTTACCCATGCAGATCTCTTATCGTAGCCATGCTTACCTGATGACCAAGATCATACATACATGAAGAACCCTACTGATTCTCCAATCTAGCACCCACACTTGGTACTGTGGCACTAGGAGGAACACACCATTGCTCTCTTCTCTCTGAAGGAGCTTATTTGCTCTCTTACTCTCTAGCACTAGTTTACAATACAACCAATGAGTCTCTTAAATAGATCTCATGCAAACAATAATTAGACACCTAATTACAATAATTAGATCCACAGCTCTTAGTCTAAAATTGGATCTTGACATGCAAACACTTGGTTTGTTAGGTAATTGCCCGTAACATACTCAGCTCAAACCATGCAGGTGACCGACGTCGGTCCCTGTCTACCTAGGAGGTGCCAACACCAGCTGACTTCTGACCGACATTGGTTGCCTTCCTGTCTGATCCTGCTGACGTCGATTGGCCTGACTGACACCGGTGTCTATGACACTCTGCAACCCTTCGCAACCTCCTTCCCTGCTTGCATTAGTGAAGCTTTTAGCTACACAACCTAACACTAATAGGCCAAGATATTAAAACAATACTTAGAATTGATTCATATTTATTTCTTGAAATAATTACAAACTTAAACCATGCTTAAATAAGCCTAAACTCAGAAATTAGAGTTGACATGCAAAATTTAAAAAAGAAAACTAAATTCTAAAAAATACCTATTTTTAAAAACTCCTAAAATATCCCAAAAATCTCCCAAAATATCCTAAACACTATAATTAGACTATGGGATGAAATTCAACTGAAGTTGATGTTTAGTTCTAAAAATATATAATTTCTAAAAATAGAAAAAACCCAAAAAAATAATTAAATCATAATTTTAGGCCCTCAGATTATCATGTAAGGCCTCTAAAAAATATTGAAAATATTTCTAGGCTAATAAAACAGCCTAGAAGAATAAAAACCTTTTTGATACAGTCAGTTTGGTGCATGGAAGAGCTCAAAGAGAGTTATGGGTTAAAAGTTATGGCCACTAGAAGGTTGGCCTATTTTTTATACATCACAAAAAGGAGGATGGAAAGGGGAAAATGACTAGAATGGGTAGGACTGAGAATAATAATCTTAGGGTTAATTTTTTTAGGAGATGAGTGTGTAGATGGAAAGCGGTAAAAGGGACAACAATCTTATGAAGCACTAATGTCCTACCCACCCCTTTCCTAGTGCATCCCTTAAGGCATGCACTCAGAGAGATTAAGACTCGGTAGGTTATTACAAGATAAAATGTGTCAACAATCAATAAATGTTTGAAAAAATTATGTGTATACATATGCCCCACTTTAAGCTCATCACGTGTCATGTAGGTGTAACATGGGATGGTGCTTTGAGATAGAACATGATAAAACATAATGTTAATGCTAAGTAAAGTGAAACAAGAAGGAAAAAATACAAAGGAAATGATAGAATTGAAAAATACATACCTTTATTTACCTTAGTGTTGTATAAAAAGATGTAGACTATAAGAGAAACTGAAGGCATCCAATGTGAATAACACTAGGTGAACTTGTAGAAGTTAGTGCAAAAAATAGCCAAAAATCTATTTTTGAAAAATACATATATGATAGTGGAAAATAATCTCTATGAAATCATGAATCCAACAAATTTTATGTCTTTGAACATATATGAGTAAAAACAAATATTTAGACAAAAGAAGGAATCTATAGGACAATAATTAAAGAATTTGAATTTTGAAAAGTGTTGTTAAATAGGGGAAAAGACAAGTCATTTATTATTTTGACTTGTGAAAGAGAGAAAAAAAAAATTTGGAGACCAAACAAGCTATGATGGCAAGGATACAATAGGCTAGATAGGGAGAGGTTCTAGGGTAGTAGTGGGTGCACTACAGGTATGCAACTATGAATATCAAACTAGTTTTTGAAATTTGTAGTGAATTAAGTGTGTTTTCAATAATTTTGAATTTAAGCATTTCTAGATGTCAGAATAATCCAAAATTAAATTTTATGGGTAGAAAATATCAAGATAAGAAATGGGTTTAGAGGAATTAGGAAGATTTTTAAAAAATGTACTTTTTTAGGAAAATGAATTGGGTTAACCCAGTCGACCTAGTAGGCTAAAACTGGGCAAAATCCATAGTGCCAACCCAGTAGGTATTGGTCAAACCTATACATTCTAAAGGCTACCAACCTAATATAGTTTACCAACTAATTTTCAAGGTCCAAAATGATAATGAAACACTAGGAAGGGGGAAATGAGAGGGTTGAATATGAATTTAGAGTCAATTAGGGCAAAAATAGGGAAATTTTGGTCAAAGTAATTTGACCAAAGAATGAAAATAAGCATGAAAAATCATGTAAAAGGCTAAAAGATGGATATTGTAGACACCGAAATCGTGTCGACTCCCCTGGTCATTCCTCGTCTTATTCTTCTTCGCCTATTTAACCCTTGTCGATCACTTGTTCCACCAACCTTGACCCTGGCAGCATGTAAAAATGAGCACAGAGCTAAAGCTAGACTCTATCCCCATTATGCATCTACCGACGACGGTCTTTACCCGACCGATGTCGCCGATGTCGGTCACCTATCGGCCGACGTCGACAATCCTGCCGACGTCGGTCACCTTGCCGTTATCCGTTATCAGTTATCATTCGGTTTCCCGAAACGGTTGACGAATCGTCTCTGGAACCGTCCCCCGCCTTCATCAACCTCCACCAACCATTCGAGACCTGATCCCCGAACGCTATTCAACCATTCGAAATGCTGATCAATCGAACCCCGAGCAATCAACCAACCTGTGAACTTTGACATCAACACTACGACATCAACACTCTCGGCATCAACCAATCTGCACTCAATCTAGCACTGCACAGACAACTCCAACTATGGCTCTCATCGCGTCTTCTGGTAGGTAAGTATTTATTCTATTTATTTTATTTCTTCCTTGGTTATTCTTTATCAGTTCTGTCATCCCGATCCTTCAAACCCCCAGACTCTGTTCAGACCTGACCTGACCTTACCCAGACCCTGTCCCGACTCTGTTTAGACCCAGCATCCCTCATTTACATCCCTGACCCTGTCCCAACTCTCCCAGACCCTGTCCCGAACCTATTCAGACTTTTCCAGAACCTGCCCCTACCGACGCCGGTCACTACCCCGACCGACGACGGTACCTTAACTGACGTCGGCACCTTCCCTAACCGACACCGGCACCACAGAGACCGACGCCGGTGACTGTGCAGAATAGTGCTGCATATCAGGTACGCACTTTTATTTCTATTATTTTATCTTTCATTATTATCTACTTTCATCCAAATATTCTGCTTTTTTATCAGTGGGTTGATATCCTTCTAGGGAGTCTTCGTACTTCCGGGATCGGGCGTTCGCCTGACAGCCCACCATATCTTTGACTAACATTTTTCCGTGTTTTAGCCTTTTCTTCGCAGGTGTCATTCCTCCACAGCAAAAGAGGAGAATCTTTCAACGTCTGATTTTGGTGTGCACGACTTTATCAGGTACTTCTAGCCTTGACCATTTTCATTAGTTTCTTTATTCTTCTTTTGAATGTAGAAAGCAATTTTGCATAGAAACAGATATAATGGCCTAATATGACCAAAAGATGGTAAGAAGGATTGAGTAGGCTATAAATATGGTAAAATGAATAAAAATGAATAAATTTAAAAGCAATTAGGCTTGTTTTTATGTAAAAATGTAAAAAGAATGTATTGTGACTATACATGACATGAAATAAATTGATACATCTTTTCTTATTTTTTGGTTATAGAGATGGTGGAGGTTATATATATATATTAGTGCATGTGGCCTAGTTACCAACATTATTGAAGTGATTTTTAGATAGAGATAGGGCTATACTAGTATCCATAAGTCTAAGAGGTATAATAAATATGTGTAATATCCCAATGAGTGTTGATCTATTAGTCATGTTCCTTGGTTTTTGGGAATGACTAACTAACACCTTCAGATGGGAGGTGGATGGAGATGTGATAGATGTTGACATCACACTAGAGGATTTCCATGCCATCATAGGGCTTCCCATATTAGGAGCACCAATGACCACATGGATACCAAATAACATAGAGAAAAGGAGAACTTTAGCTATGTGGGATATAGGCTCAGAGATGATTTTGGGAGGATGGAGAGTTAGTATGGATGATTTATATACATCATATATTCTAGAAATATATAAAGATATTATAGGACTTGTGACATAGTAGGTGCTATGTCACAAGTTAAATGGCAAGGTAACACTATTCATGGTAGCCTTGAGTAGGATGATGATAAAGGAATGAGTTCTATATGATCTAGGATATGTCATCTAGGTCTAGCTCATACATGATCTATATGAGTTTTGGTCAAAGGGTAGAAGACCATGAAACCGATCATATTGATGATAGCTTAGATATATGAGAGGTTCCCTATATATCAACTAGTTGGGTTTCCCCATATGGTCGATGATAAGTCACCTTGGTTACAAAGATGAAGGGAGTAATAGGTAGTGTGGGTCATGCCCCATGTGATATCACTATATTTAGTGATACATATAGACATTATATAGTATCTATATGGATACATAACAACTACATGTGTGAGTTGGCACATAGTTACACCAATGATGGTGAGGATAAAGGTTATTAGACACTACACATGGTGGAGAGAGTCACATCCAATAGCATAGGTGCCAAGATAGATGGGAATACCTCATCTATCAACACCAATACTAATGTCCAAGTAGTGGGATCAGCATGTGAGAGAGCCATAGGGGAGGAGAGGACTAAGATCATAGATAGTAATATTGACACTTAGACCATGTCATGAGCAATTATAGATTGGTCAAGTATGATGGGGATAATAGCAAGATGATAAGGTGGAAAATGTATAGATACTATGTGTACCACTACAAGTTTTATAGTAGGAAGAGTTATGACCATTGAAGACATGATAATGATGGAGGTAGTAGGAGATAGTAGAGATTGATGCCATCCTTGATGAGTTAATAAAGGAGCCAAAGGAGGGATAAATGATAGAGATATTACTCAACTCTATGATAAGATAGACACAAGCCATGACAAAGGGATTTGAATTGAGGAGGCAACCTATAGATGAGGTACTAGGAGGTTATTCAAATGAGAAGACTATGTTAGGTGGTTGCACAAATGGTGAGACCATAGTAGTCAAGACATATATAGTTAAAAAAATATGGTTAAATTATTACTTTAAGTTTTTATTTAGAAGTAGAGATAAATATTTTAAGATATAACATTGATCTAATATCCATTTGGTGTGACTTTTACAGGTGTAGCTAAGGATACAGAGGAGATATGGGGGTCCCTATTGAGGGGAGCACTTCATGATGTCTTGGATGAGACTCTACAGCCATATGACCTTAGTGTATTAGAGGATCCCATCGTACCATCTTCCTCAACATAGGTGATCTAGTTCAAACTAGTTGGGAAGGTAGTGAGACAAATATGGGTGTAGAGAGAGATATGATGTAGCCACTAGCATAGATAGGTACAAGTGAGATATAGGCATGGTAAGCTTTGGCTAAGGAAAGAGCTTTATATCTAGCCAAAGTGATGTAGATGACAAAGGTCTAGACCTAGATGATGTAGCCATAGGTGTAGGTAGAGGGATTGAGATCCTAGACAACCTCCTTACAACATAATATTTAGAGGAGTCAAACTGAGGTCTCAGTAGGTAGTGTAGATAAGCCATGAGATAAATAAGATGGGGCCTAGCCTTGATATAGATAATTGTGTATGGTTATATCAAATTCATGATATACATACATACATACATACATATATATGCATATGGATCATTTTAGCATATTGTTTTTGGTTTTATATGTTGTAAATATGGTTTATTATGATTTAAGTTGTGGATGCTTTGTATATATTTCTTTCTAGCACATTTATTTAGCATTGTTTTATATGCTATAATAAATGTATGAGATGTGGTTTTTTTTCTATCATTATTAAAAACACATGCATGGTTAAAAGTAAATAGGCAAAAAGGACTTGGAAAAAATATAATCAATAAATAAAATGTACTACACATTATTTCAAGTTGGGAAATGTGTAATAACAAGAAATTAATAAGTATAAAGAACCAATAAATGGTAAAACAAGATGGTAAAAAGGTATTTATTTTTAAACCAAAGTGAAATATTTTTGCCCCAAATTAAAATAATTAAATTCATACTAATTCATGTTGGGAAGTATAAAAATCAATGTAATAAAGTGGAAGATATGTGAAAGGATGCAAATGGTATAAAAAAAATGAATTAAGTTAATAAATTATAATAAATCATTCTAGGAAATATAAGAGAAAAACAAAATTAGAAAAATATTGGTCTTAAATTTATCACACTAACTCAAGCTGGAAAGTATGACAAAATCAAGAAGTGGTTGTATTCTTACATGCACTTAGAAAATAAGAAGATAAAAAGGTGAAAGAGAAATTAAGTAAGAATAAAAAATACTAAATCAAGCTAAAAATCATGTTAATGATGTGTAACTTCATAATCAATAAAATATTATCTCATATTTGACACATGTAATTTTAGATTGTGACTTGAGTATTGGAAAAAATTGTGAGGAATATCAGATCCAATCTATGGTGTTACACTAAAACTCACAAAGAGAACACCACTGGGGTGGAATAAATAGGAAAAATCATGTAATGAAGTATGTGGGTAAAAATAAGGAAAAGATAAAAATTTGTGAGGATGGTCAGATCTCATCCATGATCTTATAATACAACTCACAAATAAAATCCTAAGGGGAGTGATCAGTAGACAAAAAAATATTTCTCAAGAGGAAATATGAGAGATATATGGAATGAAAAAGGGAATGTAAAAATCAAGACTTAGGCATCTTATGAGAATACCTTAGCATACTAAAGACATGAGAAGACACTAAGTGACTAGTGGTCATCTATGTATAAAGGAAACTTATTAGCTATAAACACAAAGATTTTTATGAAAATAGGTGTGCTACTAAGATTAACTCATGAAGGCATATTGGTAAAATAAAATTAAAATGGACCTACCTTCGCATGATTTTTCCCCATTCTTTAGGACCCCGTATAGAGTGATCGATCTACTATGAAGATTGGGTGTTTGCATGAGAAAGTAGGTAGCTATAAAATATTTTTTATTCTCCTCTTCTAATATACTATCCTACCATACCCCAAAGGACCTCAGCTCTATCGTGAGGCTAAATATAGAGTTTGAAATTTTACTAAAAAGAGGATATGTTCTTTGAATAATGTCTTTTAGTGTGATTAGACTTTTAAGAATAATTTTGCCTTTTGTATCATTTCATTTTATTTAAATTATTTAAATTTTAACCTTTTATGGAATTTTAAGATTCCTCCTCCATATGGATTTGGAATGACCAATGATGAGATATGTAGTGATACACATGAATGAGTTGTAGGCTAAGGCTAAAAGAAGCTAAATATCCAAATACAAAGACTACCTAGGAGACTTAGGCTCAATAATGAACTAACATGTGATCTCAAGTTTTAATTGTGTATATGATTAGTTTTAAAAAAGAGAATAAGTGAAAAAAGAGATCCAAAAAGTGGACTGGTATAAGGAGATAATAAGTAATATTGTTTGCTAACTGATTAAGTGGTAAAAGGGAAAAAATGACCAAAGGGGATAGGATTTATATAACCAAGTCACAATGATAATTAACTATGAAAAATGAAGATAAGAAAGCAAATAATCATAAAGAGGAAATAAAAGAGTTTTGAGAAAAACTCAAGAAATAGAGAGAAATCAATGATAAAGAAAGATAATCATATGATAAATATAAATGATAATATAAGCAAGAAATCACCATAAACGATAAGGAAAAATTTGACACATTGTCAAATGATATAATAGATAGATAAAGATAAGATTAGAGCACATGTCTAACCTAAATGAAAATATGAAATAACCATGCACGTGCTCATAAATATTGATGAATCTATCCACACACATCATCTGATACATCATATAAAGATGAACTACTACTAATGTCTTAATAATAGATAATGAATATTGAAAAAATACTTCTATTCTAATCTCCTCCATAGAACAATTAGGAATGCTCAAAGGATCATGATAAGGAGGGAAATTAGGTAAGAGATGGTTAGGAGAATGCATGAGGGTAGGCTCGATGGGAGATACTATAATCACTGGTAGAGAAGGGTCCATGAGTGAAGGAATCATGAGTAAAGGTATAAAAGGTAGTGAAGGGACCATAGGAGGTAATGGAACCATAGGATGTAGATACATGGAAGAATAAGGAGCCTTATTAAAGGAATAACCTATGGGAGGAGTGGTAGAAGGTCTAAGAATGGCTATAAGGTGATCCTTAAGATTTTGGTTAAGGATGTGACAATGATCAGTATGATGGGTGGCATATAGATGTCATAGATAATATAACTTGCCATACTTGGGTAGATATTTAGGAATTACATTTGAGGGATGTATGCTTTGTCTGATGATGGGGAAGAAGGATGCAAGGTATCAATATATTTACACAACTTATGACAATGGGTGGAAGAATGATTATCTATCTTATGGAAGCAATAAATATGATTGTGAGTGGTTTTAGTAGAAGCACTTGTAGAAAAAGGTGAAATATAAGTGGGATAAGATGAATAACAATCATTGACCCATTTGGTGGGTAGAGGAGCCATCTTGGGCAAGGGAAGAAAACCATCACGAAGGGAGGGTGATGATGAGGAATGAATAATACTAGGCTTACTGAAAGGATTAATGTAGTTAGAAATAGGGGTAGGCTCAATAATAGTAGGAGTAGAAATAGGCTCAACTATAGCTAGAGTGGGAAGAGGCTCAATTATAGTGGGATATAATAAGGGAGGAGTAGGATATACATAAGGTCTAAAGAGAGTTGTCATAATCTCAGTGGTAAACTAGTTACGAGGGTCAGGGTACCTAACAAAGTGGTAATGCCAAATCATAGCATGATCCATGATCATAGTCCTATGTGTCTCCTCAAAAACTAGAGGTGTTGTTCCCATCTTTACCTTATGATAAAGGGGAAAAATACAAAAATCATGAACAATAAGTGAAGTAAAATGATGAGATGTACTAAAAGACTCAAGTAAAGAAGAATGATACCAGATAATCTTAACATCATGAGCCTATACAAAACCACCTAATAATGGATCATGTAAGTAATAAACATCATTATAATCCAAGGTGTGAAGTCCAATGACATAAGTAGGGATGACCTTATTATCCAATGAAGTATGGTGAATAGAATGCCTAGTCTTGGTCAAGACTATAAGAATGTCATCACAAAGAGACTTACAAGATTAAGGTTACAAGGAAGTAGGAAGATACAAGATGAGACGAGGTTAGAGATTATAAGTTTTTATCTTTAAATTAATCTCATCAGGTTTATCATCATCATAATCTAAGAGGTTAGGAGGAATGTTACCAATGAGCTTGAGATGCCCATTGTAACCTTAGGTTGAATTAATAAGAAATTTGAAATGTTGAGACTCATGGGATGGAACACTAGGCAAAGGCTCAAGAGTAATAATCATGAGGACATCATGATCTTGGAATTATTCAAAATTCCAAGGGTTAGTGTCACCTTGAATCCTATAAATGGCTCCATTATGAGGAAATTTAATGCATTGGCAGGTGGAAGAAGTAATAGCTCTCATGCGGTGAGTTCATGGCCTACTAAGAAAGATTTTATAAGAAAGGGGGAAGTTAAATATCATCATCTTAACATAGATGGTGATAGGTGGGATGATAATGGGAAGCCACATACAACCTACATGAGGAATTTTCCTTCTATCATATCCATGGCATGTGCTACTTGTAGATTTTAAGATTGTATTCTAAATATCTAAGAGTCTTAATTAAGTTGAGAGAAGCAAAAAAAGTGTCAGAACATTTTTCAATCAATGCATGGTTAACTTGGATATCACTTATTTGGATGTTAATAAATAAGGGAGGATCATCTGCATAAAGCAAAATCTTGTCAAGAATCATAGAATTTATTGGAATCTTTAAGGAAAGAGAAGTGTTTATAGTTTTGTCAATGTTGATAAACATCTCTTCACATTATTGTAATATACTATCTTTGAAACTAGATAAATCTTCCTCCCATCCTACTAGATGAGGATGAGGGACATTCATCTCAAATAATAGTTTCATAAGATGGTTTCTATGATAGGAAGAAGTCATCATAAGTTCAAGGAATGGAATTTGGGATGGGAGATTAGTGAGCTCCACAATGGGATTCCACTCATCATAACCCATAAGAATGTTGTTAAATATAGGTTCATAATGGATAAAGAGCTCCTCATAAGGATAATCCAAAAAACATTGGAATTTTGGTTGATAAGAATGAGAAGAACATCTAGAACAAGGTTGTAAATCATGTTGTGATTATGAAGTAGATAGTTCAAGTTGATTTTAAGAATTGGTAGAAGTGTTAGTAGAATCTTAATTATCATTAGTATTGGAAGATGATGGAAGAATGGTATAAATAGAATGGGAAGTGTTATCCAAGGGAGAATCATAAAATGGATCATCAAAATTAATATGTTCATCTTGCCCCAACTCATTTAAATGAGTTGGAAAAAAATCATGGATAACACGTATGCTCTAGATGAAATAGTAGTGTAGATAGGTTGGGAATAAATGAAATCCACCACCCTTCACATATTAGTCATGATAACCACATTCTCTTTAAGAGTTGGTTTAAAAAGACTTTCAACATTGTTGGTGGAAGGGTTTGGCTTGTATTTGTTGTCTTGAATCGGTTGGTTAGTAGGGAAAGGGTGTTTATAGATAGCCAAATGAGCATTTTTTTGATTCAAGGATTGAGTTTTGTCATGTTTTTTATAAGCATTGAAAGAAATTTCATAATATTTTTAGCACTTTTAAATGATGAAATCATGATAAAAATTAGGACCAAGAATAAAATCCATAGATAAATTATGAAGTTGTCTACAAGTCTCATGAGAATGACCCCAACTAGCATGAAACCAACAAAACTTGTTAGGATCATACCAAGATTTCATAGGATGAGTGTGGTCAAGCTCTCATAGAGGAGGCCTGCATAGATGCTTAATAAATTTAGTTGAGGATAAAGGTTTATGAATTTTGATGTTTTTTCATGAAGATAAATGAGGATTAGCATATTGTTGAGAAGGGGGGGGGGCTAGTTTTGAAGAAGGGATAAGAATGATATCCTGAACATTATAAATGGTGTCAAAAGAATCTATAACACCATCATTGATAATATTATGGTTTTTATTATTTAGTGAGAGATGAGGACCCACATAAGGTTGGGGTGGCTAGAATTGATTCATAAGGAAATATTATCATTTAGATTTTTCAATAGCC
This sequence comes from Torreya grandis, assembly GCA_037957365.1. Taxonomy (NCBI): domain Eukaryota; kingdom Viridiplantae; phylum Streptophyta; class Pinopsida; order Cupressales; family Taxaceae; genus Torreya; species Torreya grandis. The sequence continues at coordinate 483,703 of JARHVA010004308.1, forward strand.
TCCTCCAATGTACATGAAGAGAGAGTACAGACCTGATATTGAAGCTTAGGAAAAAGAGTATTGGTAAAGATATGGAAAAGATTATCATTGGCCATGTCATGTTCACATTTATTTGACAAAGTCTTCCATATTTTAACAAAGGCTTGAGTGGTTTCATTTTAATTTTGTTTTAAATTTATGAAATGAGCCAAAGTGTTTCTAGGAAGATCATTAGTTTGGAATTCTTGCACTAAAGAAATCACTAAATCCTCCAAACTAGTAATGGAATGTTGTCTAATTTGATTATACCAATCCAAGGCATTACCTATGAGGGTTTTTTCAAAGATTTTGGTAGTAGAAAATGTGTTTAATTTGACCCAATCCTTATAAATATTTCCAAATTTCTTAAGATAAAGGGTGGGATCAGTTGATCTATTATAAGAAATTGTAGGTGTTGTACCTACTATGTCAATGTTAACAATTTGAGTAGTAAGAGGTTCATTTTGTAGACCCTTGATGGTTTTGTTGATTAAAGTAGGTTGAGGAATAATATTTACTTAAGAACTCAAAGAGGAAGAGGGGGAATATTTTGGTTATGTGTGTCCCAAGCCATTGGTTATAGATGATATTGAAGGTGAATAAGGTGGTTTTGCATTCTCATCATTTGATTTGTGTTATGAGCTTGAAATATATTCATTTTATTGAGAGTTTGAAAAAAAAATTATGTGTTTAATTAACATTAGTATAATCATTAATGTTGGCATTATTATTAGTTTTAGTGTCTTGGGTACCACTATTGGTGTTGATAAGAGCTTGAGAAGAATAATGAGAGTGTGATGCACTAGTGGTAAGATTTTGTTGTGTAGAAAAATATGGACTAGTGAATGGTTGAGAAGAAGAACTATAATAATGATTGTCTTGGGTAGCAAACTAAGCACTATTGTATGGATTAAAGATAGTGGATCTTAAGAGAGGCCCACTAGGTGTAAAACCTACCATGTTAATTGATAGACTAGGCATGGAGGTGGAAGAATTTAGAGAATAAGAGGTCATGGTATGAAAAGGGGTCATAATCAAAGGAAGAGGTTGAGAAATAAAGAAATTGGTACCCCCAAATCCAATTGAGAATGTAGGAGTAGGTGAATGAGGCACTTCAACATGACCACTAATCATAAGATTGTAAATTGTAGAAGGATATTTTCCTTAATGTTGAAGATATTTGGAGATAAAATAGAGAATTTTGGGAGTACACGAGGATTATGTTGTGAAGATATATTAGGAGGGGTCCCATAGTTCATTATACAAGTGACAATATGAATGTTACTAGCATCTAAGAGAGGAACCATATTCTATCTATGGGAGACCCTATGAGGATTGGTAAGATTCATCATGTTTATTGACTATAACTGAGTGTCACTATCGAGGAGAAATTTCATGATGAAGGGAAAGGAAGAGAGATGAGAAATCAAAGAACTAGGAAGTGAATAAAATAGTAAAGGGTAGATTGGGTGAACCTAGTAAAGAAATAAGGACTTCAAAACTATATAGGCTCAATTGAGTTGATCTAGTATAGTGCATGTAGACTTGAGAAAGAGTTAAAAGGGGATATATATATAGTATAAGGTCAACTAGGTCAATCTTATACAATGTACAAAGGTTAAAAAGGTATAGGGTTAACTAGGTTGACCTAATACAATATATAGGAAGGAAAATAAAGTTGATAACAAGTTATGAACTGAAAAAATAAAATTTTTGCAACTAATCTAGGAAACTAAAAGATGAAGGGAAATTAAAAAGCAATTGGATCAATGTTGGCCAATCCAATTGAAGTACAAAATATAAAACCTTGCACTAATGCTAGTTAATGCAAGTTTTTTCACACATAATTAAACAAAGAGAAAACAATTAACTTGGAAAGTAAAGAGCTAACTAATTGGTCAACCTAAGATGTTTTATTAGATTATTAAGAATGTGATTTTAAAGGTGACGGGAAGTTGGCTATAAAGCAAGGAACTAGATAGAAATCTAAGGATGGTTTTAGGTAGTTTGGGTTGAAAGGGACTATAGTGGTAATGATATAGGATTGGTATTGGGGCCTACCCCCTCAATTCACATACTACATTGATAAGGGTGTTGGGTACTTAGCTAGAACATACCATTAACCATGATGTATATCTGACTATAGTAACTAGTTAGTTTCCCCCTTGGTGATGAAATCTAAGTAGGTTGGCCTTGGGTAGACAAATGTTAAAGTGCTTGTTTATATTATGTGATTTAGATGTATGTACATAAAATATAAATAGTGAAACTAAATGGTTAATTAAAAACCCCCTAATTAGACTATGTGAACTATTCCAAGCATGCAAGTAATAAGAAAAGAAAGGTTTGGACTAATTACTAGCATATAGAGATTAATTTAAACTTGAAACAAGGTATATTTTTGACACTATATGCACAAAATATAGAACATGTTTAATAGGGTCAAACCTATACTACAAAATCAAGGTCTAAAAATGAACAAGGTTGGTTAGGGTCAACCTAGTTATTTAGACAATACATAGAACACAAAACTGGGTTGATAGGGTCGATCCAGTTGATTGTGTAGGGGAAGTTTTGAAGAATACAAACTATGAAAGGAAAGATAGAAAAGAAAGAGGTAGAGAGATATAAATGAACGTTGGTGGATTAGAGATGTTGAGAATGAAGATTTCTAGTCAATGACCTTGTAATATGGTTTAAAACTTTGCTAACAAGGTTGACTAGGTTAATTAAGCTTTGCAAATTCTTGTTATTGAGTGCCTAAAATGTATAGGTGTTAAGCATGAGATATAATAAGAGGGGGGGTGAATCAGTATATCATTTATCTTATAAAACTTTCCTTTAACCAAATTCCACTTAATCAAACATTCAAGATATGTAATAAAACTCAAACAATAAACACCACACAAGATAGAGAGAGACACCAGATATAATGTGGAAACCCAATGTGGGAAAAACCATGGAGAAAAATCTCAAGTATATGAATGAGCACCAACCCAAAAAATATTTGCAAGCCAAGCTTGCAGGAGCACCAACCCCTTTTCTAAGCACCAACCCAATACCTATTCATGAGCACCAACCCACAGGAGCACCACACCCCATTTTTGAGCACCAACCCAGCTACTATTCGTGAGCACCAACCCATAGGAGCACCAACCCCTTTGTTTATACCACACACCTATCTCTCAATGTTTCTATCTCAACAAATGATAGATCAATACATCTCTTTTCTCTCTCTCACCTTTGCTCTTATAATCTAGATATAACAAATACAAATCATATTCATCTCTCACAATTTCTCTTCTAAGCTAGATATTACAATAGCAAATCAACCTATATCTCTCATATATACAAATGGCTTCTCAAGCCTTTATTTATAGCTTTCTAAATGACCTTTGGCCTTCCCCCTTTGTGACCCTTTAATCCTCCTAGAAAATGGAGCCAAACTTGTATGACTCTTCGTATTCAAGCCTTTAAAAAGTCATGTGGTGACCCTTCATGATCAAAAACGTCTTTCCCTCTTTTGTCCTCATCTTGGTGACTTTTTGTATTCCTTAAAGTGTCCCTTCATGAGAAATTGCACCCATCCTCTTTTTTCTTCACTTGGTGATTCTTGGAATTCCCTAAGATGACTCTTCATGTGAAAATGTGTCCCATCCTTCTTTCGTCTTTATCCCATGGATCTTTGACTCCTCCATGGGCCCTTCTTTTGTCTCATATGCAACCAAAAATATATTTGTTAATATTAAATAAATATTAACTCATATTAGCCAAGATATATTTGTTACAAACAACATTAAATGCAATGGGGCCTTTATCACCAATAATGCTAAATCTTTGGCATCAATGACAATATTTACAACAATCTCCCCCATTGTCATTGATGGCAACCTCAATCCTAAAACTACCACATCCTATCACCTGCACATACTATCATCTAAAAACATATAGTAACTCGCCCTTATTGTAACAACCTATACCTGTTCCCTATACCTATTTTTTGCACCTATACCTATACCTATTATTCTCCCCCTTTGACATCAATGGAAAAGGGCCTACCTAGAGCTAACACTTAACTCCCCCTTAATTGATGATGAACATCAATGGTAGGAAGTAATAGAAATTATTCCCAACTCTTCTCGTAGATCTTTGAATGTGTCCTTTGATCATGCCTTTGAGAAGATATATGACAATACATATACATTATTCGTTATCCTTTGAGCATATGCAATCAACTCATTTGAAACATTTCTTCTAATCTCACAACCTTCAGCATGAAACCTTAATGTGTATCCTTGATCACATATTTGACTAACACTCAATAGATTATGCTTAAGACCTTTTACATATAAAACATTCTTAGTCTTAGTTCTACCATAATCCAAACTTAAAGTACCTTTTTTGGCTATCCTGGCAGTGGTTTTATCTCTAAATTTCACTGTACCACCATTGATTTTCTTTATAGTTGTGAACTTACTTTTATCACCTGTCATATGCCTCGAACATCCACTATCAATTAACCATGGCTAATCTTAACCTCTTACATGCAGAGCTATCTAAACCATCATAGAATCTTTAGGTTTTTTTTTCTGCTATGAACATGTTTGAACCTTCTTCTTAATGAATGGAGCTTTGAAACTCTAATCCTTCTTAACTGACTCAAACATGCTTCTAAAATACCGAGCTATGTGTCTGAAGTTGTTGCACTTGTAGCAAACTATGGTATCTTCATCAAAGCTTGATAGAGGAGCAAAATAGCTATGGCTTCTGCTTGACTCTCCTTGACTTTCCTTCTCCTTATTTTTGAAATTGTTAGCTTTTTTTCTACATTCTAATTTCTTGTGACCATATCCATTACAATAAAAACAATAGCCATAAAAATAAGACATGTATGTATATCTCTAACTTGATTGTCTTTTGTAGCTTTGTTCTCTCCAGCCATCTCTATTTGAAATGTCCTCTATATTTTTCACTTTTCCCCTTTTTGTTTCCTCTTTTGTAAGAGCTTAAGCATATCTCTTTTTCTTTTCAAATCTGATCCCTGTCTTATCTAAATTTGCTTTTTAACTTTCCAATATCTTATTCAGCATGTTAGTGCTATCTTCAAATTTTGAATCACTGATTAATTTATCACTGATTGCTTTCTTAATATCTTTTTTTAAAGAGGCAACTTCAATAACATACCTTTGACATTATTTTCTTGCTATTCACAACTATGTTGTGAGGTCTTCTTCATTCTTCTTGGCTTCTTCAAAGTGTGCTTGTAGATCTTCAATCATTTCCTTTGACTCTTGTTCATTTTTCTTGATCTAGTGCTTTAATATTTGATTCTTCTTCTAAATAGCTTTTAACTCTTCTAAGGAACAAATGAGCTCTCCTTCCATATTCACTTCAGCTTCCTCTTCTTCTTCTTCTTGATCATCTTCATGTATGGCCATGAATAGAATCTCTTCTTCTTCTTTAGAATCATTGACTCCACTATCTTCACTTGAGCTAGGATCCCTAGAATACAGGCTCTTTTTCTTGAATCCCTTCTTAGATTTGCCTTTGAAATTCTTCTTGTATGTAGGATTTTCTTCTTCATCATCATTAATCTTATCTGGGCATCTAGCTAAAAAATGTCCAATATTTCCACAATTAAAACATTTAAAAGGTAATTTTCCTTGATATTTACCTATTCCTCTTTTTAGCTTGTGAATGAAAAGTGCTCCATTGTCATCTTCATCATCACTGGAACTATCACTTGATTCTTGAATCTTAGCTTTCTCCTTCTTTGATGTCTAGAAAGCCACTTCTCTCTTTGAGGTTTTATCTTGTTCTATCCACATTTCATATGCTATGAGAATACCATGAAGCTCATCCATCTTTAGTTTGGCTAAATTCTTCATCTCCTCAATTGCCGAAACCTTTGCATCATATCTCATTAGTAGAGATCTCAAAACCTTTTGCACCACCATTGACTCATCCAATGTTTCTCCAAGACCTTGAATCTAATTTATGATTTGATCAACTCACAAAAGATAACTTGCTATATCTTCTTCTTCTTCCATCTTAAAACTTTCAAATTGCCTTCTAAAAGTTTGTAGCTTAGCTTGCTAAACCTTTCCATCACCTTTGTGTTGACCAATTTTTTTCCCACAAGCAAAATTTTTGGTCACCTTCTTACCTCGCTATTCAAAGCCAATCATTTCGGGTTGCTCAATTTCAATGACATATTTTCTTTGGCCTAGTTCATTGCCATGGTTCTTCATCTTCGTTCATTCATCTTCAAGTTCAACCACCTTATTTCAAGCTTTGTTTTAGTGGCTTGGTTCTTTGGTTCAGCACTTAGTTCTCATTGGTTCTCCATTGGTTCATCACTTGAGCTATCAGCCTAATTCTTTAGTCGGCTCATTGGTAGATTTGGCGCATAAATGGTTTATGCCCAGTTGGCCAATAGGCAGTCTAATGTTCAAATGTCCTAGTGGAGGGCAGTCATTTCAATAAAAGGACTAGATAAGTCCCAACATTATATAAGTTTAAACTAGTTCAGACTTGTTCAAACTTTAAGCCCCAAATTCCTTCAAAATTTTTGCCCAAAGGAATTCCTTCAGACAAAAAGTCTGAAGGAATTTAGGCACACTTCAATGCAAAGGCCTGACCAGGCAGAATTTTTGTGGACTTTTTGTCTGTGGGAAAATGTCCACAGACAAAAGTCTATGGAAAACACAGAGGCAAATGGAACCCGAGAAAGTTATCCATGGGGACCTAGGGAGAATTCCAAAGCAATCAAAAGACCTACCGAAGGACCCTGAAGGGCAGATGCCCTTGTGGGGGTCTTCTGGCCCAAATTCAAAAGGGTACTAAGCAAGTCAGAGGGGTGCCTAGAAAAAAGCAAAGGAAAGGATGCTGAAGAAGCCATGAAGACCTGATGATGTTGTGATGGGGATGGTGACATGCCGGAAGCTATCAAGTTTAACAAAAGAAGTTAGTCATTGGTTTGCAAGACATGACGGTCACATGGACATCAACTTTCATGAAATGAAATGGCCATTTGTTTCTTAATGAAGAGAGTGCTAACTAAAGGGGTCAAGATGTAGTGACCTGCCAGAATGTTTGCCCAAAGGGGCTGAATGAGCCAGATGAGACAAAGATGAGAAAAGACAAGAATGACAGGGATAGGAAAGAGACAAAGTGGTCTAGATGGCAAATGGAAAGTGATTTATTACCTAATTAATACCCAAATGGCATAAATAATGAACAACATGGCCCATGCATTTAAAAGGGGACAAATTTCAATCTATTTGTAGAAAAAGAGGGTGTCATCTGTGTTTCCACATTAATGCTTAAATGCCAAAGCCAAATTCAGCAATCATACAACATGGTTCTAGTAGGCCTCTTCTAGGAAGATGACATCGGCCACATTGTTTTCTTCTTCCCAATGAGATGATGCAATAAGCCACTTGTAAAAGGAGTGGCAATGGGCATCCTTATTTTCTCTTATATATGGCAGACTTGTCATTTTGTAAATAATCTTTCACTTTTGTTAGGCATAGCCCTCGCAAAAATTTTCACCTAAATCAATAAACGTAGTTTTACCTCCATCTTGGATAGAATTTTTTGTGTATGTCTTGAGTGTTGTTTGTGTTCATTCATTATTTCTTGATGCTCTCATAGGTTCAACACCAGCATACCTATTGTCTACAAGGTGCCATCTTTGTAGCTGATAGGAGAAGAGCAGTATTTGGAAGTGCAGGAGCAAAAGAAGTTACTTACATTGTGTATTTCATAGCACCTTGGTGGATCTCTATTTTTATGTTTTCATGAAAGCCTCCCTGCCAGTTTCTTATATCCTGGTCCTTCTACCAAATGTGAAGTGTATGTGTGTGTTTTTCTAGTTTTAAGAGTGGATGTGGAAGGTTGACCTTATTTTTGGTGCATTACCTCTTTAGAGTAGTTTTTTCAGCATCTCTTTCTCTTTTCATCCCCCCCATTATATCTATATATATGTGTGTGTGTGTGTGTGTGTGTGTGTTTTACACTTACTGGAACAAAAATGATGCATCAAAGGGAGCTAGCCCTTATCTAGAGACTCTCCACTCCAACTTCACCAGTCTCATAGGTGAGAGGGGAGTTTCCATGTTGTAAGGAGGAGGCAGGAGCTTGACTTCCTGCCACTGGGTGTATTTTCTTGTGTCAATAGTTCTAGCACGCCTAGTGGGACACAGCTTGATAACTCAATTTTGGTTCTATTACAACAAATTGGTATTTTTAGCATCTGGTGACACTGAGTTAAATCTGCTGATTAAGTAGCCTGATGCCATCAAAAATCATTTCTTGTATGTATATTTCCTTTGCTCAAAATCATGTGTCTTATTTTCCTTCATATGAATATAATCAAGCTCTAGATATTTATGTAATCCCCTCAAGTAGCTCTCCTAGTTGCCCTGTAATGATAAGGGAAGTGGCCTTGGAATTGGAGATTAATAGGTTGGAAGAGTAGTACAGATATTAGCATGAGCTGATGTATAAAGAGGATTGCTTGTTTAGGCAAGCACAAGCCTTGCAATCCATGGAGGAGGCAACAAAATGGAGAAATCCATTTATTCAAGGCAGTCAGCCTTATGTGCCCCTTCCTAATCTAAATAAAATCCCCTCTTTTACACCAAATCCTTTCTATCAAATTTCACTTGCTCACTCCAGCTCATCAAATGCTTTTGCTCTCAATCCCATGCACCTGGCTTTCCAACACAAGAAGACATCAGAAGAACCTCCCATGGAGATGAACCTTCTAAATTCCTTATACTATGAATCTTCCATTGAGGTAAATACCACCAGCTAGCACATCCCTCTTCTAAAGACTCCTCCAACACACCAACAGTCTTTTCCTTGCATTCCCCAACCTCCCCAAGTCCTTCAGCATAATGCACAGATTCTGAGTTGGAGGAAGGAATGCCAGGAACTAGCTCTGAGCTTTGGAGAGGATCATGCTGGTGACCTCCAAGAAAGAATCTTTTAGGACAACCTAACCAAGCAAATTAAAGATTTAGAGGCTAGGGTGAAGCTGCTTCTCGAAAGAGAGTTAAATTTTCTAGACCTTGTGGAAGAGCGCCAGGACCTTGGAGAAAACAAAATTGCTGCCTGTTCACAGGAGCAAAATCCCAATTCTGAGATCTTGAACTGGGGAAGAATAGTAGAATCATGGGGCAAAAGGGAAGAAGAGAAGCAAGTTTTTTCTCAAAACCTTGAAGAAGATAAGGCTGCCCCTACTCATGATGATGCTGGTGACCTCCAAGAAAGGTGTTTCTAAGAAGATCTAGCCAGGAGAATTGTGGAGTTGGAATTTAGAGAGAAATTCTTTAGCAAATGTGTGATGGATGGTTCAAACCAAATAGCACATTCCATGTCTAAACACACCCCACCTACATATTTCCAAGAGAGATATCAAGTTGTACCTGATATTGATGAAGTGACGATCAAATGGAAGGAGGAGAATCATTCAATTCTAGCTCAAGGACTGCTTCCTCTTCCACATGTTTTCTCCACTTTGCCCCTTCTCAAGGAAGAATTTATTCTACAGGAGGCAAGTGAGGAGCAAAAGATCCAATCTACAGTTCCCCAAGAGGCTATCATGAGCAACAACGAAGGTGGAATCATCATTGATGCTCCTTGTGAAGACCTTATCATCAAAGGAGAAGATTCAAGTCTTGCATATATGCAGATGTTCCAGCAATATGAGGAGGAACAAAAGCATGTTGAGTTCTCTTCCCCTCTATTTGATAAACTTCCTTGCTATTTTGATGATGAGGTTGACTACACTAAGGACCCTGAGTTAGAGGAGGATCAGGAGGATATTTTTGAAAATCTAGAAATTTTGATCAGCAAAGAGGAAAAGGAGAGGTCTGTCTTCGTAGAGGAATGCTTTGAAGAAGAGAGCTTTAAACAGAGAGGTGATGTTCTATGGGATGAGAAATCATTTTTTAAGTCCATTTTAGACATCACCATAGTCACCCTTCTTCAAGAAGGCCAAAAAGAAGTAGAGGATGAGTCCAACAAGATATTTAATGAGGTAGAAGGAAACAAGTCAAACCATGAGGCATTGTAGAGGGAATGTGCATATCAAAGGGCTTATGGTGATGAGCCAGTAGCCATAGATTTCTTAGTGTGGAGCACCAATATAAGGGACCAACATTCAATAGGCTTCCAAGGACAAGTAGAGTATATATACATCAAAATCATGTTCAATTTTGATCCACTTGAATACAAGCCAACTCAGGTGACAAGCAAGAGGAGCAGGTCACCAAATCTTTTTTTCATTCATCTACTTGCCTGGCACCATAAGTCCTTTTGCCAGGAAGGGGACTTAAGAAATTTTCCCTTCAATCTAGGAGGGAGGTGAGAATACCTAGTTAGTTATATATAACAGTTTTATTTTAGTTGTCTTTCCTATTTTCCCTCAGTGCAATTTGCACAGGTAGTGTTTTTTAGCCTTGTGTGTTTCCCTTTGCATGTGGGGTAAGCTTCGTATTTGCTTCTCGAATATTTTGGGGCTATTGATTAACTTTTCATGGCTGCATCTAACTCTGTGCCCAATGGATTTCCAAGGCAACTGGGCTTTCAAGCATAGTAGGCATGCTTCCCCTATGAGTCACCATCTGTTGACCAATTTTTTTCCCATAAGAAATTTTTTTGGTCACCTTCTTACCTCGCTATTCAAAGCCAGTCATTTTGGGTTGCTCAAGTTCAATGACATATTTTATTTGGCCTAGTTCATTGCCATGGTTCTTCAGCTTGGTTCATTCATCTTCAAGTTCAACTGCCTTGTTTTGAGCTTTGTTTCAGTGGCCTAGTCCTTTGGTTCAGTGCCTAGTTTTCATTGGTTCTCCATTGGTTCCTCACTTGAGCTATTAGCCTAATTTGTTAGTCAGCTTGTTGGTAGGTTTGGTGCACAAATGGTTTATGCCCAGTTGGCCATGTAGTCTAATGTTCAAATGCCCTAGCAGAGGGTAGTCATTTCAATAAAAGGACTAGGTAAGTCCCAACATTATATAACTGGTTCAGACTTGTTTAAACTTTAAGCCCTGAATTCCTTCAGACTTTTTGCTCGAAGGAATTCCTTCAAACAAAAAGTCTAAAGGAATTCAGGTGCACTTCAATGTAAAGGCTAGGCCAAGCAGAATTTCCATGGACTTTTTGTCCACGGGAAAATGTCTATGGACAAAAGTCTGTAGAAAACACAGAGGCAAATGAAACTCAGGAAAGTTATCCGTGGGGACCCAGGGAGAATTCCAAAGCAATCAAAAGACCCACTGAAGGACCCCGAAGGGTAGATGCCCTTATGGGGGACTTCTGGCCCAAATTTAAAGGGGCACTAAGTAAGTCAGAGGGGTGCTTAGAAAAAAGTAAATACAAGGATGCCAAAGAAGCCATGAAGACTCGATGATGTTATGACGGGGACGGTGACGTCCCAAAAGCCATCAAGTTTAATAGAAGAAGTTAGCCATCAGTTTGCAAGACATGATGGTCACGTGGACATCAACTTTCATGAAATGAAATGGCCATTTGTTTTTTAATGAAGAGAGAACTAACCAAAGGGGTCAAGATGTAGTGACCCACTAGAATGTTTGCCGAAAGGGGCCGAATGAGCCAGATGAGACAAAGTTGAGAAAAGACAAGAATGATAGGGATAGGAAAGAGACAAAGTGGTCTAGATGGTAAATGGAAGGTGATTTATTGCCTGATTAATCCCCAAATGGTGCAAATAGTGAACAACATGGCCTGTGCATTTAAAAGGAGACAAATTTCAATCTATTTGAAAAAAAAGAGGGTGTCGTCTATGTTTCCAAATTAATGCTCGAACGCCAAAGTCAAATTTGATGATCATACAACATGGTTCCAGTAGGCCTCTTCTATAAAGATGACATTGGCCACAGTGTTTTCTTCTTCCCAATGGATGACACGATAAGCCACTTGTAAAAGGAGCACTAATGGGCCTCCTTGTTTTCTCTTATATATGGAAAACTTGTCATTTTGTAAATAATCTTTCACTTTTGTAAGGTGTAGCCCTGGCAAAATTTTTCACCTGAATCAATAAACGCAGTTTTACCTCCATCTTGGATAGACTTTTTTGAGTATGTCTTGAGTGTTGTTTGTGTTCAGTCATTATTTCTTGATGCTCTCATAGGTTCAACACTAGCATACCTATTATCTACAAGGTGCCATCTCTACAACTGATAGGAGAAGAGCAATATTTGTAAGTGCAAGAGTAAAAGAAGTTACTATGTGCATATCACAACACCTTGGTGGATCTTTATTTCTATGTTTTCATAAAAGCCTCCCTGCCAGTTTCTTGTAGCCTGGTCCTTCTACCAAATGTGAAGTGTATGTGTGTGTTTGTCTGGTTTTAAGAGTGGATGTGGAAGGTTGACCTTATTTTTGGTGCATCACCTCTTTAGAGTAGTTTTTTTTCAGCATCTCTTTCTCTTTTCATCCTGCACATTATATCTATCTATATATGTGTGTTTTACACTTGTTGGAACAAACATGATGCATCAAAAGGAGCTAGCCCTTATTTAGAGACTCTCCCCTCTAGCTTCATCAGTCCCACAAGCAAGAGGGGAGTTTCCATGTTGCAAGGAGGAGGTAAGAGATCAACTTCCTGCCACTTGGTGCATTTTCCTTCATCAACACTTTATAAATATTCTCAAGTTTTACCCAAGTTTCATGAGTAGATTTACATTACATAACTTTTACAAATTTAGATTCACATAAACCACATAAAATAGAATTTAAAGCTTTAGCTTTACATTCACTTGCCTTCTTTTTTGCTAGAGTAATTGTAAATGTCTATGGCTCTTCATATTCCTCCACCATTACTTTCCATATGTTGAATCCAAAGGCCACCAAATAAACCTTCATTCTCATGCTCCAAAAAGCATAATTCATCCCATCAAACAAAGGTGCCTTGTTTGTAGAAAATCCTTCCTATGACGTAGCCATCATGCTTTCCCGATCTACCTTCAAGCTGTAAAACTTTTTAAAAAGGAACTTTCTCTGATACCAATTGTTAAGCATAAGATATACTAAGAGGGGGGTGAATCAGTATATCATATATCTTATAAAACTTTCCTTTAACCAAATTCCACTTAATCAAACATTCAAGATATATAATAAAAATCAAACAATAAACACCACACAAGATAAAGAGAGACACTAGATATAACATGGAAACCCAATGTAGGAAAAACCATGGAGAACAATCTCAATTATATGAATGAGCACCAACCTAAACAATATTCACAAGCCAAGCTTGTAGGAGCACCAACCCCTTTGCTGAGCACCAACCCAACAACTATTCATGAGCACCAACCCACAAGAGCACCACACCCCTTTGCTGAGCACCAACCCAGCTAATATTCATGAGCACCAACCCACAGGAGCACCAACCCCTTTGCCAAGCACCAACCCAACAAAAATTCATGAGCACCAACCTATAGGAGCACCAACCCCTTTACCGAGCACCAACCCATAGGATCACCAACCCCTTTATGTATACCACACACCTATCTCTCAATGTTGCTATCTCAACGAATGATAGATCAATACAACATCTCTTTCCTCTCTCTCATCTTTTCTCTTCTAAGCTAGATATAACAAATATAAATCATATTCATCTCTCACAATTGCTATTCTAAGCTAGATATTACAATATCAAATCAACCTCTATCTCTCATATATATAAATGGCTTCTCAAGCCTTTATTTATAGCTTTCTAAATGACCTTTGGCCTTCCCCCTTTGTGACCCTTCAATCTTCATGGAAAATGGCACCAAACTTGTATGACCCTTCATATTCAAGACTTTAAAAAGTCATGTGGTGACCCTTCATGATCAACAAATGTCCTTCCCTCTTTTTTCCTCATCTTGGTGACTTTTTGTATTCCTTAAAGTGTCCCTTCATGAGAAATTTCACCCTTCCTCTTTTGTCTTCACTTGGTGACTCTTGGAATTCCCCAAGATGACTCTTCATGGGAAAATTCATCCCATCCTTCTTTTGTCTTTATCCCATGGCTCTTTGACTTCTCCATGGGCCCTTCTTTTGTCTCATATGCAACCAAAAATATATTTGTTAATATTAACTAATATTAGCCATGATATATTTATTACAAACAACATTAAATGCAATGGGGCCTTTATCACCAATAATGTTAAACCTTTGACATCAATGACAATATTTCCAACAGGTTTTAAGGAATACAAACTATGAAAGGAAAGATAGAAAAGAAAGAGATAGAGAGATAGAAATGAACCTTGGTGGATTAGAGATGTTGATAATGAAGATTGCTAGTCAAGAACCTTGTAATATGGTTTAAAACTTTGCTAACAAGGTTGAATGGGTCAATTAAGCTTTGAAAAATCTTGTTATTGAGTGCCTAAAATGTATAAGGTCACTTAAGGTCAACCTAGTAGTTAAATTTGGATGCCTAAAAGTGTATAGGGTCTACTGGGTTGACCTAGTAGTCTAAACTAGAATTTTAGAAACCTATACTAGGTCATTTGAGTCGATCTAATTGCCTATTCTTAGAAACTTGAGCACAAAGATTAGAACTGGGTTGATAGAGTTGATCCAGTATGATAGATATATGATAACAGAATAAAGCTAAAAATAATGAAAAAAAGTGAAATAAATATTGTGAAGGTTAGTTTCACATTGGGTTTACCAGAATGTATGTAAACAAAAATGCATCATGTCTATAAATTGATCCTATTCTAGAGAATATAGAGCATACCTACACATTTGATTGGGAATACATTTATTAAGTAGGAACATGCCCAATATGGGGATCTTCTAGACCCTATTAGGGGATCAATTATCACAATTCACCATGTGTAGGGTTCCAAAGCCTATAATCTAACATAATTATGAAACAACCCTAAAAGAGTCCTAAGGTTTTATATTTTACCTATGCCAATAAATAAGAAAGTAAATATGATCTAGTGCACACCAAATCTTATGGCACAAAGTTAGGGTTAGAAACAAAATAAATAACTAAACTAAACATGCATAGAAGATATATACTCATGTCAATGTATATGGAATCCTAATGCATGGGAAGAGAAGCAAAAATATATTATCTATCTACTTGTACAAAGAAGAAATAAAATTAGGAATACTTACCTTGAAGATAAACCCGTTGAGCCTCAATCTCTCCCTTGGCCAAGGTGCTTCACAAGAGATTATTGTGGTATGTAAATATAATAAATACAAATCAAATCTAGGCTACACAACTTATCTATGTATCCATAAAAATTCTTCACAAGACAAGATCCATATCTCTAAAGAAAGTATAAAACCCTAAGATTTATTACTAAAGTACAATAGTCAATAATTAGATGTTCATTCACACTTATTCTTCTTCATTTTTCTTCTTAAAAATGGTTGAAAATGAGCTTGCATATATATGTGTGTGTATATTTCCCTAAATCCTCTAAAAAATGTCAATTGTATAGCTTCAGCCATAGTTGACCCTGTATGTTTTTGGGGATAATTCACTAGGTCTAAGTTAGGTCAGCCAAAAGTCTAACAAACCCAAAAAGTGAAAAATACCCCTAGACTATACAGGGTCAACCATGGTCAACCTAGTATAGTTGGCAATCCAAAAGGGAATTTAGGAAAGAAAAGGAGGATGAAAAGGTGAAAATGACTAGAATTGTTAGGTTTGAGAAGAATAAGCTTAGGGTTAATGTTTTTAGGATATGAGTATTTAGATTACAAGTGGCAAAAGGGACAATAATATTATGAAGCATTGATGGTATGCCCCACCCTTTCCCAGTACATCCCTTAAGGCATGTAATCAGAGAGATTGAGACTCGATGGGTTCTTACAGGATAAAAAGTGTAAGTAATCAATAAAAGTTTGAAAATATTATGTGTATACAATCACCAATGGATAAGTGAACATGTCTTGAGTAGTAATAGGCATTGAAACCATATTTGAGTTAAAACATTAGTTAGCCCCATTGTAAATGTAGAAATAGTGGTTTTAGTAAATAGAGGTTGAAATAGATATACCATTCCCCCATTAAAAGTATTAGGTTGTAATGTGTTTAGGGGGATGTATTTTGGTATATGGGGATGACCCATGGTTTTAATAGTATGATCAATAGATATACTGACTTCGTCATCTATGATTTTTTTACTTTTTAGTTTCTAATATGGTTTTTAGGATTTCATCAAGATCTTTAGGTTTATGATGAATACACTCTGAAACAATGTAATTGATTTCACTTTATCATGATCTATTTTCTCATGTTCATAGGTTTTATTAGACTCATGGTTTTCATTATTAGAATCTTCATCTATGTTAACCTCATGAGTATATTTTTCATTCCTAATATTGATATAATCATAATACTTAGGTTTACATACCTCATTCATTTGAGACATCTTTGATTGTAGGAGGGGATATTCAATGTGTTCAATAGCCACACCTAACAAGCTAGGGATATGCCTAGGTTGCATAAAAAATTATATAATTAAGAAATGAAAAAGTACATCAATCAAAAACCCTAGTTGTTTAAAAACACTAAGAATTATAAATGTTTACATTCATACAAAGTGGATTCACCAAATTTTTAACCTTAATTTGTATATGGATCTAACTTAGGTAGATAGGGTTAAGAATATATAAATGATAATGCGCAAGGGTTATAATCAAATCTACATTAGGCTAATTAATTGCTAAACTTAGATAAAACATATGTTAAACTTATTAAACTGAGATAGGCTAAAAATAATTATTATAGATATGGAAATGACAAAGAAATATTTTACTTATCCATTTATGATGCTAACATAGTTTTTATCTGAAATACATAGGTATTCTACTAGAAGAGGATTCTGAAATAATCACTAAATAATGGATTGAGTGCATCTGGAACTACTAACAATAACATGAGCCTTGGATGATATAATAAACACTATTATCTAAACTAGATACATGTATCATGTAAAGAATATTTTTTGGGAAAGGATGTGAGCACCTATATTATTCTCATTTTATCTTCACCTTTGATCTAGTGCATGCATTTAGATTTGGGTTATGGACAGTCACTCCTTATCAAGTAGTAAAACCCTAGTTCTTCCTCTTCATAGTGGTTATGCAAAAAATAGGTTAGTGGGAACACAATGTTGATCTACCCCAAAGACTCATCTATAAATTACTAATCCCCAAATATCCAATACTCCTAAGAGGGCCTCAAACTTATGTAGTTTTCTCCTATATGTTAGCTTGTGTCTGAATCATGTAATATGTGGAAAGAAAGTACAATAATTACCAAAGTTTTATCTTGGAAGATATATCTCTTAGATTAATACTATAGTACTTCAAACCTATAGATGTGTCATACATATTATTGATATGGAAATAAGAGAAAATAGGGAATCTTTTCTCAATTGAATGCTTGATAGAATGTTTTCTATAAGTTGCCTTGGCCTCTTTAGGTCTTTTCTAGGTGAGGAATGAACAAAGATTTATTGTCAATATATACCACTCCTATCATGAAATAAATTGCATTAAAGTAATTAGGATGACAATTATGATATGTTTTATTTTAAAATTAGATGAATTTAGGGAACTAGACAACAACATTAGGTTAGGACACTAGTGTCGATACAAGGATTTAGGACTAATGTTTGTGTCCTGGTAGTTAGAAAATAGAGATAGGCTCAAAACTTATTGGGGTATAAGATAATATTATGGTAATAATTATATAAAAAATATAATTTCTATATATTCAACATAAAACTAATCAAACCAAGAGATAATACAGGTGGCATAAGATATATCAGATACAAAACTTTTGAAAGTAGGAAAAGTTTAGAAATAAGAGGAAAAACCAAGGTCTAATTTTTCCAAGTGTAAAAGATTGAGGTATTACATAATTCATAAATATTTTCTACATTGGGTTAAGATGATATAAATTTTAATGAAAACATGTAGGCATTCCCTCTCAATTTATCCTCACTTTTTAAGACTTGTAAGAGGTGAAAGATGCAATTTATATAATCCAAGTAGGGAATTAGGGTAAGAAGTTTAAATTGGATTACATATTATCCTATACCTTTTATATGAGATATCTTCAGATACCTTTCCCACATAATTTTGAGATTATTAAGTTTAAAAAGTACAAGGGAAAGGGTGATATAAAAGAGTAATTAAAGGATTTATTCATCGCTTGTCAAGAGATGGCCTAAAATAGTGGGTATTTGCTTTGATTATCTACCTATAATTTAGTTGGGTAGGATTTATAGTGGTTTCTCCATCTACCTAATAATTTTGTTTATAATTTTAATGATTTTTATAAATGTTTGTGAAACATTTTTCTTGTAACATAGAAAATGAGGTGACTATGGTTGACTTCTGTCATCCCAAATAAAGACGAGGAGACAGTTTTGCTATTTATTTACAATGGTGTTACACATTGAATAGATGATTCCAACATAACCTCCTATATAAAAAATTAGTAACAACATCTACTACCAACTAGTAGATGGACATAGTGTATTATCTCAGACTCCATTATGTAGTTGCATTTTAATAGATTATTTCCAAAATTCTAAAAATTGAGCAAGCCTTCATTAATAAAGGGATAACCAAAATCAGAGCAAAATTTAGATTCAAAATCATATGCAATCTCAATAAAGTACATGTAAAAAACCTATAGCTTTCAGTAGGAACAAAAATATTTTAGGTGATGGTGTAACAAAGTCTAGATACATGCAAAATGGTGAAACAACTGATTTTTCAATTAACCCCACTACGCAGCCACTAAATTTACAGATACCACCTCTAAAAAGAGGTTAATATCAAAAAACATTTTTAGTGACCTTGGTCATCTTATCGAGGCATTTTTATAGAAGCTATTTATGACTAACATGATCATTTGGCTAGTTCTGATACCATTTTTGTAAAACCAAACTAAACCAATTGGTAAAAGGAGAACAAGTTATGTGATTACCATCAAGTTAAAGGTCATTCTATTCATAGGTGTGTGAAACTTAGACACTTAATTCAAGATTAGTTGGACAATGCATAAATAGAGTTAGATAATTTTGTTTAAACATTTAATCAAAAGTTGGGTGTTTACCAAAACCATTTTCCATAGCACAAATTTAATAATTAGAACTAGAATCAATATCAAACAAACAATCAGAACTAAAATTGACTTCTTAACAATCAAAATTAAGGACCAAATTAGTAAAAATAACATACTAATCATAATCAAGTTCAAGACACAAATTATAAATAATTCAACTAAAATAATGTCCCATATGACCACAACAATTTTGTAGGTTACATTAATATCAATCATATATCCATTATCAAAATTGATCCTAAATTGACAACCAATAATACCCCAAATTCACTATCTTCCATTTTAGGACCTCCACCACCATATTTCAGTAATCCTCATTTGGATTTACATGTCATTAATGATTATTAATTACCATTATTTTCCATTTTAGGTCCTTAATCCCCTTCTTATAATTATAGTAACCTCCCTCCAATTTGAGGTTACACAATTACAACTCAATTTTTCAAGCTTATGATCCAAGGTCTCACACCTTATTTTCCCAATAATCCCATTCAATAAAATTTTCCACAAAATACCAAACCAACTAATTATACTAATGAAAAACCATATGATCTATTGCAACAATTACACAAAACACCTTCACATATTTCTAGCTTAGATCTCTTGTGTATCTCTAACATTCAATAGAACATACTATATGAACTTTACATTTAATCCATGTTTTACAAAGACATTGATCCTAATAAATTCTAAGATCTTATGGGTCAATTATCTCTAGTTCAATAACTTACATTTGACCAAAGTGATATGCCATCCCTTGTTCCTCTCCATAATAATCCACTTTACATAGATGTATTTATTTATAGACATAAGATCAAGTGTGTCCATATACATAATGGTTTGGGTCTAAATATTGTATCTTTGAACCTGGTTCAGTATTTGGTACACATTATGGTATATATTTATCCATATATCATTAACATTAAATTATATGACAATTATCAAAGATAATCATAGGGAACCATTTGTTTTCCTATTAGTGTTGGACCTCTAACCCATGATACCTTTTACCATGTTCTCAATGTAGAGTTGGCATACAAACCACTCCTTAGGGGACCTTGGATACATGAAGTAAACATAGTATAAACTCTACATAAACGCATTAAATTCCATGATTCACTATTTGATGTCACCATTATTGGTGATTTAGATCCATATCAATACTTTAAACATCTTTAAGTAGAGTATGGGAGCTATAATTATAAAATTAGCCTAGATCATGTCCCTAAAAAGGATAAAGATATAAATTTTCAACCCCTTAATTAAAATTATGTGTATATAATCACCCTTTAATCTAATTTTTCTAAATCACCTCCTCAAATATCCTCTCATTTTAACATTACAAACTAGGGTTATTGTGATACTAAATTAACAATGCTTTTTATATATCCAAATTTATTAAAACACCTAAATAATATGGTAGGCCCAAAATGAAGGGTGTTAACATGGAATTATGGAAAAAGTATAATTCTCACTAAAATGGACCTATAAATTTTATTAAAACTATTCGCAAGACCAAAAACATCTCAAAGGTGATGATGATTTATAGTTGTATAATGATGACTTTTCCACTTGTTACCAAAGTGAAAAGTGTCTTATTCTAAATAGAATATTGGATAATCATGCTTATAAATGCAAATACTTTGGGGGAAATCAATAAGGTCCTATTGAGACTATATTTGCTACAAAACATAAAGGAACTCAAGGTATTGGATATAACTTTCCTAGGGGTGACCCCTCATATCTTGATATTGATACCACATTATCATCTAATGATGAAGATGTTAGTAGTGACATATATTCATATTTTAACATCTATGATGAGTTATATGATACCAAAGTTTTTAATCCTAATACCATTTATACCATTAATTTTGTTACTTATGTTTCCCCTCTTTTCTTTGATCACCCCCAATTGATCAATTAGGACTAACAAGATTCACATATACCATTGGATGATTTCTAGAAAGAACAGGCAATTTATGGATTCATGGGAATCAAACATGGTTTTCCTATTGGTGATCATAAGTAAGGTTTCACTATTAAATTAGACCATGAATCTTATTTTAGAGATAAGGTGAACTTTATTGGTCATAAAAAAATAAAAATAAAATGAAACATTGAGGTCCCTATGTGAAAACCTCTTTGGGGCACTTTTGGACCATGAAAATAGTAATGAAAAAGATGAGTCCTATGTTGAAACATTATTTCAATTTCCATTAGACAGGAAAATTTTCCCTCTTTTAAATGAATCTTATGGTTACCCTAGTCCTATAATATCATATGGATAAATAATCAACATAAAATATTAGAAAGTATTTAAATAGTTATTTTAAGACATCCTACATTATTTTATTGAGTGGCCTTTACCTACCTTTGGTTATTTAGATTCTTCCTACATGGGTGATCTTGATGATCTAATTGAGCCACAAGATGATAAAAAATATCAATTCACCTCATTAAAAAATATTTTATATGATGGTTCCACATTTATCATGGAAGATACCATAAAAGTAAATATTGGAACACCAGATGATCCTAAATGGATCAAATTTGGAGCATCTCTCACTGAAAAGGAATGTGATATCCTTACTACCCTTCTTTAGGATTTTATTGATATTTTTTTGGTCTTGTTTAGATATTCTTAGCTTTCATTCTTATTTGTTTATAAAATACCTTGTTGTACACCTAGATACCAAGATAATCAAATAAAATATTATTAAAATGCATCTTTCAATTATCATACTAGCCAAAATGGAAATGTAAAAAATATTAGAGGCAAGATGTATTTGTCCCATAGACTATTTAGTATGTATATCCAACATCATCACAGTTAGCAAGAAACCAAAAGGAAGTTGTATATGCATATATTTTATAAATATCAATAAAGCATTCCAAAAATATGATTTTACTTTGCTAAAATTTCATATGATAGTATATTCCACTGCAACATACAATATGTTATCTCTTATGGATGGATTCTTAGGTACAATTAGATAAAAATAAAACTTAAAGATTAAAAAAATAGTATTTAACACTCTATGGGGGACATTTTATTATCAAGTTATCACATTTAGCCTCATTAATTATATTTATACATACCAATGTGCAATGACTATCATATTCCATGGCATGATGGATGATATTTTATAAGACTGTGGATGTCATTATGAGAAAATTAAGACTATATTTGGACATGTAAAAGAATTAGGAATAATATTTGAAAGGATTTATGAATACAAGATGTGTATTAATCCTAATAAGTTTATATTTCACACAAATTCCAAAAGAAATCTTTGTTCCATTATCTCCCACAGGGGCATTAAAGTTGATCCAACGAAGGTTAAGGCCATTACATAAATGCCTTTCCTTATAATATGAAATAGTTCCATAGTTTTCAAGGCATAATTTAATCTAATTTTTTCTTCATTTCAAAATTGGTATATATATGTCATCCTTTCACTCACATTTTGAATAAGGGCACCACATTTTCATGTAACATTGAATTTCAACAAGCATTTGAGAATTTGAAGGATTATTTGTATCCACTTATCTTAGCCCCACCAAAACTTGGGAATCCATTACTCTACATTTTATAAATAGAACATGATTTGGGGGAAACTTCTCATCCAAGGTGATGCTTAGGGGAAAGAAAGAGAAATATATTATGTAATACAAACATTGGTTTTCTATGAACATAATTATACACCAATTTAAAAATCCTACTTAGTAATGGTGTTTGTATCCCAAAAGTTGTGACATTACATGCTTAACAAAAAAACATTGTTATTGACAAATTAGACCCACTTAAGTATTTACTTTTCAAGGACAACTTTAATAGGATGCATTGATGATAGGTTCATTTTCTTTAATGAATTTGAGATCTAATATGTACATCAAAAATTAATTAAGGATAATATACTTGTAGATAAACTCTCCAAATCACCCTTGTCTGATATCAAACCTTTCACTTTTAGTTTCCATGATGAATCAATCTTTAATTTGGATGAAACCTCTTCTAAATTTTATAAATAGACACTATACTTTTATGTTTCCTTTACATATCATGGATAAGGATCTATAATAATATTCACAACACCATAAGAATATATTATTCCCAAATCTTTTTAGATTGGTTTCACTTAAACAAAGAATATAGTAGAATATGAGGCACACATAATAGGGATTCACTGAGTAGCACAATGGAATATTGAACAAGTTTATGTTCATGAGGATTCATAGTTAATTATTAATTTAGTAACATATCAATACCAAAAAATGATTAAAATATTATACCATACAAAATTATGGTGGACAACCTCAAGCAGAACTTTGGTCATATCCAATTTGAGTAGATTCCAAGGTCTAGTAATAAGACAACAGATGTAATGGCAAAAATTCTCTCATCGATAAACATTGTAGAGAATGTCTAAGAATACCAATTCCATAGTGAACATTTTTTGAAACTAGATTATGATCATTCAATATATAATATGGTATGTGATATTGTGAGTCCCAACTGACCTTGGTACCATGATTTATATAACTACCTCCATGGCCACATTATTCCTAAAAATAGTTATCATAACTAAAAAAATCCTTTACTCACAATTCCTCTTGTTATACCTTACTTGGTGCTATACTATCATAGAGGTTATTATAGAACTCTACTTCATTATTTTACCTCAGTAGTATTTGTATTAGTGCTTTAAAAAGTACACAAACATAATTATGGGGCCCACACTATTGGAATGGTATTTAAAAAAACTATTGCATACTAAGTATTATTAGCTCACTATTAAATTTTATGCATACATGTATGTTAATAATTTTGTGACTTTTCAAAAAAAATGCCAACCTCATTCATGATATAGCATGATCACTTCAGCCAATCACTACACCTTGGCCATTATCCACCTGGGTACTTGATCTCATAAGTAAAATGAATCCTATCTATTCATATGTACACAAAAACATCCTCACTTTAACACAATATTCTACTAAGTATTTATAAATAACTCCCCACTTATAAAATCTGAATTTCCAAGTTCATTTTAAACCACCTTATATGTAACAATGGCATACCCTATGATATTATATCCAATATTGAAGTATCATTTCAAAATAAAGATGTACAGGCACTATTTACCTAATATCATATCAAAAAATGGTTTTACACTCATTATTTTATTCAAGGAAATGGCCAAGTTGAGGTGTATAACAATACCATTGTCAAGCAAACAAGCATTTCCAATGAGGCTTTCTGCAAATTCCCTAAAACAGATGCTGAGGAGTAGCAGCTAGAAAAAAGTAGAGATTTTTTTGAATTGGAGCAGATTAAGGGTATCTGGAGGGATGTCCTATTCTGTATTCATGAATACTTCATACTTTATGGAAGAAGCAAATGAGTCCACAAATTTCACTTTGTATTTCTCAATCACTTCAGACACAAAGTAATAATCTCCTTTCCTTTTTATCTGCATTTTTCCTTGTTCTAAAGTCTGTTCGCACATAAGAAAAAGGAATCTCATCCCATCCTGCATGAGGGGTTAATTCTTTTAATTGAAGGGAATTGCAAGAATAAGGTCATTGTAAAGAATCCTTATTCGGGAAAACATAAGGATTTACGGAGTAATAAGAAAGAAAGAGTAAAAGGGAATGAAAAAGCTAAACTCAAACTCTCAAGCTTCAATAACTAGACTGATGAGGAAACAGAGTGGGAAAGTTCTAAAAATATTGGGGAGGAGAGTATGGAGGAGGAAGAAGGAACAGAAAGTGGGCATTCAAATTCCAGTGAGGAAGAAGAAGCGCAAGAGAAGAATGAGAAATAAGGAGTCACTATAGAGGAAAAGTATGATAACAGTAACCATGAGTCTGAGGAAAACCAACAAGTGTTTGAGGAATTTCAAAAAGATCTAGATGATCCTACTCAGGACCCTAATCTGATTAATGAAAAGGAAAATCTAGTTCAGGTTGCTAACCAGATGTTGGAAATGGGAGCTCAAGTAAAGGGAGTAAGTAACAAAAATGGAAGCCCTGCTGAAACAAAGGAACAAAAAAGAATGGAAATGGAGGACAACATTGAAAAAGGTGGAAGCAGTCCTAAAAATAACACTGAAGGTTGGAGGTAGAAAAGGCAGAATGACGAACCTATTAGAGTGGCCAATTGCAAAGCTGATACTACTCTACAATTTGATTTATGGACATATAAGGAGATAATGGAAATAAATAGGAAAATGGAAACAATGGAGGGTAAACGGGAGGCAGTTTGGAACAAGATCAATAATATGGAAAAGTAGTTGAGGGATATTCCCATAAAACTCAAAGATTACAAGAACAACCTAAGGGAACTCATAAAAGAAAGCAGATTAAAGATGGAGGAGGTAACCTCTAGTATTTGTGCTACTGCTGTCAACATAAGAAAAAGAGGAAATGAGGAAATCCAAACTTTGGAAGGGCCTAGCAAGAGAACTAGACAAAGTTCAAGAAAGAAAGCTATGCAAGAGGGATCTACGCAGGTGACTGCTGCCATCCAGGATACTATTGCAAAAGGTAAGGAAGTAGTGAAGATGATACTAAAACTAGAAGAATAGTTCCTAGCTCTTTTAGTAGGTTTTGCTAACTGGTTGTGTTTTGTGGTCTTGGTACCTGGGTTTTTGAACTTTTACTTTGGAGTTTCCAGGTCTTCATAAAACCTGGGGTTTATCTTTGGCTGTTCGTTTGTTAGCTTCAGGACTTTGTTTTTGGGTTTTGTTACTTCAGTGTAGTAAGCTTAAGGCTTGCTTGTGGACGTTAATGTTTTATCTTTCTCTTTTTGTTTAGGGTTTTGGGGTCCCTACAAAACCTATTTTTACCTTAATTTAAAACAATACCATTGTCAAGATCATAAAAAATATTGTTAATTTTTTTGGTCATGATTGACACTTGCAATTATTTCCCACTCTTTGTGAATGCCATACCAATACTTGAACCCCAACATGATCCACACCATATTTAATAGTTTAAACACTTCTATTATCCTTATCAAGGTCAAGTTATATTCCTTGTACATTTCATTATAGGATATCATTGATGATGAGGAGTATAGAGTTGTTTGATTTTAACAACTATAAATACTTGACTAAAAATGAGTATCTACCTTGAATAACATCCAATCATATCATAATAGGTTATTTTTTAACAATAAAAAGTGAATCAAACCTATAGAGTTAAAACTTATTGAGATTGTGCTAAAAGAGAACTGAAAAATACCAATGCAGAGAAAGAAAAAAAGGAAAACTTGAGCCTAATTGGCTGGGACCATTCATTATAATGGATAACTATAGGTTTGGAGAATACATGTTTACTACACTAAATGGGTAAGAGATAGATTATTCCATGAATATTATTCATCTCAAGTGCTTTCATGCTTGATTTACTCAAGCATTATCTATTAGGACCTATTATTAGGGGCATGGCTTATAAATTTTCATTTATTCCTTTTTATAATTATGTTAGTCCCTCTTCCCCCCATCCTATTACCATATTTATATTCATTTTAGTCTATAGGTACAATACACATATTCAAATGTTAGATTTAATTAATGATTTAGTAAGTAATTTACCTTTGGTCACCATCATCATATCCTTGAAGGTAGTATTTTTGAGCACTTTAGCATGTTTTTTCCTATGTAGTGGTCACTAAATTTTCATATTTCCACTTTTGGACAATTCATATACAATTATTATTAAATTTCCATTATTCTATCCCAACCTAATTTTGATTAGTGGTATCTTTGACTGTAGGTTGAACTACATTTTATTTAGTTCCATTCAGACCTTGTAGGTAGCACTCAATTTATGAGGTCAACTAGAACAACACCTATTACATGCTATCACCATTTTAAGATCCATTAAAACCACATTACCACCATTTTATGATCCATTTAATCCATATCTGTACCATTTTATGAACCATTTCATCCACACTCTCGCCATTTTATGATAATTTCAAGACACACTCTTGTCATTTTATGAATTAGCTATTTGAATCCGAACCCAAGGATATTTTTTCCTTTAATAAACCATTATCCTATCCATTTATTTATATCCCATTATACATAATACTTGACAACTATTCCTTTAAATATCTTGTTCTCAAAATTGTTTAAAATCTCTATGAGAGATATAAAGTTGTAAAAAAACATGAAAATTCCAAAAATATTAAACATCTAAAATTAAAAAAAGGCTTTAAACCTAAAAAAGAGATATAAAACCACAAAATATTTGAATTTTTTGTCATCTTATTCACCAGTGGCCCTTCATCCTATTTTGGGTGGCACTATTTAGATACTTGTTTATGTGGCCCTCCCTTTTAATTTCAAACATTTCTTGGGTGGGAACATCTTCTTTATTCATGATCATTTCCATTCACCATAACCATCTCTTAATTATCCTCCCATTAATAGGACAACTAAATTTGACCCACAAAAGACTATGTAGGCAAACACTTGGATGTTTGGGGTATCTAGGGTTAACTTAACCACTTGTTCCCTCTTCTTCTATTCCCCTTCATACCAAAGTTATCAAAATCCTTATCTGATGTGTCTCCTACCTTTTGGGTAGGACCTATTAGTAGTGCCTTATTTTCACACATGCACAAAATGTTAATAATTACTTATTTATTCCTTTTATTATTATTTGTTTGTGTTTATTTTATTGATTTCCTATTAGCATGATTTATTTTAATTAGTTGCCTTGGATTTTAGTACATTGTGCTCTAAATTTATGAATTTATATATTATATATATACCTTGAGTTGTATATATTTGTATCTGACATAATCTTAGTTTATTACCTTATGTTTACACTTAGGTTTTGATTCTTTATATCTTGGACATAGGTTGTTCACATTTATATTTAAATAAATTTATTAAATGTATGAAATCCAATGTTATCATGATTATTTTATAATTATGGTGTATCATGTCATATTAAAAATCATAAATTAAATACATGAAGTCAAAAAAGAAATATCACAACAAGAAATCTCATTGTTTACTAATCCAAACACAATGATTGAATCACATGACTAATATATATGTTACTCATAATAAATATTATCTAATGAGAGTATACAAAAAGTCATAATCATTTTATAATAGTATCCAATATCAGTAAATCATGATTAGTCATACAATATCACATTTTGTAGTACAAAAATGACATCCATCACATTATCTAAAGCATCTTTATCTATAATTTTAACACAATAGAATCATGGAAGAATAATCTAATACAAAATCCATATCAATATGAATAAAATACAATATTCTAAATCCAATCACATGTTCTATTTTATCACATCTATTATATCATCATGAGATAATGGCAATACTTAATCAAATAGAGCATCATATATATATGTAACAATATTTTTAGAGTCCATGTACATTAGTAATATAAAAAAATAAATATATATATCTCACTAGAACAAATGTCATATGCATCATAAATATATACAAGTCATAATAAAAAGTACAAAGAATAATTATCATGTGCCAATTAGCTCTGACTATGAGTATCCTCATGGCTTGTGCTATATCAGGTCCTCTCTATCCATTGTGGTGGCCCCATGGGATTTAGTGGTGGAAGAAGTGTAAACTGATGCATTAATTTACCTATTGTCAAAGTAAAATGTGTCCTCAACTTGGGGATCTAGAAGTTGATAAATGTGGCATACCTTCTACTCGAATCCCCCTCTCATAAAATATATAATAATATTGTGCCTCATCCTTAACCTAAATGGTCTTAATGAAAATCTATGCAAGACTTGGTTTTATAAGATTTTTTATGCAATGTATCCAAATCCCTTAAAATCCTTTGCATATATACTCTATCACTATCTATCTAGACCTAAATCACTATCATTTAGGCCACCTTTACCTTTAATGAGATAATATCTAACTCAAGGGTTGTAATTTGCCTATATTTGTCCATCACTTATTGATGTAGTTGGGTGACCCTAGCCTATAAACCATCTATATTAACCACCCTCATGGTAATCTCCTCCTCAACAATGTTTTTATCTACACCTACACTAGTTATACCTAAAGGAAATATTTGGTCTATGTCCCCCATACCCATATATGTATCCTAACTGTCCATATCATGTGTACCTCCAATCTTAGTATTTATCCCTAGGACTAAGTTACTATCATATGCATGGTTTGTACTATCACTCTCTACAGCCACAGACATTATTGCATGTCCATATATTATTACACATATTTTAGGCACTACTATTAATTATCTTAACACATCCTAAGTCACTATTAATCTATCAAATTGAAACTAGACCCACCATGTTGTATATGAGGTTGACACTCTTGTATCATCTATCCCCCCTAAGTAATCCTAGACAACCTATGGTACAATTGGATAGATAGATATATCTATTTAACTATCTATAGGATTCTTCACCACACTAATGTCCTTGGACACATGGGTAAAGAAGTGTAGACTATATAGCACATCCTTATACATAAAAAAAATAGTGTAAAACCTAATATAGTCTATACTCCTCCATAATGTGTGCATGTCTACCAATGATGAATCACCTAGTGATAATGAACATCATATACCACCCATCCTACACCCACTAAATGTTGTACTATAGATAGGGTCAGTAGACAAAGTATGTGTCACCCATGTCATATATAGCTCCATGATACTAGAAAATATCTCATTTATGACCTTTATGCTCGACCCCTATATAAACCCAACTATATACCTATTGTCCATTTATGGCCCACATACCAAGATTATACCTAGATGGATCAGGTTACTAATGGATGAGTAGATGGACAAAAGTTATAGATGGAATGAGTGATCCAAGGATTCATTTTACCCACAAATATTTTGAAGTGTAAATTGTCAATTTCTAAGAGACTTTTCTAAAGTGTTGTAGAGACCCTATGGGATGTCAATAATTCTTGAAATGACTATGGAGGTGCATGGTATTCATCTGGTTCTTCATTATTTTCATCTTGACATTTTGGGTCTAGTGGTATAAATCCTAAATAAATAGTTTGTTGACATTATCATTCCCACATGTGGATGACTCAAGGAGAATTGGTCATATGGTTGTGATAACATTAGTTCCAAAAATATATGTGTTAAATTTTATGGCATGAATCTAAGTGTAGTAGAAGATATGAAGACTCAAATTTGTCCTCTCAGATAAAATTCACTAAGTTTCCATACTTAGCTAATTTGTAAAGTTCAAATAGAGCTAAGTGAACATATTAATGTGGCCATATCCTATAGGTGTGGTAGTCTTAAGATAAAATGGTCACATGGGTCTATTTATTATTGTCTTAATAACATATGTGCTAAGTTTTAGCCCATGCAAGTAAGTGCAATAAAATTTATACATGTTCAAATTTGGCTTCTTAGATAGAATTTGCTAAGTTTCGATACTTATCCATTTTCACCCATGACAGGCATGTACATGTCATGAAAAACACATAGATGACCTCAATTGAAAATTTTGTAGACACACATAGAAATCTCCTAGAACCAGTGGATCAAGTGTGTTCAATATTTATAGTATCAAGAACACTTTTGCAAATTTGGTGCCTCCATGGCATTTTTGCTTCTAGATCCAAGCCTTCAAAATTGGTCAAATAATGGGAGACATTCATGAAAATGTGAAAATAAATCTCAAACAAAATGAACCATTTTGAGATTAAATTTGACAATCATGTGAATGTCAATGATGGTCATGAGAATGTCATTTGATAGGAGTGCAAACATAAAATTTAAGATCATGAAATAGCCATTGGTTTTAAGATAGTGGGTCCCATTAGATCTAATGGTTTACATTGCATCATACATCTTGATCCAATAGCACAATATGAGTTAAATAGTCAAGGGTCTCAAGATATTAACATGTGGCATAAGTGCTAAAGATGATAAACTAACATCAACCCCCAAAATCAATTACGAGACTACCAAGTGGCACCATCTCAAAGAGAGATTGACAATTTAAAGGTAGATCAATGATTCATGGTCATTCATACTAATAAATATCAATGATCTAAGCCAGTATCGATGACCATTAAAACTAAAAGTCAAGAAGTGAAGGCCAATTTTTTATAGAAGCAAACATAAGAATTATAAGGTCATCCTACCACCATTAAATCTCAAATTAAACACCATTAGAAGTGCATAACCATGAAATAAAGTATAAATAATATAAAGTGACTTCCATAGAGCTTAATATAAACCTATGGTTTGATATTTAATATCTTGTAGGGTTTGTCTATGATTATATTTTCCATTCTTAAAGTAGAAACTATGTATAAAATGAACTGTTGGTTCCTATAGAGATAGAATGGGTCTATCTGGACCTATTATAATTTTAAAAAAATGGGTTATATAGTCTATATTCTATATTTACATGGTAGCTATAGGAAAACCAATAATCTTATATTAGTTTTCCATCTATAGTATGGACCTATGATCCAAACATGAAGATAGAGTAGATATGTGATTAATTCAAAGGGTACTCATCCTTTAGCATGGCCATATTTTTATTAAAAAACCACCTAAAATCCACAAATACATGATTTTTTTAGATCCATGATCATGAAGTTTTGTCTTCAAGTGAGAGATAGCATGAAGGATAAAATAAAATGTCTAGTGTTGGGAACTATAGCTAGGGGCATTTAATGCATCCTCAAAACCTTTAGGGACTTTATCACTTAATAATCCATGGGAAGTGTCATGATTGATAAAAAAGGTGGCAAAGTTTTCATTAGCTAAGGTAAAAATTGGTATCTCAAGTTTAATTAATGACTTGGGATGGTGTTTTCCTTCTTTGATGGTGTGCTCCCACATTCTTTCTCTCTTTCTTATCCTATATATCTTAGTCTCATTCCCATTCAAGGGTTTCTCAACTTATAGAATTTATCATTCTTTTCTGGTACAAGGATACTAATTGAGACTCTTGTAAAAGTGTGCTCATTTGATATGGTTAAACCTTGTTGAAATATTGTAAAATATGTGTTTTGAAGTAATATAATCAACTCATTTCCTATCTCTTATCTTTAATTAGTTCTTAGTATGCTTGTGTATGGTGAATTTATGAAGGAAATTCTTCCTCATTTATTGTCCTTCTATTTGCCTCTTTAAATGTGTTTTCAAGCTATCTTGTAGGTCTAGATTAATGTTCTACTTGGAACCTCTTCTATGAAACATTTATGAAATTAGTGAGATTGTGAGGTTGTGTGAGTTATAGTTGTCTTATGTTGATCCAGTGTGTGTTCATGATTATATGAGTGTCCATTTAACTTTCATGCATCACCCTTTTATCCTTCTTAGGATCCCTTATCCTCCTTATAACCCTTTCCCCTATGAAGCATTAGTTTAGGTGAGAATCAAGAGGAAACTGACCTTCTCTAGAGGTCTAACACCATCATAGGTGACCCATAACTTGGGATTATTTCCATTATGTAGCTCAATTGGAAGAATCCTAAAGAACTCCCTCAAAGGGTGAAAAATGAGCCTACAATAGTTTTTGGCATGCCTAATGGGACCATAATCCAAAATGAATATTGATTAAAGTTAATGTTGGTTTGATCAAATTTTTAGTAGTTAAGATCCCAAGAAACAACATCTAGTGACTCCAAAAGGAAGGATCAACACTCTGGTGTAGAGTGGTAGCTATCTCTCATCTCAAAGGTGACCATAAGATCAGCCTTAAGAGGTATTCCCTTTGAATTTTTTGAACTAACTTTAAATTTAGTAAAAATATTAAGGTTTACCAATACACATCCATATCAAGGAACTTTACTCCTAGATCATTTTTAAGGCCTACCCTAGTAATAAGACCTTTATTAAAACCCTACATAGCCATGGAAACCCCTAGACATTTTGTGTATTTTAAAGTCTAAAGTCCTTTAAACCTTTCCCAATATGATCCTATCCTAGCTGCAACCCTTAAAAGTGTTCCTTATTATGCTAGTGACCAAGCTACAACACCTTCTAAACACCTCATGGACATAGCCAATTTTTTCAATATCCATAATGTCACTAAGAAAAATATAGCTATTAGGTTATTAACTACTTATTTTAATGGAAAGGCCCTATACTGGTATAGATTCCTTTCTACTAATTCCATTCAAACATGGGATGAATTAATATAATCCTTGTATAAAACATTTGATTATAAAAGTGACTATTTATCACTTACATAGCAATTCATTGCAATTAATAGAGTTCCTCATGAAGTCATGCAAGACTTCAACACAAGGTTTTAAAAAAAATTGGATAGAATCCCTGTCTTAGTTAGATTGACCCCCTAAATTTACCTTCTTATACTATTTTAAGTCTTTGAATAGTGATATAGTAGTGATGATCTAATCTATGGGAGGAAATATACTTTTAGATGCTTATGAGGTGGCCATCAAAGCAAAAAATTGTCTGGTTCAAGTTGGCAAGCTTACACCTAGACCACCAGTGCCCTTATTTATTAAAATTAGACCACCTCCTATTTTTATCCCTCCAATACATTTAATTCCTCCTACACCAATAATTTTTGAAATACCTACACCAAAATAAGAGAAATCTTCCATTAGTGAATCTAGTGACTCCCAAGACCAAAAGAACTTCCAAGAGATCAAGAACGTGTTTAAGTCTTTGGGAAATGAGATAGTAAATATTAAGAGGTAGTAAGATTTAAATATGCCTTATCAAGGTTAATATCAACCTCAATAATAAGCTTTTAAAGAAAATAATCCACCATATAAAGGGAAGTATCAAGGTCAGGGCCAATGTCAAAACCAAGGATAAGGGCAGTATGTATAAAATAGGCAAAATAACTATAATCCTAATGTTGATAGAACTTAATAAAACCTTAGTACCCATTAAAAATAATTTGGAACAAGAATTAGAGGGTAACATGCCTTGGAATTAGTCTTTTGGTCAACATATTATCCTAAATACTAACCTCAAACAAGCTTTCAATGATCAATTAAATCAAGTTACTAATTTTTGGTACACCTAAGCTCTCATGGCCTAAAATATAGATGTACCCATGATAAACAAACCATAAGAGTATATACAAATCCAAGGGTCTAATTTGGGATAAAACTGGTTGGATGATATAATGATGAGTTATGAATAAGAAGAGTGTTATGAAGCCAACCAACAGGCTAGTTCTAGCCAAGCCTACATACTAGTGGTACCCAATACAAGATTTAAAATAAGGAACATGGATGGTAACCAAGAATATTTTAAAGAGATTACTACTATTACTCCTTCATTAAGAAATAAAAATGAACCTATTATCACTAAAAAGGTTATAGTACCTCCAAAGAATCATAATAAAGTGAATCTTTAGGTGCCCCAGGACTCACAAGTTCAATAAACAATAGTGGTGGCTCCCAAAGAATAAGTAAGTTTGGTGGATCACCCATCACCATTGTTAAAAAAATGAAAAGGTCCAATGTGAGTATGTGAGTGTGTCAATGTGGGGCATGCTCTCCATACCTAGCCAAGTGGACATTATTTAGGAAGGTTTGTCCAAGATTAATGTTACAACACCTGCAGACAAGCCACCAAGCAAGGTGAATGAATTTGTCACCAATGCAACCAAAGGACCAAATGAAGGTTAATCAGGTAAAGCAATTAATCCTCCCTTTTATATTTTAGTGATCGTTGGTAGCTCTCTAGTGCATAATTTCTTAATGGATAGTGGGGCTAGTACCTAGGTAATGTTAAAGTCCATAGCTGATCAACTTGGTCTAAAATATAAGCCCCAATCCAAACAAATGTTGTAACTTAATGGTTCTTCTACCAAGCCATATGGCATAATTAGAGACCTCAATATGACCCTACATGCTTGTCCTAGTGTCTCAATGGCTCAAAATGTATTGATCTTATATGTGCCTCCTCACTTTGTACTATGCTTATCCAGAGAGTTCACAACAAATATAAGAGGCTATCTTGTAGTAGATTGGTCATATATGGCATTCATAACAAGGCATGGTGCCAAAGTGTCAATTGAATCTGAGCCCATTGCATAATTCCACATAGATGCCTATGGACTACATAGTTCCAACATCAATTACACCATTATTGATGGGGATGAATTTACAATGGGGTAAGAGATGAACACTTACCCAAAAGAGGTACCAAACATGTTCCTCAATGAGATATGGAGTGAAATCTAGTTGGTAGATCTCATAGAGGGTGTTGAAGAAAGGGACTGGGTGTCTACTATTTGCATGAAGAAAGATAGCCCATGCCATCCCTCATGAATCCTCAAGAAGATCCTTATGGTTTATGTAAGTTTTTATTTGATGGTTCAAGGAGAAAACATAGAGTAGACATATGTGTTATGCTAGTCTCCCCTTAAAATAATAAATACCTCTCTTTATATAGGTTCCAATTTAGTTGTTCCTATAATGAAATAGAATATGAGGGTATCATCCATGACCTCTAATGGGCTAGTAAAATAGGGATTAAGCAATTGCAAGTCTATGGGGATAGTGAACTAGTTATACACCAAGTCAAACATCAAAATGCCACTAATAAACCCTTGATGAATTCCTAAAAACATAGAATGTGGGACCTAATTAAGGACTTTGTGCCTTTCAACATTTAATCAGTCCTAAGGGACCAAAATCAACATGTCGATAGCCTAGCAACTATGGGGGATCATTTTGTCATCCCTAATGAATTGAAAAGGACCAAGGTCCAACCACATGTTAAAGTGGTGATAAGACCATCAATGCTATATAATGCATCTCATTGGCATATCTTTAAAAATTAAAAATAGATTGCATGTTTCTTGCAATAAGAGGTAGAGTTTTCCTCCATCAACCAAGGAAAATTGTAGCATCAGTATGAGAAGAAGATTGTTCAATTAAGGTCCAATAAGCTTCCTAAAGGGTGAGTAACCCTAGAATTCTTTTTCATGAAGGGTACCATACAATGAAATATAAATCAGTAATGTCAACTAACAAAGAGAACTATGAGAGATTTCTTGTCTTTAAAGACAAGCTCCTCAAGATTGGAAAGGTAAGCACTAAAGCTAAAAATCATGATTTCATAGATCTTTGTAAGGAATATGTAGACATATTTGCTTGGTAATATAGTGACCTAAGGGACTTTGATCCAAAATTTTCCCAACACACTATAGAGCTAAAGGCTAATGTCAAGCCTATCAAGAAAAAATAGAGGCCTATAAAGCCTAATATTTGAGATCTCATGAGAAAGGAATTGACCAAGCTTATTGAATCCAAGATCATCTTCCCAATTAAGCACTCAACATGGGTAGCTAATCTAGTACCTATCAAGAAAAAAAATGGGAAAATAAGGTTGTGTGTGGACTTTTGGGATATTAATAGAGTCTCTTTGAAGGCTCATTACCCTATACCATCCTTAGAGAAACTCTTACAAGTATTTATTGGTTTAGAATGCTTCTCTCTCTTAGATGGATATTTAGGTTACAACCAGGTGCTAGTAAGAGAGGAGGACTAGTACAAGACTACCTTCACCACCAAGTAGGGCAAATTTAATTATCATAAGATGACTTTTAGATCATCTAATGCTTGGGTAACCTTTCAAAGATCAATAGACATGGCCTTTCAAGTACTATTAAAATAAATGGTACTTGTCTACTTGGATAACATCATAGTATTGTCTAAGAAAACTAGTGAGCACATGGGCCATCTAAGGCTAATTCTTTAGAGATGCACAAAGTAAAAGATCTCTTTAAATCCAAATAAATGTGTGTTATGTATGTAAGAAGGTTAGCTATTGCATAAAATTATTTAAAAAGAAGGATTATCCATTGAACTTGATAGAGCAAGTGTTATCTTAGCCTTATCCTTGTCAAAGCACAATAAGGGGATCTAGATCTTCCTTTGAAATATCAACTTTGTGAGAAGGTTCATACCTAGTTTTTCAAACCTAGTCAAACCTATCACCACCATGTTAAAGAAGAGCCAAGTCTTTACTTGGTTAGATGAAATAAAGGTAGATTTTGAATCCATCAATAAGGCCATTGCCTAAGAACCCTCACTCTTGAATCTTGATTTCTCTAAGGACTTCATCTTGTACACCTTTTCCAATATTAACAACATATAATCTATGTTGATGCAAAAGAATGCTGAAGGAATAGAGTAGCCAATTACCTTTTTTAATCAAGGGCTAGAAGGATATGAGGTTAGGTACACCTTCATTTAGAATCAAGTTGTTAAAACTTTGAGAAGACTAAAGAAGTTTAGGTCCATGTCTCTAACAATATAATCCATCTTATGGTGTCTCATCCTAGAGTTAGGGGCTTCCTCCTTAATAAGGATTTGAATAAGAAGAGAGTAGGTTGGATCATAAAGGTCATGGAATATGATGTAGAGATTAAGGTCACCAAGTTGGTTAGAGGCAAAGGCTTATGTGATAACATGGTAAATGACCTCTAGGAAGACAAGGAAGCTATTTTGGTAACCCAAGATAAGTTACAAGTAGGTGTACCTCTACTTCAAAGGAGTTGGCTTCAAGATATAGCTCACTTATTGGCAATAGGAAAATGCCCCCAAGGTTTGGATAGAGCTAAAATAAGGTATTTGAGGGTTCAATATATACCTTATACATTGATTGATGGATTTATTTTTAGAAGGGACCTCAATGGGGTACTCCTTAGGTATATAGATGATAACTAGGAGACCAAGCTCTTAGAGAAATTCCATGATGGATCTATAGGAGGTAATTTTTCACCTAGAATGATAGTATCAAAGATAATGAGGGTTGGTTATTACTAGCCAAATATTTTCAAATATGCTCATTTATGGGTTAGAAAATGCCAGAAGTGTGCCTTTTTATTGGAAATAAAAACTAGCAGCTCTTCCACTCAATCTAATTTAGGTGGAACAACCCTTCATGTAATGGGGTTTAGACTTCATAGGGATGATCAATCCACCATTAAGTGTAAGGAATAAATGAGTGCTCACTACAACTGACTACTTCACTAGGTGGGTGGAAGCCCTTACTTTGAAGGAGGCTAGTGAAGGTGTAGTTCTAGACTTCTATGATAGCCTTGTGATTATGATTGGTGTCCCAACCACCATAATTTTAGATAATGCATTGGAATTCCTTGGTATGAAATAAAGTGAGTGAGATCTCAAACTAGGCATCTATCTCAACACCTCTTCCAACTACTATCCTCAAGGAAATGGACCGGTAGAGTCCACAAATAAGAATTTTTTAAGGATCATCAAGAGTACCATGGAAGAGAATCAAAGAACATGGCACACCAATCTAACAATAGCCTTATGGGCTGATAGAGTGACTCCTAAAATTTAAATTGGTAATTATCCATATGTTTTTATGTATATAAGGGAATCCAAATCAACTATCTTCCTTGAGCTACCTGTATTAGAGTTGGCCCATCAGCTAGTGTTGATGGAAGATGAGCCCATAAATGTGAGGATGATATATCTCATGGAGCTAGAAGAAACCAGGGACCTTTCTATGAAAACTTTGGAATCACATCAAGCTCAAGTCAAAAAAGCCTTTGAAAAGAGATACAACAAGGATCTTCAAGGATGGGGACATAGTCCTCAAATGGAACTCAAATAAGGCCAAACTAGGTAACCATACCATGTTTGATAGCTTTTAGAGTGGTCCTTATTTCACCCATGGATGCAAGGAACACAATGCTTTTCACCTTGCCTAACTGGATAGAGAAGTATTACCCATCCCAATCAATGGCATTCATTTAAATCCATATTATTGAATGGTTTTTTATCCTTTGTAACATATTGTACATGTTAGAATATATTTTACACTTTCTTCTAAGTGCCATGTGCACATTTATTTTATGTTGTGTCTTTCCTTTTTAGTTAGTGCCTTGGGCACTTTGTTATTATATTTTATTTAGATCTTATTTCTTCAAGAAATTTTCTAGATAGGGATATCCTTGTGTTATCTTCATTATTAGTTAAGAGAAGACTTGGGACTCCATATACCTAATGGACCAGTGAAGGTAAAAATGGACTAGGTTTTCAAGCATGCTTCGCTATGAGTTGCCAAAGATGTTGGCCATTTTTGGCATACATACCAAGATTATGCCTAGATGGATTAGGTTGATAATGGATGAGTAAATGGATAAAAAATTTGGATGGAATGAGTGATCCAAGGATCCCATTTTACACACAAATATTTTGGAAAACTTCAAGTTCACTTAAAGTGTAAATTATCAAATTCTAAGGGATAGGTCTAAAGTGTTATAGAGACCCTATTAGATGTCAAGAATTATTTTAATGACTATGGAGGTGCATGGTATTCATCTATTTCTTCATTATTTTCATTTTGACATTTTGGGTCTAGTGGTAGAAATTCTAAGTAAGCAGTTTATTAGCATTATCATTACCATTTGTAGATGAGTCAGGGAGAATCAGTCATATGGTTTTGATCACATTTATCCCAATAACATGTGTTAAATTTTATTTCATGTATCTAATTTTATTATAAGATATGAAGACTCAAATTTGTTTTCTCAGACAAAATTTGTTAAGTTTCTATACTTATCCAATTTGTAAAGAAGTTCAAATAAATCCAAGTGAGCATATTGACATGGCCATATTATACATGTGTGTTAGTCTCAAGATAAAATGGTCACATGGGTCTATTTATTCTTGTCCCAAGAACATATGTGCTAAGTTTTAGGCCATGAATCTAATTGTAACAAAAGTTATACATGTTCAAAGTTGGCTCCTTAGATAGAATTCACTAAGTTTCCATACTTAGCCATTTTCACCCATGATAGGCATGTAGACGTCATGAAAGACACACAGATCACCTTAATTGAAATTTTTTTAGACACACATAGAAAGCTCCTAGAAATAGTGGATCAATTAATATCAATCTTTGTAGTATCAAGAACATCTCCTACAAATTTGGTGCCTCCATGACATTTTCACTTCTACATCCAAGCCTTCAATGTTGGTCAAATAATGGGAGACATTCATGAAAAATTCAAAATAAAGATAAATAAAAACAAACCATTTTGATCAAAAATTTGATGGTTACATGAACATCAATGATAGTCATGTGAACATCATTTGACAGGTGTGTGGATGTCAAATTTAATCTTGTGAAATAGCCATTGGTTTTCAAATAGTGGGTCTTAATAGATCTAACTATATGAATTACATCATACGTCTTGATATAATGGTGTGAGATGATTAAAATAGTTAAGGAACTTAAGAGATTTACATATGGTGTAAGAATTAAATCTAAAAAATTGATAGAAAATCCTAAAATCAAATACTGGACTACCAAGTGGCACTAGCTCAAAGAGAGATTGACAAATCAAAGGAAGATCAATGACTTATGGTTATTAATACTAAGTAAGATCTATGGTTTTATATGGGTTAATAATTTAATGATTTTATCCAGTATCGATGATCA
The DNA here is from genome assembly GCA_037957365.1 of Torreya grandis. NCBI lineage: Eukaryota > Viridiplantae > Streptophyta > Pinopsida > Cupressales > Taxaceae > Torreya > Torreya grandis. The sequence goes on from JARHVA010004308.1 coordinate 524,315, forward strand.
ATAAAAATAAAGGTTGAGAATCTAAGGCTAATTTTTGATGAAAGAAAACATAGGCATTACAGGGTTATCCTACCACCATTTAAGTTCGAATCAAACACCATTAAAAACCCATAGACATGTAATAAAGTATAAATAAAATAAATGTACCACCATAGAGCTTAATATAGACCTCTAGTTTGACATTTTATATCTTGTAAGAACTAAATTTAATTGTGTTTTCCATTATTAAAGGAGGACATTTGTGTCTAATGAACTCTTGGTTCTTATAGAGATTGAATAGGTCTATTTAGACCTATTATAATCTATAAAATTGGGATATATAGTATATAGTATGTGTTAATATGGTAGTTATAGGAAAATCAATAATTTTAGATTGGTTTTCCATCTACAAGATGGACCTATGATCTAAACATGGAGATGGAGTAGATATGTGATTAATGAAAAGTGTCATCATCCTTTAGCATGGCCATATTTTTAACAAGAAGTTGCCTAAAATGCATAAAGCCATATTTATATTAGATCTATGAGCATGAAGTTTGGTCTTCAAGTGAGAGATGGCATGAAGGATTAAATAAAAGGTCTAGTTTTAGGAACTATAGCTAGGGGCATTCAATGCATCCTTAGAACCTTTGGGGTCTTTCTCACTCAATAAGCCATGGGTAGTATCTTGATTGATCAAAAAGGTGGCAAGGATTTCATTAGCTAAGGCAAAATGTGGTAGCTCAAGTTTAATTAATTACCCAAGAGGATGTGTTCCTTCTCTAATGGCATGCTCATACATTCTTTCTCTCTTTTTCTTCTCCTACATATCATAGTCTCATTCCCATTGAAGGGGTTCTCAGCTCTTAAAATTTATCATTCTTTTCAGGTACAATGATTCTCATCAAGACTCTTGAAAAAGTGTGCTCATTTGGTATGGTTAAAATCCATCAAAATATTTTAAATAATATCTTGTGAAGTAATATGATCAACTCTTTGCCTATCTCTTATCTTTAATCAATGCTTAGTATGCTTGTGTATGGTAAATTTTTCAAGGAGATTATTCCTATTTTATTGTCCTTTTTCTTGCCTCTTTTAATGTGTTTTAAATATAACTTTTAGGTTCATACTATTTTTCTACATGGAACCTATTTTATGAAACATTTATGCAACTAGTGAGATTATGAGGTTGTGTGAGCTATAATTGTCTTATAGTAATCCAGTGTGTGTTCAAACTTATATGAGTGTCTATTTAACTTTAGTGCATCACTTTTTTACCCTTCTTAGGATCCCTTATAATTATTCTATCCATTTTACATGTGAAACTTTAGTTTATCATTAGTTTAGGTGAGCATCAAGAGGAATACAACCTTTTTCAAAGGTCTAACCCCCATTATAGGTGACCCATAGCCTGGGGTCATTCCCATTATATAGCTCAATTGGAAGGAGCCTAAAGAACTCCATCCAAGGGTGAAAATTAATACTAAAATAATACCATGGGATCCTCTATACCATGTACCCATCATATGCATATTGGTTAGTCAATAGCAATGTGATCCTAGGTCCAAACCTAGAGAAACATGGATCTACCAATGCTCTAATCTAGATAATATTCCACTATATGAATATATCTATATATTTGGGCCAATAATACTAGCCTTCAATATAATGTAGCATTCATGTAAATCATGTCTCTGATCATCCCACCTAAGCCCATATGGAAGTAGTGAAGACTCTTTTTAGGAAACAAAATGTCACTAATAATTGCTACCAGTATAAAAAACTATCTATTAGTATAATTTTATGTTTAGCTTGAGTTGAATTTCTATTAGTGTTTCCATCAAATAGATGTCTATTATCATATAAACCATTGATATGTTTAGGTGGTTGATCAAGTCCTCTAGCACACTATATAAAACTAAGGTATATTATAGTATCTCTCTCATAGGAAATCTCATTTTTTTCCAAATGTCCTCTTAGGTGATTTTGGAGTCACCTATAGGTAAATGGAATGTGGACATCTATCAATTCCACATCTATATAAGTTCACTTAGGTAGGCTCTATAATCTCTAATTATTGGCATATGGGAAATTTGTAGTATATCCATGGACTCCAAAAAGGTGAACATCTCATCTAGATCTGATCTAACTATAAATAATCTAAATTATGCTCACATGCTATCATTACATCAAGATGCTCTTACAAGCAATGATAAGTTAGCGTGAATAACTAACTCCATCTAAATCAATCTAGCTACATAACATAGTAAAATCCAAATCTAAGATATTTTTATTTTAAAAAATATATATTTCTAACCAAGTACATCTACCCTATGCCTTGACCAATTCAAAAAAAATCTAAAAAATACACCTAACCTTTTCTTCTTTGGTGTTTTGAACTTTTTTTGGCTTTTTCAGCTTGGTGTTTCCCACTCAAAATATTTCACCATTTTCAGGATGTTTTCACTATTTTAAATATTTCCAATATTTTCATGTGTGTTTCCATCATTTTATCTAGCATTTTCATCATTCATATAGCATTTCTATCATTTTCATTAGTGAAAATGTTGATTTCATTTCGTATGAAATTGATGGAATCACCCATTCCCTAGTTTTTCCTAGCATGAAATGCACTTAAATTCCAAAATTTATTAAAAATAGAATTACTTATTCATTTATCATGCTCCCATTCTTATGTATGTTCTTGAACCCACTTGATTAGGTGATTATATCATGGATGGTGAGCTATTATTCATTTCTATCTCTTGCATAAAACTAAAGCTCAAAGATTCAAAATTTAGGGTTAAAATGAAAATGTTTTACCCCCAAGGGTGAATATATAGCTTGAAATTGGTATTTTTACCCTCAAATCTCTATTATCATTTTTTTATTCTTTAGTGCCCCATTTGTGGCTCTATTAACCATTTTCTGTGTCATTTATTTTATATTACTCTTTATTTAGACCTCTTCACCTCTACACTATTTTATTTAATAATTTTCAAGGGCCCATACATTTTAATAAATTGTTAACTATTCCCTTGAGGGGGCATTTAGGTAATGTTAAGAACCCTATTTAGTATCAATATGAACCCATTGGTTTGTAAATTTTGAGATTGCCAAATAGATCTTTCTTCAGTCTTCAACATTTTCTTTTTAATAACATTTTACTTCTTTGAAAATACATTATTGTTCCTTGTGTCTTGAAATGGCTTCTCAGATAGGGGTAAGTTCACAAATTTTGGGGATAAAAAGGGTCCTACCATGAAAATGTTTTTCTTGAAAATTGAGAAATCTAAACTTTGATAGATAATTTGAGATGGCTACACTCAAAATTTGAGGATCTTTTAAGAACAAAAATTGTAGCATTTTGAACTTCAATGAGACAATTCATAATACCTAATAATTTGATAAATTGTATTATTGAAATTCATAGTATATTTGGTGATGGAAGTTGAATTTTCTTATTTTATATCAAAAATATTTTATTCCATTATGTGTTTATTGGTCATAAACTTTGGCTCAGGAATCCAATCCATTTTTGAGACAAAAGGCTTAGTTTTTGAATTGAAAGAAACCATAAAATATATTTGTTATGCCATGTAGTGTTATTTTAACATTTAAAATAAATAGTAAAACTATATTAGAAGGGGTAAGAGGCAAAGGTGTGGGAGTTTGAAATATTAAACAACTAAAGCACATTCATGGTTGACACATACATGTAATACTGCATATGATCTATAGTGTATACATGTTATGGATCAAATGAAATCATTGAAGGGTGTAGAAGGAAATAGGGGATGAATTAGAAGGTGGGGGTGTTATTTTATAGAAATAAATGTCAAGTATAAGTTGAAATTTGGAATATGATTTCTACGTATACTTTTAATTTATTTTATTAAATATAAGAAATTAGGGTCACTCTACATCTGATAGAGTTAGTCTCATACTTGACCACCTTATGATGTGGGAGATAGTTTCTTAAATCTAATCTAGTCAGTACATAGGAATGATTATAGATTCAATATTAACCTAGGGATTTTAAGGCATGAATTTTACAACTAATGTCTATTTCAAGTAGACATATATTCATTTTAAGCTTTTTTTGCTTTGTGGATTGTTTACTAGAATTTTTAGGAGTCCTCATTTTTTTAAAATTAAAGTTAAAAAACCACTCATTTTTAATTCAAGCCAAAGTGGTGTGATTTGGAAAAAAAAGGTCACATTGATGACCTCTACAAATTAAATATACACTTTGTGAAAAATTTAATAACTCATTGTCACTCTCTCATCCTTAATATTTTTTAATTATCCTTCGTCATACATAATAACTACATCCTCACCCATTCTCATCCCTAATTGACCCTCATAATCTCTAATAATCATTAATCACTCCTTCATTGTCTATAATAATTCATAATCAATCCCTCCTCATACCTCATAATCCATAATCACTCCCTCATCATCCCTCATCATCCATAATCACTCTCTCATTAACCCCCACCATCTTTCCTCACCCTTAATCACTCCATCATTGACCCTCACCATCCCTAATTATCCCTAATCACTTTATCCTCATCCCTCATCATCCTTAATAACTCCCTCTAATACCTTGATGATGGGTGCAGTGGCTTCTTGCTTATGCCCAATTGGATTTACTTCTAATTCCAAATTTTAATCACTCAAATAAGGCCCTGATAAAATATTATTTCACTCATCCACTTTCACTTAAATAAGTAACTTATATATATCATCTAATTATCCAGTGGTATTAGAATAAATAGGTAATAAAGTGAACAAAGTGTGAGATGAAATTATATTATATATATATATATATATATATATATATATATATATATATATATATATATATATATATTAGGATTTAGGCATCTAATAACTCCTTTCCTAGAATTAATAATCTTAATTTATTTATATATAGATAGGTTGACTTGAAAATATTTGAGAAATATAATCCCAACCCCATATTTGACTTCTCATTTTATCTATATCTCGTTGAGAGTTTGTCCATAGTATATTAGATTACAAGATTGATAGATAAGTAGTCACTAATCTAGTACAGTGTGTTATAATTTTTTAAATGTTAGGTTGTTTTTCCCAACCCAACTTGATCTATGAAGGAAATGAAGGTCATATGCCTTTATCTAGTATAATAGAGAGGGAATAATTAGATCTTAGGCATGGCGCAGTGGGCCTTAAATGCAAAATTAGGGCTTGTCTTACTCTAAATAGTAGCCAACCCTAAATACAATATACATAAGGATAGAATAGGAATGGGGTCTCTACCATAGATATATGTGGAGTACCATTATAAATTCCTTACCCCAATATCAAATTTTCCATACACAATAAGGTAATGGAATATTTCCCTACCTAATTCATTTATGCCAAGAGGTAAGTAAAGGGAAGTTTTCCTTCTTGATATCTATATTTGGTTCACTTAATAACATATCAAAGTAATATTGTATTATCAATAGATATAAAGAGATTAAGGCATAGTTATCAATGGAATTTTTCCTTCCCAATATAAAATTTTGCCTTTATTTTGGATTAAGACATAATTATTAAGTAAGGCTTGATTTTTGATAGATATATTTATTCTTACCACCTTCTTAGTTATTACCTAATTTATAAGGCAAGGGAATCTTACTTCATGATAAATATATTTTTTTTCATCCTACATAATTTCAATTTATAAAATATATTATTATCTATCAAGGTAAACTTTCTTCTTAGTCTATAACTTGCATATCTTATCTCCCTACCTAGTTAACTTTTTTTGTTGACAAGGGAAGCCTGATTCTTGATAGATAAAATGAAAAAAAAAGTTTTGAATCTTGTTACATATGTAATATATCTATAATTTTGAGTATTTCCTACCTAATCTACATACTTAAGTATGCCCTACCTGATTGAATATCTAATCCATAACTTGATCTTGAGTATGCCCTACCTACTATACCTACTTGATCATCGCCTACCTACATATTATTCTTTACATACCTACTTGAGTATGAAATACCTATTTGAGTTACCCAATTGAGTATTTCATAGCTACTTTAGTATTCCCTACTTGACAAAATACCCAACCCATATCTTAATCTTGAATAACTATATTTAATCCTAACCATATATATCTTGTGTGGCCATATATTTAATACTTGATATTTAATTTAATACCTTATTTAATACCTAATCCATATATTTAAAGGAGAGGATTAATTCTAACCAATATATACCATATATATATATATATATATATATATATATTTGTGTGTGTGTGTGTGTGGGTAATATCTATTATCTAGGTGGCCTTCTCTACCACATGTTTATAAAATTGATTCATTCCATTTCTTCCTAATGAATGGGCACTAAAATACATTACTCATATTTATTACATTACTTATTAACCATGAATATGTGTTTTAGTTCCCATTAAATATGAAGGAATGGAATGAATAAGTCTTACACACATTTGATAGATAAGGTCACCCCAATAATATATATTACCCCTATATATAGATATAGTTAAAGAATTTTTCATCATCCTTAATCACTTACTCATCATTCCTCATTGTACTTAATCATTCCCTCATCTACCATCATCATCCCTAGTCACTCCCTTGTCATTATTCATCATCCCTAATCACTCCCTCCTCATTCCTTATCATCTAAATCACTCCCTTAGCAACACTAATTATCCTTCATCACCTATATTCACTTTTTCCTCATCTATTTATGATGGGTGTAATGGATTTTTTCTTGTTCTTGATCATCCCTAGTTACTCATATATATAGGTTATAATTCCCACTCATCTTTTAATCATACTTAATCACTCCCGTATCAACCATCATTTTCCCTAATCACTACATCATTAAACCTCATCATCCTTATTCACTCCCTCATCATCCCTTATCATCCATAATAACTCATACCTCATCCATTATCATCACTAATCACTCCCTCATTAACCCTCATCATCCCTAATAATTCCTTCCTCATCCCTTCCTATCCATAATCACTCCTTCCAATACCCTTATGGTGGGTATAGTGGATTTTTGCTTATGTTGGATCATCCCTAGTCACTCCTTTCTATATATAGGTTAGAATTACCCCTCTAATTGTAATACATGGCTTGGGTATTCACTCATGTATTTAATTACATTATATATATATATACATACATACATATATATATATACATACATATATATATATATATATACATATATATATATATACATACATATATATATACATATATATATATATATACACACACATATATATATATACATACATACATATATATACATATATATATACATACATACATATATATATATATATATATATATATGGTCACTATTAGATATGGGTATTCAAGATCAAGATATATATTAGGTATTTTATCGAGTATGAAATACTCATGTAAGTAGGGAAGAAAGGATAGGTAGGTAGGGCATACTCAAGTATAAGAAGGAATTCATGTAATACTAAATTATGTAGGTCAAGAAGGATAGGTAGGTAGCCCATACTCAAGTAAAATAAGGTAGATATGGCATAGTCAATATTAATATATGACCAAGGTATTCAGGTAAGCATACTCAAGTATGTAAAGTAGGTAGGGCATACTCAATTATGTAAATTAGGTAGGGTATACTCAATGGTATATATATATATATATTACATATGTAACATGATTCAAAACATAATTTCTCATTATATCTATTAAGAAGAAAGATTCCTTTAACAACAACAAAATATAAGTAGGTGGGGCATAAATAAGTAGGTAGGGGAATAATATATGCAAGATATAGGTCAGGAAGTAAGTTTTCATTGATAGGTAATAGTCTATTATAAATAGGGAAAGTAGGTAGGACAAGAAAAAAGTTACATATTAAGAATCAAGAATCCCTTGTATTATCAAGTAGGGAATAACTAAGTAGTAAGGTAAAAAAAAGATATTTATTATAAATCAATATTTCATTGATAGATATTAATTATTATAGAATCAAAGAAAAGATAGATATCATGAGGAAAAACTTCAATTGATATCCATAAGTATCCCCTCCCTGATACACTGGATTAAGGCATATACCCTTCATTACTTTCATAGATCATGTTGGGTATAGATTGGGTTGGGTATACCAGCTACTATATTGGAACACACTCTACTATATTGGTGATTGTATATTTACCTCTTTGGAAAGTTTCTCTGCTATGGACATAATCTCAATGACATATAGATAAAATGATAACTCAACTATGGGGTTGGGATTATAATTCTCAACTTGTATTTAATTTTATGTGTTGTGTGTGTGTGTGTGTGTGTGTGTGTGTGTGTGTGTGTGTGTGTGTGTGTGTGTGTGTGTGTGTGTGTGTGTGTGTGTGTGTGTGTGTGTGTGTGTGTGTGTGTGTGTGTGTGTGTGTGTGTGTGTGTGTGTGTGTGTAAGTAATATAATTTCATCACTTTCTCTCCTATTTATTATATTTTGGTGATCTAGATACATGCTCTATCCATGGCTTGGGTATGGATAAACATAGAGATCTTAAAATCCCACTAGATAATCATAAAATATATCTAAGTTTCTAGTTTGAGTGAAAGAGGATGAGTGAAAGAATATTTTAATTAGGACTTATTTAAGTGATTAAAATTTGGAATTGGAATAAAATCTAATAAGGCACAAGCAGGAAGATACTACACCCACCATTAAGGTATTAGAGGGATTGATTAAAGATGAGGATTTATGAGGAGGGAGTGACTAAGGATGATTAGGGAGATATTAAGTATGATGATGAATGGTGAGGGTTAGTGAGGGAGTGATATTGGATAATGAGAGAGTGGTTATGTATGATATGGTATGGTGAGGATCAATGAGGAATTGAGTAGGGAGGATGAGGATGAGGTAGTGAATATAGGTGATGAGGGATGATGAAATAGTTATTAGTGATGATGAGGGGTGGTGAGGATCATTGAGGTAATGATTAAGGATGATGAGGGAGTGATTAGAGATGATGGGTGATGGTGAGGGTCAATTATGGAGTGATTAAGGATGATGAGTAATGAAGAGGGAGTGATTAGTTATTATTAGGGTTGATGATGGATGGTGAGGGTCAAAGTGGGATTGATTATAGATGATGACAGAGTGATTAGATATGATGAGGGATGGTGATGATATATTAGGGAGTTATTAATAATTATTTGTGATGAGTATGGAGTCATTAGGTATGATGAGGGATGAAGAGAAAGTGATTAGGGATGAGGGAGGGATGATGAATAAGTGAAACTAACAAAAATTGGTCATTTGATGTGGATGAGTCATAAATATGACCTATGTTGCCCAAATCACAATATTTTAGATCGAATTTAATTTTAATAGTTTGTAAGCATTAATTTTGACAAACTTAGGACTCCTAAAAATGCCAACAAGCAATATAGCAGGTGTAACAACCTAAAATATGACAATATGTTTACCAAAAATGGATATCTATTACAAAATTTATGATCTAAAATTAGGTTAAATAATAAATCCCTAAAAATTCATAAGTAATGACCAAATTTTATTTTGAAAAATTATCTCACACATCACAAAGCATTAAAATATGAGACCAACTCTATCTTAATTTCTCATCTCATACTTAGCATTTACTTTAGTAAACTAGGGCTCCACTTTCTAATTCATCCCAATTTTTAATTTTACTACATTAAATGCTTTTATTGAGCAATAATAAGATATTGTGTATACAAATTATACTATTTACATGATTTAATTATTTAATAATACAAACTCATGCACTTTTATCAATTCAAATTTTCATAGAAAAAACATGTATGCACTATAATGTGTACATGCTATAACATCTATGTGTTATAGCATGTATGTTTTATAGTATTAGTCTTTATTGAGCCTATAAATAATAACAAATATGCATTATTTCTATAACATGTATTCATTATTAAATAGTATGTACTCATTATGCTAAAATTTCCACTGAATTATCCCCTAACTCCATGTACTTACCCAAGGCAAAAATGTAGACACTATGTTTTTATGAATTTTGTGTCCAAAATAAAATTGGATCAGTTTTCTAGATTAACATGCAATTTTAATTAGAAATTATAAATTAAGACAATTATCTATTTAATACAAAATTGCAATGACATATCCTTAGTTAGGTAAATGCATCATATTTCAACATTTAATTTGATATCAGGATCCCAAATCAAATAGATCATTTACAATTATTATTACAAGAAAATTAAATGAATAATTAATTATAAAAACAAAATTTTAAGGTTAAATTCTCATAATTAGTTAATTAAACACATAATTAATTAACCTAAACTTCCTCTAACAAGAAAATTCCATGGATTTGGAGTTATCTATTTATCTAAAATTGAAAAGGTAATATTACCTCATCTTGGTAACATCACATAGGAAAGTCAATGGGAAAAGAGAGGAGTGGAATCAATATATTACACCTTATTACACGCATTTACTTATTACAAACTCTTACACACTCTAAAAGGGGTTATGATTTCAATTTTATTCCAAATATATTTCACACTCTAAATTTATTTAAATGGACCCTCTTACATTTCCAAATTTAAATATTGATGAGGGTGAGGACTCATTTATATCCATCCATTTAAAAATCAATATGGATGGTCCTTATTGATTTAAAAGGTCTATAAATTTAAGGTCCCCCTTCCATTGTAGAACATCTTCTTGGACATAAAATTACTCTTCTAAAATACATAAAGAACTCGATCTTCTCATGACAATTATCAAGCCAAACCAAGTATAGATAAGGGGAGATGTTTTTTCATTGGGATTCAACATTGAAAAATACCTCTAGTTACACAAGTTGAGCACATACCTTTTGTTTATGTTTTTTCTTTTATTTGATTCACCATTCACTTAGTATTTCTCAATCATAGATATTAGGCATAAGGTATTAATCTCATGCAATTATTTTTTATGTGTATTCACTAATAATGAAATAAAATTCTTTGAAATCTTGATCTAGATAATATAATGTCCAGTGGGACCTGACACAACCCATAAACTTTTATAAACCTTTATTATTCTTCTAATTACAAGAATTGACCCAAATGTTAAGTTAGTTCATCCTATTTTCTTCAAAATCTTCCTAATTTCCATCTTATGTGTAATTGGTGGAAATAACATGTGTTTTAGTGGATCTATCCCAAAAATGAGAAAACGCCCTACAAGATAATGGTTTTACCTTTATTTTTTATTTTATTATGTTTTTTAGGCCATAGTAATTGGTAGAAATGCATTGTGCATCAGTTGAAACATCCCTTATATCTTTAAAAATACATAAGTCAGTGGAAAAGACTTCTAGTATAATCCTTATATTATTTTTATTTTTGGCAAAAAATCCATGTTAATTGATTGAAATTCCCTACTAATTGGTATAAATTCCAAATTTATGTCTTCTATCTATTTTACAAGAATTATTGGAACATCCTTAAAATCAATAAAAATGTCCTACATATTGATAGAAATGCCCTGCATTTTAGTGAAAACACCATGTGTCATAAATAATATCTATAAATAAAATTTTGATAGCCTCCCATGTTATTCTAAGAACACATTACAAACTTATAACCACTTTCTCAAAGGTACTTGGCCAAAGAAGTGGATTTAAAACTCAAAACAAAACATTTTCTTATTTTCACACATTTTGATTTGAGTCTAAAATGAACACATAATTTCAATTTGGGTTTTAAAAGCTTGATTTACTTACAATTAACTTATTTTCTCACACATTTCTAGTTTTTATTATTTCTTCTGTTTGTGTGGTTCTTTTATGTGTATGCTCTCACCTTTCTTGGGTGACCTAGAAACGTGATGGTAACCATTTGCCTTTTTCTTCGGAGATTCACCAAAGTATGTTATTCACTTTACCTTAGTTGGATTATTAAAAATTATAAATAGTTATATCTTTCATTTTCTATTTTAGGCTATGTGATTGGGGTGTCATTACTTTATCATAGGTCTTTAGGGAATAGTGACTAGGGGTTGTTATCTTAGCATTTGTATCATACCTATACATATTATGTGGAATATAAATAGTTGGAAAATATCATTAAGGCATAGAATAATTACACATTAAGTGTTATGTGAAAATAATGGATTAAATCATAATGTTAAACCATTAAACATCACCATTGAGGAATATGTAGCCTCTTTGGTAGGGGATGTATCCCCCTGAAAAAAGCTTAGAACCTAAATCTTTTATTTAATATATTTTTTACCGATCTTTGGAACATCTAGTAATTCAACAAATAAATTATATTAAGACCTATTGACTGTAAAAATTTCATTGATGTAGGGGTGCAAAGGCAACAAACCCTTAATATTACCTATCATGTTTGAAATTTGAGATCGGGTGGGTATTTCACCTACATTTAAATAATTTTATTAAAATAAACCCTTAAACTTATCCTCTCAAACTGAGTATATTGAAGGATCAACGATTGTGATGCACTCTTGATCTACCACTAAAATAGGGTTGTATAATTGAATATTGTTTTATTGGATGTCATGTAAAAAATAGTTATATGTCCAGTACTAATTGAAAACTAAGTTCATAAACATAGTCTCTACAAACTCACATTATAAGGCATTAATCTATCTATATTCCAAGTCAAAAATCATTTATTTTTACCTATTGTACTATCAAATTTGAAACCCAAAGTTTTTTAAAAAATTAACTCCTTCTAGGGGTCATGTAAAAATTTATCCAAATACACACCCCTCTTGTTTAAATCATATAGTTAAGTTTCCCATTTTAAACTATCCCTAATTTATATCAAATTCTAATTTTTGATTCAAAACCAATATATAATTTATTTTTTAAACCATTTTCATTCATTGTTAGATTTGTTTCAAGCCTAATCTAAATCCCAATTCTAGTTACAATCCTAAATTTAGTGATATATTTTAGTTAAGGTCAAACAATATCTAAATTACAACTACAATCCAAAGTTCACATGACTTAAAATCAAATTAAAAATTCCAAAACAAATTTGTTCAAAACCTAGGTCAAATTTTATGATCAAATAAAATAGCCTAGGATAAGTATTCCTAAATCAAATTATTTTTTTACATTCACAACTAATGTTTTCAATATAATCGATTCAAATTCAAGTCGAAACCCAAAAAATTTTAAGATCTAGATGTTGAAAACTTACAGACTGTGTGAGACAAAAACACTTGAAAACATTTTATATGCTTAGATTTGCATACATGTTTATAAATAAGTTTGATTCACATATCTTTCATATTAGGATCTTTAAATTTACATGCTCATTCCATTGTGACATTAAATTTAACAAAAATAAATTAGGTTTATTTACACATTCATATTGACTCTCCAATTCTAAAATTCTACTTTTATCAAAACCACATTCCAAATCAAGATAAATATCAAGTATCCAAACATGTTCTATGATGAATATTGTAAATTTAAACATGGATAAATATAATTTTAGTGGATTTATTAATAACCCATCTTATAATGATGAGGTGATTTATGATCCATATGGGTATGAACAATATGTCAATAATGTTGTAATTAATACATCCCATTCTTAATTCTTTTAATAGGGACTCAATGTAGTCTAAAAATCTTATGTCTATTTTGAAAATATTTTTTCATTAACATTATTATGCACACATAGCTAAGCAAAAAACTTTTAAAAGTTGTTTTTATATACATGGATGATATATTTTGTGTGTTAATCATGTATAAATTCAATTGGCATTCCCTCATTATCCAAGTTTTTACTCCATGATTTATTTATACTAATGTATTGATGGTATTTAATATTTATACATATATATAATTTTTAAACATTAATAATTAGTGTATTTTTCATTTCAAAAGTTGTGAATTTTTTGGTTATTTTATCTCCATAACTTTTATTCTGAAACTTTATCTTTTTAACTTATATTGGGAAAATTAGTCTTTGCAGATTTTTTTTCTTATAAAACTTTATTCAAATATTTTATCTTCGTAGGAAGTTTTCACAACTCTTGGTTTTTTTAAGTCATATAATTCATCATTTTGGCTCTTAACATCTATTGGTATTTATGAGAAATATTTTTTAGAACCTATGTTCAAAAATCTTTGAGCATCATGAAATTGGTTGTCACAATTTTTTCCCATATGAATATTTAATTCTTTGAATTCTCAGATTTTGCAAGTTTTACACTTTGTGTATGTTGGCATTTAATTGTTTTTGAAAAGTGTAACTTTTGGGTCTTCAACACTTTTTTTCATAATATTTGGTCTTATTAACTTTTATTCTAAACTTTTGTTTTTGAGGTGTCTTTGAAATTTTTATTCTCTACATCCTTTGTCTTCACATTTCACGTATTCAATACATCACAAGAATTATTTAATAAATTCTCAAAAAAAAAAAATTGACACTTGACTTCCAAAGGCACAACACATCACACACATAATTTTGTGTGGAATTAATAATAGGTTGATATGTGTCCAAGGTTACAACATGGAATTTATTTGAATGTATATAAAGTATATGTGGAATACCTAACAAATTAAATGAGTAAATTTAAATTAAATGAGTTAAAAAAGATTGGAGATGTTTGGAATTAATGGAAAAAAACTGTAATTAAATTCTTATACTCAAAAGGTATATCAATGAATTTAGAAGAGGCATCATTCTTATTGATTATTGATGAGATTGAGTGAATTTTTACTCTAAAAAAATTCAAAACCCTAGCTATTTATAATCATTTGTGAACTACTTACATTAAAAGTCAAATAGTTAAACTTTATATGATAATTTCATGAGTAAATAGATTAATAATGGTATCATAATCTAAGATGTTTATAGGAGTAATTCCACCTTTTAATTTATCTATTATGTAATCCATAGAATATACAGACATTTTCTTTAAATCAATAGTGTTCAATGATGAATTTAAAAATTACATATCTTTATAGTAAATAATGTAAAATGTTTATACCCACTCACATGAGGAAAATCTAGAAGCTAAGAAGAATCACTTAGTCACGAACTTACTACCATCAATGTGCCAATAATTACAATTTACAATATCTAATCCCAAAGTGATGCCCTGCATTGACCTACTTTAGTACTTATTCTTTACAAGTAAGGTGATGGGTGGATTTAAACACCACCTAAATCATAAGACAATTATCTCCTGCATGTTATGGGATTCTTTCTAATGATACCTATTACTGCCCATCGTAGATTGCATAATTAACAAAAAAAATAGTTGAATTGTGAAAGAAAACAAACACAATATAAAATACATTATGTAAATGGATTGATCTCAAAGAGGTGGTCACCCTCAAGGCCAAATAACCCATGTGAGTAACCAATTTTAGGATGATAATATTCATTGGGATGGCCTTTCTAAACATACTATATTCTAACAATAGTATTCACTTCCTCCACCTAGAATGGGTTCCATTTTTAGACCTATTGATGACTTTAGAGCTCACTTTCACCCTAAGAGAAATAATTTGTATCAAACTCAAAGAAAATATGTTCAATAAAGATAAAATACCCATGGGTTACAACTTATATATTATTTCATATCTATCGTATGTAGTCATGACCATTTATATGTTTACAATATAGCACTCTAGAGCCTAACCCTAGACTACATCAAGAATTGGGTATGTGAGTTTAATTCATTCCTCCACATCTATTATTATATGAGGAATATCATCATAATAGATAATAATGTCTATCCCAAAGTGTGGAGGGAAATTCATAAATCACCCCTAAACTGAGTATTAAAAAACATCAGGAAGACATTATAGCCAAGGGGGATTATTAGCTATACCCAGACTATATTATAATCATGGTTTTAAGACACAAGGTTTCACTTTTGTCTCCTAAAACATGTCCTATACAAGTTGTAAGTGTATAAAATATCTTATCAATTATGGTGGAACATATATTAGGACATTAAGAAGAAACACAAGGGTGTGTTCCACAAGTCTACCTTGATAATTAGCTATATGTGCTACACCTAAATGAATCATTTCAAGGAAGTTAGTAAAACCATAAAATTAAACTGATTGGCATCTTTTCCACACAAGTATTTAGATCTTCAGTTCTTTATCTAAAATTATATCTCAAGCCTAGTAATCCTAGACTAGCATGAATTTTATGGGCATTATTTTGTTTTATTAAATGCAAATGATGAGGTTGAGGTGATGGAAAGGGCATGAGTGTCTAGATTGATGTGAGATCATATAAGTGATATACAAATGGATCTTCCATCATAATTTTAGAGGTGAATACCAAGATTCCACCCCATAGTGGATGGTTAACCACAAACTACTAGACCTCTCAACCTACCTAGGCACCTTTGGACAAAGGAACATCATCCCAAACACCACCCATTGTGATGAAAGCTATGAAATAGGAGTAGGGTGTGGAATAATCACCTATTATGTTAAGTTAATATTAAGAACATCCTTCCCAAACTTCACCTCCAATTTTAATTAAGGATATCAAGTAAGAGGTGGAGAAAATGACTACTACTACAACTTCTGGAGGAGTTATAAAGGAACCAATTTGCATTGATTCCTTTTAATATGATGAGATAATTCTCCCTATTTTTAATATAAGCATATAAATTTAATATTTTACCACTTAGTATAATCCTCCCTTGTCTAACAAGATAATAATTTATTATGAGAGGAAAGAAAGAGCCTATATAGACACTCTTTTATAAGAAGAGTCTCCTACAAGTTTAACTATGAAGGAACTATCAAATGATATTTAGGATGAGGATGAATAAATAAAAAGGGATAAAATCTAAGTCTTCATGTGATCAAAGGAAAAACACCAATGTCAATTGACAAATTAGGTGAGGTTACTATTACTTTAACCACTATTGCTTCACATCCTTTGTGTCCTATCATTTCTTCAATTCCAATGGTTACTATAGTCCCTATTACTTCCACTATTATCATTGTTTCTACTAGTCCTATTATTTCTATATATCCTATTATTTATAGTGTTTAGGTTATCACTTTATCTCTTATGGTTTTTACTTCCCCTATTACTACTTTAGTTATCATTTCTATTTCTAATCCTAAGTCCAAAAAAGGTTCATTTTAAGAAGACTATGGGAGACCTTAAAAGTACTAAATTTCATGTTTCCTCCATTCATTTGGGTTTGCCAATGCCTTCATCGATTAGTATCTAGGCTACTTACATTATCCACTCTACAAAAACTAAGAAGAATAAACCTAAATATATTCTCCATCCAATGCCTTAGTTTGGTTATGTGGATGGGTATAATATCATCTTTCCATCATTTCCAAATCCACTTCATGTAGAGGCATTAATGTAGTATTCATGGGATGTTTTTATGGTGACTAATACTAAGGACACTCAGCTAGTGGATGCTACATAATTGGTAATCCCATAATGGGATGCAAACTTAGAGGCCCAAGTTTCATAAAGGCCTAATTTGACAATAATAAATCTTTCCACTATGAGCTCCATTTTTGGTAAATCAAATGTAACTATCCAAAGGTTTAGGAAGAGGAAAATAGAGGATGAATCTAGTAGAGGCTTAGTTTTAGAGGAAAGGAAACATGTGTTCTCATTATCAATGAGAAACAATAGGAGACTTAGAGAGTCTCCATAAAATGAGGATTTAAAATCTTATCTTCAATAAAATATCAAAGCTTTATTAGAACTTCATGCAGGAACTAAATAATCTAGGCAAGTGATACCATAAGAACTAGATCAGGTATGAGAATAACAATAAATAATATAAGTTCCTAGGGAAATTTAAGATGATGTTCAAAAATCAAATATTATATTATAAAATATCTTGTACACTATCAATTCTATGAGAGTTGAATTATCTCCTCATATTGTTGAAACTTCCAAAAAATTTAATTCTAAATAAGATGAGAAGAAACTAAATTTACTTGTATTATACACCACTAATAAGGGTTTTTTCCATTTAGATTTGATGACACTAGAGGAAGAAGCTAATGTTCTTAATCTAGTGGTCATCAACACATCAAAGGTTTTATACTATGTATTAAGCATGTAACCCTTGATTTAGAAATTAAAAATGTAGTAAAAATAGGTCTTACAAATTTTGGATGAACTAAAGATATCATAAACCTTAGATCCCTCATGTAAACTAATAAGTAGATCTAATTTTAACCAACTACTCCAGCATGAATCCACCAATTTTAATCAAAGTCTTCAAGGCTGCATACTAGAGGATATTGAATAAGAATTAGAATTTACCAAGAAAAAAGTAATAGAGGTAAAAATATTTTGAGTTGAGTTTAGAGCCACCAAGAATGAGCATGTGCAATTATTGGCACAAGTCACCAGAGTACATAGACCCTCTCTTTTAAACATTTATATAATTATTTTTCAACATATCATTATATAAAAACATTAATAGGAATTGGAAGTGAAGAAATAGGTATGGCTGAATCATTTAATTCAAATCCAACTTCTAGTATAGTCCCTCTAAAGAATATGAGTTCAATCATGTAAGCCCCAACTTCTAGTAAACCTTAGTTTTCTTAGGTCATTTTTACAATTATTTTGCATGTAAATTTATAAATTGAACTAATACATGTAATATTTTATCGACCAATCTTGTAAACATGCATACATTTCATGGTTTTGTAAGAACAAGTCTTATTTAAAAGACACGATTTTAACTAGTTTAAAAATGCATGTAGAATTTACATCAACTATAACTCTCATTTTGATTATCATTAACAAGCAATTTTATATTTTTACATGGATTTAGATGATTAGGTGACCCCTCCCCAAATATATTTATATTGTAATCATCTCATTTTTAAAGAGAAAGGAGGTTGATTAGAAATTATTATCAATACAAGAAGAAATATTTTGATTGTCATACAAATGTGTCGATGGATTTCTCTTTCAATTCTATGTAATTATTTGTGTTTATTTTCCTAGTTGGTTGATTTAGTAATTCAAAGTTTATAAAATTTATAGAGAATTCATTATTATTATTGGTGTACGCTAATATGAAATATGCAATAGCTACTAGATGATTAGTATATATCATTGATTTTATGTAATTAGGTTGACTATTTCATTTCTTTGAGTGTGTAAAAGTGTCTCCCATGATATAATTTTATAGGAATGAGAAATATATTCCTTAAATACCTATTTTATTTTATATATAATATTATAAATAAGGTTTTGCAATATCAACTCTAAATAGGATAAAAATTTAGTTGAGATCTTAGAGTTTGATATATTCTTTTTTCCTTCAAATAATTGCACTATTTTTATGTGTGTGAGTAATAACTATTGGATACAAGCATTAGTTTTAAAATTTTGTCAACAAAGAGACCAAATTGGACGTAATCCCTCTTGAGATCATATTATAACCCTCTTTTATTCTCTATCTTTCCCCATTTTTGGAGATTTTTTAAGTTCTAACCACTCTAGAATAAAATCCATCCATCCAACTCAACTAGTATTTAGTTTTTTTTAGGTTTTACTCATACATTCACACTTGGTTAACAACCTAAATGCTAAGCATATTATTCTACCACCTAGTTGTTTAACCCATACCTAAAACTCATGTCCTATAGAGGATTTTATCTCCATTAAGATCCTAAAATGTTAGAGGTTACCTCTTTACATCTGTGGTGTGCATAAAAAAATCATAAAAATGATAAAGATGGTGTTAGAAAGAGGGACAAAGACACTATGTGCCCTTCCTTAGAAAATGTTGTACCCTACATATGAGTTACACTAAAAACACTTGATAGAGTAACCAATTATAGATCCCAAACTAGTATTTTAGTTTCACATTTGTCGATCCATTAGAGGCCTAAATATGTACTAGTTGTTCCCATAATACCTTAGGTCAAGACACCTTCCCAAATAATAAACCCTTAGCCCATTAATCATCTTATATCTCATCCTTGGTTAGTTATATCCACTATTGTAGTCCCAAGAGATGTGTGTAATTTACCAATGAATATAGATAAATATCTACCTTATTTCTCCATTGTAGGAGGAAGGACAACATAGGAGCATATCAAGTCTTTCAAATCTAATTTAAGGTTGATGAATGTTAATGATTAAGATTTTTTATGTAGAATTTTACTATTCACATTTCAAGATGCTAGTTATAATTGGTTCCTCAATTTACAAGATAAATCCATTAATTCATGTAACTCATGTCAAACTACTTTTATTTCCCAATTTAGATAGGTTAACAGACTAAATGTGGTGTATCATCATTTCATTAGTATGAAGAGGGATCCTAATGAGTCAATTTTTGGTTTTAATCATGGTTTTAGAAGATGTACACTTAGCTAAGCATTTCATATAAACCACCATAGGATCTATCACCTGAAATGTATAATAATTCCTTACATCTAATTATTACTATATTTTTATGAAGAGTTGTTACTATCAACACTCTAGCACTAGCTTATGAATAATCAATCAAAATTGATAGGTAGTTAAATCATTATATACCAATAACTCCTTACCTAAATTCTAGTTTCCCAAATTTTAATTTAGTATCTCATTTGAATCATAATTTTATTGCATTCAACCAAAATCAATTATATACACTATCTCCTATGATGCAACATATGCCAAATTAGAACTATGGTGCTTCTTAAACAACCTTACACAATTAAATGGTCATCATTAAAGTCAACATTCACTCTCATCTAATAATTAATTTTCCTAGGGTTTGGATTCTACTAAAGTATGATTGGATTATATGCATAACATGGTTTAAAATCTAAGAAGTGACTTTTTAGTCATGTAGAGGAAGATATGCAATGCTACTAGTCAGAATAATAATCAGTATTTTGGATTTCCAAGATACAATAGGCCCTTAAATAAGATTATAAATAATGTATAATAGTATCAAGCTAATAATTTTCTAGATATCAACATAGTGGAGATAGTTCTACCTAATTGGTGTAGAGTTCATAACACATCACAACATCATGATCTTGACTATGTTGAGTTATGTGCAACATTTGAAATCTTATAGAGAGAAATTGAGGTAAGATTTAATGAATAATGCACCAAAGCTCCCCCATGATACTAGAAAAGATATGGTATTTGAAACTCCTATGTTTCCTTTCCTAAACAAAGATGATAATGTTACATAGGCCAAATTGAATGAGATACATGATTTCCATTAGTTTTAGAGAAGAAATTATAATTTGAGGAACAAGCAACCCTTCACTATGTATACTCCTCCAAACAATACAACTATTCCCCTAAATCTAAAGGTTGATAAAAATCCACCTCCACCAAAAGGGAATGATAATCTATTGAATAAGGGAGAATAGATCAAATGAGGGTAGAAAATCATTAAGGATGTGAAGAATATAAAAGCAAATATCATGATTCATAAATTGGATCAAATTATTGAATGGAAGGAGATCCTATGGAGGTCTATTATATGGAAGATTACTATAGAGAATCCAAAATATACTCATATTAATGTCATATACAAGATTAATCCATAAATTCCTCCTTTCTTGTCAACTATTAAAGCATTTGGTAAGAATTTACACAATTGTTTAGTTGATTCTAGAGCTTTGGCCATTATAATTACAACTTATAATTTTCAAAAGCTGGGATTAACTCCAAGCACATCCAAGAGGACAATTTCATAGTTAGACAAAATAGTAGTAACTTTGGTTAAAGAGTTAAATTATGTGAACATTCAATTTTTATTTTATCCATGTGTGTAGATGACTATAGACATCCTTGTGGTAGATATACTAGAGTGATGTGGACTACTACCAAGCAAATATTGCAAATATCTAAATGGGTATGTAGACATAGACATTTCTCACATTTGGATTCCATAAAGAGGTATTAAAAATCAAATTTGAACTAATCAAGAGCTGTGAATAAATTATCCCATTAGGGAATATAATGTTAATAATGAATAAGTAAGTTATAATATCATAATCTTGGTATTTATACCTTTATCATGAATTATGAGGTGCAAAGGCCATAATTGCAAAGACCATCCCAATTTTGGACTCTCCATTTTTATGGTGTAATATAAAATAAAGGATCAGGCATCAATATTAAATTTATTAAACCATTAGGTAATAAATACCTAGTAGCTTATATGTTTCAATTTTTACGCACCAACAATAGAGTTGAATACAAGGCACTAGCTTTGGGGATGTAGTTCACTCTCAAAAACAATGTCAAGTTTCTACCAATATATGGAGATTTATATTTGGTGAATTTGGTCAAAAATAAATGCTTGTATAAATTTTAATATCTTAAGAGATAAAAACAATAGGCCTGGTATTTTATTGAGTCATTTTAGGCATTCAATATAATAACTATTCTTAGGGACCAAAACCAAGCTACTAACTCACTAGTTACTTTAGTTACTAATTTAGGACCATTACAGGAGTCTAAAGTACAAAGGTTCCCTATTTAAATCATACATTACCCATCATTTCCTAAAAATGTAGAAAATTTCAATGTGTTTGATGATGATCAATAGATTGTCCATTTTTTTAAGAATTTAGGGAAATTTGAATCTCAAATCATTGATGATAAATAAATAAATTATTTATGTTAGGAGTAATTGAGATAAGAATTCATTTAACTCACTAAAAATTATCCTCCTTTAGGGATGGTTTCTTTAGAGAGATCATTTGATATGAATCTTGAAGTCCAAAAATAGAGGTATCTCAGATTCAATAAATCCAAGTTCAATAAGGAGAACTTGATGGATGAGAGTGATCCACACTATGTCAATATTGGTCTCAAATGTACCCTAGAAGAAAGATAAAGGGTGAAATATTTTCTCATCTAGTATAAATATGTGATTGTATGGACCTATGAATACTTGATGGTTTTCAATCCTAGATTCATCATCCATATTATCCTATTAATGATAGACCATTATCCATTCAAGCAAAGATAGAGACTGATCAATCCAATCATAAAACCACTCATCCAAAAAGAAGTAGAGATGAAGTTTAACTCTAAGATAGTGTTACCTATCAGACACTCAGATTGGGTTGTTAACTTAGTTCTCATCATGGAAAAGAGTGGGGATATCTTATTTTTTATTGAATTTATAAACATGAATAAGGCTTCTAAGAAAGACAAATACCTTAGGCCTTCCTTAGATGAGGTGATACAAGTAGTAAGTGGTTATGTAATGATGTCCTTCTTGGATAATGTTTTGAGATATAACTAGCTACTATTAGAGTCTAAAGATAGGTTTAAGACTTCATTTGCCACAAAGTGGGGTACTTGTACATACAATACTATGCCTTTTCACCTAACTAACATAGAATATACCTTTTAATGGGCCATGGACCACACATTTTAAGTTCTAATAGGTAATTTGATGATCATTTAAATGGATGACCTCACTACTTTATCAAAGAATATAAATTATCATGTAAGCCATCTACAGCTAATATTTGAAAGATGTACAAGGTTTGGCATCTTTCTAAACCCAAAAAAGAGAATATTTGGTGTTATTAAGGGTAAATTATTGGGACAAATAATCACCAAACAAGGGATCACTATTGATCTGAGTTTAGTTCAAGAGATTTCCAAGATTGTTTTCCCAAATAGTAAGAAAGATGTCAAGTATTTATTTATAAATAAAAATTATGTGAGGAACTTTATCTCAAGTTTTATATAAATCAATTGACCTCTAAATGTAATGCCTAATAAATATACCAATGTTGAATGGACACTAGAGGCAAAATTGTTTTCAATACATCAAATATGTCATATCTCAAGATTCAATGTTAATAACCCCAAACTTAAATAAGGACTTTTACTTATATTCATTTTATTTGAAACACACAATCACTATTGTGCTTACCTAGAAGGAGGATGAAAGACAACATCTTATTGCATTTATGATCATGAATTTAAAGTAAGTAAAGATCAATTAATGCATGATATACAAGTATATATATCTTATCATAAAAGTGGTAAATAAATTAAAGTATTACATCTTAAGAAATAAGAGGATTTACATTATGTCAGAACCTACTATCAAGCTCACTTTGGGTTAGAATGGATTAGGAGAGCATAGAGGCAAATGGATGGAAAAATTATAGGAGTTTGACATAGAAATCAATAATACCAAAATTATTAGAGGATAAAATCATTTAGCTTATGATTGAGCTTGACTCATGCATCACCATTGAGGAGGTCTCTAAGACCCACATATCTAAAGGAGATTGGTATGTTAATATCACTAAATATTTCCTCACTGGTACTTATCCCCTAGAGATCAATAGAGAATAAAATAGAGCCGTGAGGATAAAATATACTCACTACATGATTATAAAATGGATTCTCTATAGAATAAATTATGAAGTCATCTACCTCAAATGATTATCATGAGAAGAAGCTCCAGATATCCTAGAGAACTACATCAGAAGATAGGAAGTGGCCATCCATTTAGAAAAACCACATCACATAAGATTCTCCCAAGGAGTTATTATTGACCAATAATCTTTATAGACACACAAACCCATGTAATAATTATTTTGGTATTAATTTGTACCCATGGGGAAAGTTATTTTAGGCTCTCTCCAACTAAGCCATAAAATGGGAACAACCTCAAGATGTGGGTGTCCTATGGTGAAGTTGAGACTTTAGAGTGTTGGTTCCCAATTATACACCTCGTATACTCAGCCTTGCATACTTGAGATAATGGCAAGAAGTTATGGAGAACTTACTAATATGTCATTGTAGTTGGGGAAAGGTTTGACATTAGGATTAGATTAAATGTATAAAATGACTGAGGGGTAGCTACATAGAGTATGGTTAGCTCCCTGCTACTTTTGGCTCTACCTAAATCAAGGTGAGAGGACCTATGAGGTAGCTTTCTTACATGGAGAGATTATTCAATTGAATCTCCATGTGTATTATCAATATAAAGAGACAAAATATAACTAGAACATAAACAAAATCACTCACTCCAATTAGGAAGGGTTTTCACATGAAATGAGAAAATGTTCTATAGAAGACACAAGCTACTAAATATAGATATGAATGTGATTTCAAACTTCATTTTAAAAAATATTCAACATACAAGGGCTAAATAAAAAATTAAAATGATGGGATTTAAAGTAAAAAATGTATACACATGATAAATATATAATTTTTATGCATCTACAGGTAAATAACACTTGTATAGGTGTGTTATGTGTAGGGTAAGATAGGGTAGGACAAATTGATAGTTATAAAAAATGGGAGGGTAGTGTGATCGAGGTCTTCAATCAATAGGGGTTATTTCAACATTCATGACATCATCTATTGTAAACATGTATAAAATTCAAATGAAAGTTATTGGAACTATAAGGAGGGATTTATATTTTCCTATTAAATCCATAAACCTAGGGTGACCTAATAAGTTATTTAGATAAGGATTTATAATCCAAAACTAAACCCAAGATGACAAATAGTAATGAGCATAGAATAAGATATCCTATTAATAGCATTTCTGAGACATATTGTTGTACTTCATCAACAAAAAATAGTAGAGAACCACATGTATTTTTAATAAGTTGAAATAAAAAAATCTTAGATATGCCAATGTTTCAAAATGCTAACATGGGGACAAGCATGGTGGATTTGCTTCATATTGGATAGGGGAGACATATAGATATACTCTCAGAGCTTACTAATGTTTATAAAACTATAACCAACTTAATAAGAGAGAAAAAACATAGATATAAATTATCCCAAAATGTGGAAGATCATATATTAAGGAAGACACAGACCAACACTATGACCAAAAAATGGCCAACCAACCTCTCAAATAAAATACAAGCCTTATATTTATACATTATTTATATTTTTTGATTCTATAATTGTGGGTCATAATTTGTATAATTTTAGAGTAAGCCTTCAAGTCCACCAAGATGATCCTAGCTAGAATATTCAATGCCATGTTTGATATATTCATCCATTTACCAAGAAAGAATCATTTCTCAAACTACCTATATAATAAATAATGGAGATTTGAAACAAACTCTTTGATTTCATGGCTATAAATTCATTTCACATGAGATAGAAGGTGGATATCCATCTAATGATCCAAACAAATTTTTTCTTGATGTGTAACTACTTGAAGATCCCCTTGATCATTTTCTTAGATAGCTTGAAACTTCTTGGAAAGTTACCATTTCTTTATGCACACCATGAAATAACTTGTTCTTGTAATGATGCCTTAGAAATGATCTAATGGTGACATAAAATAGAGAATGATCCATGATCATGATTAGAAATATTAACTCTAGAACAACTTATGCACCTTCTTATGGGCTTCAACTCATTTACTAGACACTTATCACTTCCTCATGTAGTCCAAGCCCTTTAAAATGTCCACCTCAGGTCTCATCATTAGATCATCCTTTCTTGAGAAAATACAAGCTATAGATCTTGTGAAATATTCCCAAGTTATGATTTATGTGCATAGCCATACCACTTGTCATTTTTATGTTTACCCATAAGATCCTAACTTTTTAACCTTGGCTATATACCATTAGATATGGATGAAGTAAGTAAATGTGCTCCATCAAATCATGATCGAAGGGGTGGAGCTTTATTAGATACAAAATTTTACTTGGCCCCAAGGATATACCAATTGGTAGCCCTATGGGATTATTTTATACCTTTGACTCTTCAAATTTTATCATGTGTTGTCAAATCATTATGCTCAATGTCCATACATGCCATTGGATCTTCCTCCATTTGAAAAAAAAATGACAAATTAATGGGGTCTAACATTGACACTTACATGACTATCTGAGAGCATTTGAATCCCAATGGCTAGTCCTTATAGCTTAAAGTTGACATCCATGTGCCTATCAAAATATGTCCATGAGACCATCATACCTAAAATTTAAAAATATTTATTTAGGGACTTTGTTCCATGGAAATTTGATCTAAGTATTTTTATTTAGTATTCATATTTACTTTAGAACTTATATCTTCATCTTCTCTTTATCCTTGACATTATTGTCCCACAAAAATTATTTCAATCATTCTATCAAGATAATTATTTTGAACAAAATGTCTAAGACAATTTCCCTAAAGGATTTGACTTCACACTTTTCCCACAAGAATTGATTCTTTGGCCTTTTGTCTTTATTAAGATAATTATTTTAGACAATTTGTTTGAAATAATTTCCCTACAAAAATTGAGCTTTGTAATTTTCTTGAAGGAATTAGACCTCTGCACTTTTTCTAAAGTAATTGGAGTTATCTCTTTTTATATTTATTAGGATAATTGTTTCAGACATTTTGTCTAAAAAAATTCCTAAAAAAATTTGAACTTGGTGCATTTCTCAAAAAAATTCAATTCTTTTAGACCTTTTGCTCAGGAAAAATGCCCAAAATAAATAAGACTTTTATTCTATAGCAATCTTTACCAAAACTACCCTTTGAGATTTTTAACATACTCTTCATAAGTTTCATCAAAGGTACCTATCCTATAGAGTTATCCTTTAGCCTTTGAAATAATCCATCCATCTCTTGAAAGTGCCCTTCAAACTTATTGCAATTATCCTCTAGATCCTCTGTAAGTGCCCTTTAGAATTTTTAAAAGTGCCCTTCACCCTCCAAACTTATCCTTTAGATTTTTTTAAAGTTCCCTTTTATAATTTTTAAATGTAAAAATACTTGAAGTAAATGACCATTCAAAATTTTTTCGAACACAAAATGATCGTTCAAACTTTTTGAAGGTGCTTTGGCCAAAATGAATAAATCCATATAACTCTTTCTAGATTTTTGTGCAAGAAAAATGACTGAAGGGCAAGTGCCCTTCAAAAAATTTTACATGGATAAAAATTCTAATACAAATGAGCCAAAATAAAGGAAATAGACATTTGGTATTTTTGTGTGGACAAAATGCCTGAAGCAAATGTCTCTTTAGGATTTTTATGTGGATGAAATCCCAAAATAATATGACCTTTAGATAATCTACATGAACACCTTTCTCCAATAAAATCTAAAGACTTTGCACCCAAAAAAAAACCAAATTAACACAAGGAAATACTTGATGAAATTTTTTTGAAGTAAATACACTATGTAAGGACCAAGTTAAATCACTTAACGTCTTAAACATGAACTTGAACTTTTAAAAAAGAACACATTGAAATAGATGTTGGGATAATAACTTATACATTGATACTTTATTTGGCTAAATTATTGGGTATTTACACTTAACAAGGGCCTAATTACTTTAGTACATATTTGGGCACTAACAATGGCTCTCACTCAGAGATGCATACCCCCTGTAGGTATACAAAGAACCATAGAACACAAGACCAGGCACCAATCTATTGGGATATAAAGTCAAGAATTTTTTATAAAACACTCATGAAGGCTCAACAAAAACATGGTGGGATAACAAAAATAGATCAAGAATGAACACATAATATAAACATAAAAGAAAATTATAAAAACAATCCCTAAAATAGAGGGGCAACAAATCAACAAAAAGATAGAGAAACAAAACACTATATAATATGGTACATTATCTAGACTCATTTGAAGAAATTCTTTAGATGTTTACCATTATCTGGTGGCTTTGGAATTATACCATCCCTTAATCTCTTAAACTTTTCCAATATCTTGGTGGCCAAGACGAAGTAAAATAATATATACACATCCCTGAATATATATTGCTAGGTTGTAATAAGATGACACATTGAAGCAAATCCTCTCTATGTGGTCTCAAGTTAGGATAAGACAAAGATAAAAAATTATAGTACTCCTTTAGTAGTTATAAATAAACATGTTTCTCAGCTGTAATCATGTGAGTACCAAGCAAGAGTCAATTGTTCACTTAAAGTACTACCTAGAATAAAATTGAAAGAATTCATTCTTAGGGGCATAAATTATAATCTCATCCTCATTGAATGATATTATCTAAACTATACCTTCATTTTAAAACCTATCATTAAGAATAACTGGTTATTTAACAATATCCATACTCCCAATAAATTCACCTAGTTCTATACCCATGTCTAGTAATTATTTTGAAGCACATTTTGGATCTTCAATTGCATCATGATTAGGTAACTAATTTACTTGTGTCATACTATCATCACAAGAAAACTCGTACATTAGGAATCTCTTGACCACACTCCAAAAATATTTTTTAGTAGTAGTAAACATGATTTTCATGGAGGCAAAAAACTCACTTGAGAAGTTTTGATAATCAAACATGAAAATCTCATATTCAGGTTCATTTGAACCTTCATCACTTGGTTCAATAATATCACATGGTGGATGTGGGAGGAGGAACTTTTCAAACTAATCAATTTCAAGATCAAAATACATAACATTTATTTTGGAATTTAACAGATCTAGCACTTACATTCTAGCCTCCAAACTTGTCTCCTTCATCATTGGTACAAACATAATAGTGAGACAAGGTTCTGATGAGTCACCTTTTTAAGGATGACATCAATCCTTCCATCTTAGAAAGAAATAAACAAAATTCTCAAATATAAAATGAAGATATTCAAAATAGGCATTGATATTCCTTAAATATAGAAAAGAAATTTGGAGTTGCCACTAGAATCAAAATTTTAGAATAAAATAGTTAACAAATTATTGTGCTACATGTAGAAAATAAACTTTGATAAAATTAATGAGATAGAAAAAAAAAGACACTAAAATTTTAAAATCAATGTTTAAAAGGGAAAAAAACACCTTCCAACATGTAATATTTTTATATCTTTGCAAAAACTCAACAAAAGTCAATTATCAAGCCTCAATTATTCTTGGCATGTCCCCAATGGAGCGTTATGGCATCAATACCTAAGATAGTCTGACTATAGAAAAAATTATCTTTAGAGAACTTGATAGCATTAAATACTTATAGAAGCTCTCTCTAGGACTCCCCAACAACATAGGTGATAAGAAATGTTCCCTGATAATGGTGTTAGAAGAGTGTTGGTTCCTAGTTATACCCTTAGTAAACTCAACCTTTTAAACTTAAGATAATGGCAAGTAATGATGGAAAAATTAATAATATGTCATTGTATCTAGGGAAGGATTTGACATTAGGATTATATTGAATGCATAAAATGACTAAGAGGTACCTACAAAGGGTATGGTTATCTCTTTTCTACTTTTGGATCTACCTAAACCATGGGGATTATTATCACAAAGAGACACAAAGTATGGTTACCTTGCTTACATGGAGAGATTCTTCAATTTAATCTCCATAGGGATTATTAGAACAAAGAGACACAAATCCAACTAGAAGACAACCAAACTCACTCACTCTACCTAGGAAGGGTTTTCACATGGAATGAGAAAATGTTCTAAACTAGACACAAGCTACTAAAGACAAATATCAATGTGATTAGAACCTTCATTAGAAAGAATCTTCAACAAGATAGGGGCTGAATAAAAGATTACAATGCTAGGATTTAAAGCACAAAATGTAGACACAAGATAAGTATAAAATGTTTATGAATTTGTATTTAAATAACACTTAAGATATATAAATGACATGTTATGTGTAGGGTAAGATAGGGTAGTAGAAGTAAATATTTATATAAAAGGGAGGGTGGTGTAATGGAGGTGTTCAATTAGTAGGGATTCTTTCAATCATTCATGACATTACCTATTACAAAGGTATAAAAAAATTAAATGCAAGATAATGAATCTACTAGGAGTGATTTTACCTTTTCTATTGAATCCATAAACCTAAGATACCTTAATAAGTTATTCAGAAACATATTTCCAAATAGAATGTAGAAAGCGATCTATAATCTAGCTCTAAACCAAGATGA
Source organism: Torreya grandis (assembly GCA_037957365.1). Lineage (NCBI taxonomy): Eukaryota > Viridiplantae > Streptophyta > Pinopsida > Cupressales > Taxaceae > Torreya > Torreya grandis. The sequence continues at coordinate 555,198 of JARHVA010004308.1, forward strand.
CAACCAGTAATGAGAAGAGAAGAATATGTCTAATCAACAATATTTGTAATATATATTAATTCATTTCATCAACTAAAAATTAGTAGAGCACCACATGCATCTTCATTAACTTGAAATAAAATCTTATATACACCAATGTTTCAAAATGGTACCATAGGGACAAGCATGGTGGATTTGCTCCATGTTGGATAGGGGAGACGTATAGAGATGTTCTCAAATCTTGGTAATGGTTATACAACTACAACCACATTATCAAGAGAGATAAAACAAACACATTAGTGATCCCTAAATTGAAGAGCCTATACTAAGGAAGACATGAACCGACACAATGACCAACAAATGGCCAACCAACCTCTCAAATGGAATACAAACCTTATATTTAAACATCTTTGCCTTTTTTTATTCTAGAACCATGGGTTATAATTTCCAAAATTGTTGAATAATCCTTCAAGTCAACCAAGATGCTCCTAGCTAGAAAATATTCCATGCCACACCTGAGATCTTCATCCATTTACTAAGAAATAATCATTGCTTTAACTCCCTTTATAATGAATGATAGAGATTTCAACAAACTATTTGATTTCATGGCTAGAAATGCCTTTCATATGATCTAGAATGAGGATATTCATATGAGGATCCAAACTAATTTTGTCTTTATCTAGAATTACCTAAATATCCCCATGATCATTTGCTTGGACATATGGAAATTTCTTGGATAGTTACCCTTCCTTTATGAATTCCATGGAATAACTTGTTATTACAATGAAGGCTTAAGAATGATCTAATGGTGACATAAAATAGAGAATTATTTGTGATCATGATTGTAAATATTTTCTCTATAATGGTTCATGGACCTTCTTCTAGGCTTTGACTCATTTCTTAGACACTTATCACTACCTCATGTAGTTTGGGCCCTTTGAAAAGTCCACCTTAGTTCGCACTATTGGGTCATCCTTACTCGAGAAAATATGAGCCATAGATCTTGTGTGAGATTCTCAAGTTCTAATTTTTGGTACGCATATATGCCACTTATCATTTTTTTGTTTCCCCACAAGATCCCTAACTTTTCAACCTCGGCTATGCACCATCAAATCTACTTGGGGTGAGCAAATGTGCTTTGTTTGATCATGATCTGAGGGGTGGAGCATTATTGGATATAAATTTTTACTTGGCCCCAAGGATATTCCACTTGGTAGCCCCACATGATTTTTGTGTACCTTTGACTCTTTATCTTTGATTATGCACCATTAGATCAGTATACTCTATATCAATGCATGCCTTTGGATCTACCTCCATTTGAAGATAAATTTATACATCATAGGGTCTAAAATCGATGCTCACATGACCATCTAGGAGCATTTAAGTCCCAATGGGTAGTCCATGTTGCTTAAAATTGATATTCATACACTTGTTAAAAGACATCCATGAGACCGACATACCTATAATTTATAAATATTTCTTTGGGGAATTTTTCCATGGTAATTTGATTTGAGTCTTTATCTTTGGCATTCATGTTTACTTCAACACTTCTATCTTTAGTTTCTATTTATCATGGCACTATTATCTTTTAATAATTCTTTCAAGAATTTTTTTAGGATAATTTTTTTAGATAGAATGTCTGAGATAATTTCCTTGAAGGATTTGACTTCACACTTTTACCACAAGCATTGAGTCTTAAACCTTTTATCTTCATTAGGATAATTATTTTAGACATTTTATCCAAAACAATTTCCCTATATAGATTGATCTTTGTAATTTTCCCAAAGGAATTGGACCTCTACACTTTTGCAAAAGGAATTGGACTTATCTCCCTTTGTCTTCATTAAGACAATTGTTTTAGACTTTTGTTTGAAATAATTTCCAAATAGAATTTAAACTTGGTACTTTTCCTGATGAAATGCAATTCTTTCAAACCTTTTGCTTGGTAAAAATGGCCAAAATAAATAGGACTTTTACTCCATAGCAAGATTTGTTAAAAGTACCCTTTAGACTCTTGAACATACCCTTCAAAAATTTTGTCAAGGGCACTTGCCCTATAGAATTTCCCTTAAGCCTTTTCGAATAGTCCTTCAATCTCTTGAAATTTCCCTTTGAACTTATTTCAAGTGTCTTTTGGATCCTCTAAAAGTTCCCTTCACCCTCTAGACTTATCCTTTAGATTTTTTGAAAGTGCCCTTCAGGAATTTTACAAGGGAAAAATGCTCAAAGGAAATGACCCTTAAAAAAAATTCAAAGGCAAAATGACCCTTCAAACTTTTTTAAGGTGTTTTTTTAAAAATGAACAAATCCATATAAATCTTTTGGGATTTTTGTGTGGGAAATTTTTTTGAATGGAAAGTGCCCTTCAAAATTTTTGCCATAGAAAAAATGTCTACTACAAATGACCCAAAACAAAAGAAATATCCCTTTAGAATTTTTGTACAAACAAAATGCCCAAAGGAAATGGACCTTTAGGATTTTTGTGTAGACAAAAATCTTGAAATAATATGGGATTTAGACAATCTATCTGAACATCTTTATTTGAAAAACTCCAAGGACTTTGCACCAAAAATAGACCAAATTAACAAAAATAAATACCCAATTCAAAATTCTTGAAATAAATACACTAAGTAAATACCAAGTTAAATTGCTTAACCTCTTAAACATGAACTTTACATTTTCAAATGTATACTTTAAAATATAGCTTGGGCTAATGACTTAGACATTGATACTCAATTTGGCTAAAGGATTAGGCATTTAGACTTTATAAGGGCCCAATTACTTTAGTGAAATTTTGGGCACTAACATACAGAAGGCTGGATTCCTTTGGATTTATCACCTAAACTAACCTATAACTTAGGAAAGGGAGATAAATAGATAGTGGTTGCATGAAAACATGTAAAAAGGAGGTGATGCACCAATGTTTTGAACACTTATGCTTCCACAAGACACACTATATGACACTTTTGAGACTGATAACCATCACTTTGTGTACTCTTTGAAAAGATTCCACAAAAGTGTTTCATTAAAAGGAAAGAAATAGTTATTAATCTAACATTGGAGGTTAGTTTTACACTTCAAAACAAATCAATAAACTATATATGCACTTAGAATTACCTATGAGAGCTACCGAACACTTCATGAAGGTGAAGGAATTTAGAACAGAGGTGAAGGAAAGCATGGATTCACTTAACCACATCAATCAAATCATAATACACACTTAAATTCATCTTTAAAATGGATAAATTTAGTCTCTATTATATCAAATAGTTATTACAATACAAATTTTTCATAGCTTAAGAGTCTCTATCTCCAATAAAAATATTCAAAAGTCATCCTTTTCCAATTGGAAAGAAAATGGAATATATAGAATAAATGGGAGAGAGAGGTAACTAAGAATATAACCATTAATGAATGTGACCCAACCACTTTTGATCAACTAACATTGATCTGAGGATGCTGAGTCATAATCCATCAAATAGGAACAAGTCCCTAAGGACCTTAGAACACTGAATGCCCCACTATCTTCCTCAATCATGTTTGATGTTCTCACATTATCAGGTAGTTACTTCGGTTCACTCTTTGATTTCATTTCTGACATTTTTTTCATAGTTAAAAATCTGTCATTACTTCAAAATCCTAAATATAGGTCTATTAAAGATGAAAACTAATCACTCTATTAGTTTTCTATAGTCATGATTGCACTGAAGATCTACAAGCTATGGATTTTGATCATAAAAATATGTAAAACCTACATTTTAAATCTTTCAAAAGGTTTTTCAGATCTTTAATGGCATTATCCAAACTTGCAAAGTCTGATCTTGCTAACCTAGATCATGTTTGATCTTATATTTATGTATTCTACCTGCTTGGGGTGGTAGAATCCTTTTTCCAACTTGTCTACCCTCATGGCATCCTCTCAAGTTACTTATTCTATTTAAATACCTAACCATTTCAACCTTAGATAAGTTCCACATCCTATGCTTCTGTGTAACTTGATCAAATCTACCCCATTTATTCCCATGGGAGTCTTTATCTATCTCATGCGCTTATGCCACATGGCAGCCTCACATGCATCCTAATCTCATTGACTCTTTAACTTTTCTTATAGTATTGATATCTTGGTTAAGGTTAAATGTATATCATCAATTTTCTCAATATTTCACCATGAATTCAACACTTTTAACCTTCACATTTGTCCTTGGGATCCTTTCACTAGTTGACCTCTTGCACATTATTGATTTTCATTTATACGATTGAATGCACCCCATTGATCTATCTGGTGTTATTGAATTCATTATCACATGTGCATTGTTAGATATGATCTGAGCTTACACAATCTTGACACCTATCATCTCTACATTAAACCTCAAGATCCCTTTGAAATATTTGAACTCAAATGGATACTTCATGTGGCTCAAATTTGGCATTCGTGCACATGTCTTACTATGATAATTTATATTTACAGGGCTATGTTTTAATACAACAAACTCATTAAGATACCAAATTTTTAGGAGACCTTTTTTTCATGAAAAATATCATGTCTATGTAATCTTTTAGGTCTAATTAACCTCCCAATTACTCTCATGAAATGCTCAATCAGACTAATTTATTCATTCTTGTATGATGTGTTATGATGGTCTACTTCCCTATATTTGCCTTGTTCACACTTTAATATTTCTTAAAGTGTTTCAAAATATTTTCAAACAACTTTGTGATCTTAATTTTAATTCTATCTACTTCTTCCATGGGATCACCCTTAAAGTAAGACCCTACACAGCTTCAATCTTAGACCTATAAAATTTGGTATGTGGGCCAAATTTGGCCAACATATTTGGAAAATCAACTAGGAATAATGCCTAATATAATTGAGAAATTAGCTCATTTAAAAAAAAATAACTCATGAAAAATCAAAATTTTGGTCCATGATTGCAAGAAACCTTTTGATTTTCCACAAGACAACAATTCCACCAAGACAAGGAAGGAAAATAGAAAATAGGGAAACTAACCTAACCAATAAAATGTGAAAAAGCTTACACTTATTTGGGTCAAAACACAAGCAAATTTTTTTGATGAAATAGCACTTAGAGGAAAACAAATAAACTAATATGTATAGGGAACCTAGATTCTTCAATGTCAATGTTTCAAATGTATCCCATTGACTAGGATAGGAAGCTCCTCACCATCCATCTTTGTAAGATGAAAGGAATTATGGGATTTGTAGCTATAAATTATATATGTACCATGCCAAAGAAATTAAAACTTTTTATGCCTTCCCAACTTAGCTCTGTCCTCATCCCATTTGAGTACCAAATATCCTTCTTTAAAACTTTGTGAAGAAGCTCTCTTGTAAAAAGTCCTCTTCACTTATGCTTGATGGGCTTCCATGGATAACATGGACTAATTTTTAATATTATCTACCTCCATAATCTTAATGTATCTAGTTTCTATTGGTTCATTCTCTAATAGCTCAAGTTGATGCATTAGCTCTAAAGTAGGAAACTCAAGACATATAGGGGTTCTTGCTTCCTTACCATATACCAACTTGTATGGAGAGTTGGATATTGATATTTTATAGGTGATACTATCAAATATTAAATCTAACATTAGCTTGAGATGTCATGACCTCTGATTATCTTCAATAGTCCTCCTTATGATATTCAAATGATTCTTATTAGTGGACTCAGTAAGACCATTTCCTTATAGATAGTAGTTTGCTGTGGTGTTGAGATAGACACCATGTTGCACAACACATTGGCTAATATTTTCTCCTAAAAATTCCATAAAATTGTCAAAAACTATGGTTAAAGGCACTCTAAATCTAGTAAGAAAACCTTCTTATAAGTCTAAAACATTGGTCTCCTTTACTTCCTTTAATTCCATTACCTTTATCCATTTACTGAAGTAATCTACATCGGTTAGAATCCATTTATGTCCTACACTTGAAGGAGTGTTAATTAAACTCATAAATTCCAATCCCCATTAGACAAATGTTTGGTCTACTATAATAAATTAGAGAGGTAAGGCTTTAAGCTTCACTTTTCCTACAAACATAGCACACTATTTTCATTTCCTTACCCATGCATGATAGTCATTGAATAGGTGAGGCCAGTAATAGCCTATTCTCATAATTTTAAGGGCTATGGTTTTTGAAGAATATTTCCCTCCACCATTCCCATCATTAAAATTCTTGATTAATATGTATGTTTGGCCTGACTCTATACACTTTAGCAACATGCCATTGATATCTTTCTTGAATAAGGCACCATCAATAAGAATAAATCAATATAAAATATCTTATTTTTTAAGGTCTTATATGAGAAGTATAAATACCATCATGGAAGTACCTTACCATGTCTTAAAACTAACTAGAAGGTGAGGTGTGATTAGTTGTAAATTCCTTATCATTTGACACCATAACTACCCCATTAGCCTCTTTCAAGTCTTGTGTTAGATGTTCACAAAGTCCCTTGCCTCTTAATAAACTTGTGACCTTGATATCCCCATCATATTCACTCACTTTGGTTATCCAACCATATCTTCTCTCATTTAAATCCTTGTTCAATTAAAATTCTTTGATACTTGGATGGGAAACCATTAGATGTATCTTATTGTTAGATATTAAGTGTCTAAACTTCTTGAGAGAACTTATAAATGAAAGTACATGATTTTAAATATACGAGTACCTTGTTTCATATTATTCCAAGCCTTTATTGAAGAAGGCTATTGGTTAATCTAAATCCTTTTGATTTTACTGCATGAGAATGCCTAAAATGGTGTCCATGTTATTATAAGTAAATAAGATGAAATCCTTTATGAAATCTAGGTTTAGGAGTATAGTAAGACTAGATATGGCTCTCTTGATATCTTCAAAACTCTTTACTCCTTCCTTGGTCTAGTTGAAGATCTAATTCTTATTTATCATAGCTATGATTAGCTTAGATAAAGTGGCAAAATCTGAACTATATCTCCTTATAAAATTGATTTTTTGTAAGAAGATCTGTAAAGCTTTCTTTTGCTTGGGTAGGGATAGTGAAAGAATTGACTCTATCTTGTCAGGGTCTATAAGTATACCATGATTTGAGATCACATGTCTAAAAATCTTACCTTCATGAACCAAGAAGACACACTTTTTGGTATTTAGAGATATACCAAACTATCTACACTTTTCAAATACTTGCTTGAGGTGAGCCATGTGCTCATCTACACTCTTTGATAACATTTTTATGGCATCTAGATAAACAAGTATTAACTTGTTAATAAGGCCCTAGAATTCCATATCCATAGCTCTCTATAAACTTGCTCCAACATTGGGTAAACCAAAGGTCATCTATGTATATGAAAATATCCCCCACTTGGTAGTTAAGGTTACCTTGAATTGGTCCTCCATTTTCACCATAATTTTATTGTAGCCATTATATCCATCTAACAAAGAAAACCTTTTAAACCTATGACTAGTTATAAGATATATTCCATAGATGGAAATGGATAGCGGTCTTTAAAATAACACTTTTTTAAGTCACAAAAGTCAAAATATAATCTTATCTCACCATTATTCTTCCATACTGGGACAAGTTTTACCACCCAAGTTGAGTGCTTGATTATAAATTCTATAGCTAACTTAATTATCTTATGAAGTTCAACTTTCATCAAAGGCTTAAGCTTTCTAATAATAGACCTTTGTCTTTACCTTACTAGCTTAGTTCCATCTTCTAACTCAATGGTATGTTGAGCTAGACTTTAATTTAATCCTTTGAGGTCACTATATTTCATTGAAAATACATCAACAAATCTTGCACCTAACTCAATAAAAGCTTCATTTTCTTCAAGACTGCATATCTTACCCAACTTCTAGTTCTTACTAGTTGTAATCTCCACATTGGCATAGTGTTCCTCTTTCATTGATAGATATGTCTTTTTATTTCTCAAATAATCAACCCTATTTAATATGTTTTCAAGGGTGACCAACCCCTTAGGCAACCTATTTGTCTTTAGTTGCATAATTTGGTCACCATATTGATGCAAGAACTTATCTTGATTCCTTAAGGAAAACTCATCCTCTTCTTACAAAAACCTAACAATTTGATTATCATATTTAAATACTTACCAATTATCATGTTTGTCTATAATAAAATGTCTTAAAAACACCTTAATGTGTGACTAAACCTTTTCACTCTTTATACCAGTAGGGATGCTAAATAGTGCCCCAATGGTAGCCAATCTATCTATATATTTGTTCTCATTTCTTGATATAACCTAAATATTGAAATCTTAAAAGTATTAAAGTAAGTCCCATACTCTATTACAATAATACTTAAAAAGTTTATTTTTATAGACATTGAGACCTCTTGTTGAACTACAAGTTCACTATCACCAAATACTTGTAAGGTATTAACTTTCATCTTTCTAGCCCATTATAATCTATGAACTAGTGTCTTATATTCTAAAACATTATTTGAACATCCAAATTGAAACTTTAGATAATAGAAATACCTTTTCTTGGTTGGATAAATTAACATCATTATAGCACGAGTACTAAGCTTTTTCCTTTATCCATCAAAGTATAAATTCCATAGGCCATAACCCAATTCATCATCCTTCATCAAGGTTGGAATTGGTGCATCATTCTCATGGAGGTAATAAAAACCAAGTCCTTATTAAATTAGCTTATAAGGATCATGTTAATGTAAATTAAAGGCTAATTGATTAAGGAACAAATATATAACCCTATTTTAATGTGATTCAACTTCATCTTCACTATTTTTCAGCACCTCATCTAAGATCAGATAATTAATCTTTACAATACTTGGCATATATGGATCTAAATGGTAGCATGTAATAGGTTCAAAATGTATATTTACCTTAGTACCATACCTAGTTTTGAACATCAAATATGTCCAATCAATTAACAAGTATCCTCCAATATTTGAGGTGAAGTCCCTTGACAGACACATGGCAAAGTAAGGAGGCAAGTTCACTACAACTAAATCTTGCTTAATGGTAACATTGGGATAAGCATGTAGTGTCAACTTAAGATTGTTGAGGATTCCTAATATATTTTTTGGTAATACATATATATGCAACACCCCTTTAGTGTTTGGCTCATAGACAAGACCAAGCTTGCCTAGAATTTGGTTAGGCATAACTATACTACTAGTTCCACTATCTACCATACAATTATGGACCAAAGTGTCACCAAATATCAAAGAGAGATATAAAGGAGGATTTTTACTTGAGTTTAATCTATCTAAATTTTTCACCTCGTGTACCTATTATACCAGTTGCTTAGTTATCTAGTTTGAATTTGTTAGGATAGGACCTTATTTATCAACTATCTCTGGAGGTAATTTGAGATATAAAAGCTCTTGAATGAGCATATCCATTTGTCTTGGAATATAAATGGAATCCCACATGCTAATACTGACATTGTATTTATTCATTTGATTTATATGCTAAATTAAGATCCATAAACCTTTGGTTGTACTTTTTGAACCATTGGTTGCTCACAAACTAAAGGTACTTGAGGAACTTTTCCAATTTCCACATTTTGACTTTTTTGTTCTATAGGGATAGCCTATTGATCTTTAATATTCTTCTATGGAACACCATTTGGAGTAGTTTAAGTATTTCTCACATCCTGAACCTCATCAATGGCTCTTCTTTTAGCTCTAGTCAGAGTTGCAACTTGACCAATTGTATTATTAGTCTCAACTTTGTTGTATTAAACATGATCATCCATTTTCTAATTCACATTTACTACATCAATCTATCCTTTAACTTTTTGGGTCTCCCCTTGTGATGTTAAAGTTATCTTTGGGTATTGACTGTCTTGTAGCAAAAATTCTTCTAGTGTCATTTAGGGCATAGTAATATTTTGTGTCCCTAAGGCCTAGTTTTGGGCATCATTAGGATTAGGTGGCCATAAACCTGAATCTTGCATTAAGTTGTTTTGAGGAGTTGTGGTAATAATAGATCTTGAATTGGAAGGCACATTGGGATCAATGGATATATATTGTTTAGCTTAAGTAATAGCCCTTTGTGATTTTTAAGGTGGTCTATTTTCTTTGAACCCTTGATAAGGAGGCCTCTGATATCTAAAGGGTTGATAGGAGGACTAATTTTGTTATTGATAAGGATTAATTTGGTAATATTATCTCTTAAGTTGAACTAGTTCAATCCCAAAAGATTGTATCAAAATTTTCAATCCCCCAATCTCACTAACTTAACTAGAAAGAGCTACAACTTGATCTTATGGGGATGTAATATGGGATAGAGATGGGATTTGAGGAACTTGAGTGAATGTTATAGGATTAAATTATATGAATATATGAATTGGGGATCTTAGATAAAGTTTACCAACTTATATGAAGTTATTCTCTTCTCTTATGGCAAATTCATAGGCATATAGTAAGGTGATACCACCCATTAACTATATCATCATGCTAATGTCAGAATTGAGGGCTTTCAGGTAATACAAGAATTCATATTTATGGTATGGTATAATAAATGCAAGTATTTTAGTCTATGTGTTTTGGAATATGAGGTTAAAATCTGACATGAACTTGTGAGGATCTCTTTTAATGGTAGTTAGTTATTCAACTAAAGATAGGTGATCAGACTTATCTTCAAATCTACTAACTAAGGATGTACCTAATTCATCCCATGTAGATATGGAATTTAATGGGATATTTATATACCATTATATGGATTTTCCTTTTAAGGAAGCAACAAGCAGTCTAATAGTGACATTGTCTTGAATAACATTATGCACCAAACAAAGGTTGGCAACATCTTGGATGTACTCAATAGTAGTTGTTTTGTCTTCTCCTAAGAAGAAAGGGATAATCACAAGAGTAGACACAATAATTTCATTAAAATTAGATAAGATAATTGGGATACCTCTATTTAATGTAATAAAGACTTGATTTATAATAGACATTTGGGTAGTGAAGATTGCACTACTTAGGACAATAGAGTGACTAGAAGATGAATATTGTTTTTGATGATAACATCTTATCCTATTAAATATTTCTCTTTTATATGAAACAAAATAAATATCAATGAATTCAAAGGGAATATATTTATTAGTTGAACTTGTAATAACCTTTGGCATGGGAGTGTTGCTTAGATGATGATATGAAGCTTGTAACTCAAAGAATCTTTAGATTCTAATGATGATGGATGTCTTCTTCTGTAAATACCTCTCCTTAGCTACAAACTTCAATTATTCCAAGGAGAATGTCTTTGGGTCCCATTGGGCATGACATAAACTATTTTAGATCATAAAGAGGAATATTGAAGATAATCATAGGTCATGGCATCTGAATTGAAGTCAACTCTATGGGCTTATAGGATCACCTATAAAATATCAATAGCCAACTCTCCATATAAATGAGTATATGGTAAAGAATCAAGAATGCATATTTATATTGAGTTTCATACCTTAAAACTAATGCATCAACTTGAGATATTGGAGAATAAACCAATGGAAATTAGATACACTAAGATTATAGAGCTAGAAGAGATTCAAAATTAGTCCATGTTAGCCATGGAATCCCATCAAGAACAAGTGAAGAGGTCCTTTGATAAGAGAGATTCTTCATGAAGTTGTAAAGAAGTAGATTTGGTCCTCAAATGGGATGAGCATAGAGATAATATGAGAAGGCATACAAATTTTGAATCACTTTGGCATGGTCCATATACAAACTCCAATTATGAATCCCATAATGCCTTCTAACTTGTAAATATGGATGGAAAGGAACTTCTTATCCTAGTCAATGGGTTACATCTGAAACATTACTATTAAGGAAGCTAGGTTCCATATATATATATATATATATATATATATATATATATATATATATATATATATATATATATATTAGTTAATTTGTTTTAATATAAATGTTATTCCATCACATTTATTTAATTGTGTTTTGTTACAAATAATTTATATCTTTTGCACATTTTCTTGGTTATGTTAGCTTCCATGTTTTCTATTTTCCTTCCTTGTTTTGGTGGAATTGTTGTCTTATTGCAAATCAAAAGGTTTCTTATATTCATGGACCAGAATTGTGATTATCTATGAGTTTAAAAATATATAAATGATTTAAGTTATTAAACATATTAGGAATACTTCCTAGTTGAGTTGCCAAAGATGTTGGCTAAATTTAGCCTACATACCAAGCTTTCTATGTCTGGGATTAAAGATGAGAAGGGTAATATTTGAAGCGTGATCCCATGGAAGGAGTAGATAAACTTCAAATAAGGATCATAAATTTGTTTTAATATATTTTGAAACACTTTAATCAATCTTAAAGTTTGAACTTGGTAAATTTAAGGAATCAGACCATCATGGCATGTCATATAGGAATGAATAAGTTAGTCTGATTGAGCATTTCATAAGAGCACTTGGGAGGTTGACCAAAGCTAAAATATTACATGTACATGATATTTTTCATGCCAATAAGGTCCCATGAAAATTTGGTATCTTGATGAGTTTTCTATCTCAAGACATAAGCCTTCAAATATAAATTAGCAGAGTAAGACATGTGCATAGATGTCAAATTTAAGCTATGAGAAGTAGTCATTTGAGTTGAAATATTTGAAAGGAATTTTTAGGTTGAATGTATATATAAAAAGTTTTAAGATCATGGAAGATAAAATCAAATATAATGGTGTATGGGTGATAATTAAGTTAGTGGGACTAGATAAATAGATGGGGCATGTTTAACCATATAAACAAAGATCAACGGTGAGTGAGAGTTCAACTCGTCAAAGGATCCCAAGGACAAAAATAGAGGTGATAAGTGTCTTGAACATGATACACTCTTTATCAAATCAATAGTACATATTTAACCATGCCTAAGAGATCAATGGCGAGATCAAATTCAAAGGGTTAATGAGCTTATGATGTATGTGAGGTTGTTACATGGCATAAGCACAGGATCTAGACAAAGACTCACATATGATTCAATAGGGTAGATTTGATCAAGTTCATTAAAGAAAAAAATGTGTACATGTATCTAATATTGAAATGGTTAGGTATATAAATATAACAAATATCTTGAGAGGATGCCATGAGGGAAGACACATTGGACAAAGGATTCTTCCACCTTGGGCAGGTAGAATACATAAATGCAAGATCAAACATGATATAGGATACCAAGAGTAGACTCTAAAAGTTCAAATTAAACCATTAAATATCTAAAAAACCTTTTTAAATCTTTCAAACATAGGTTTTACATCTTTTTTATGATTAAAATCCCTATCTTATAGATCTTTAATGTAATATTGACTATAGAAAACCAATAGGGTGATTGGTTTTCATCTTTAATAGACTTATGTTTAGGATTTAGAAGTAATGGAAGATTTGTAATTGCATAAGAATTGTTTAAATGGACATCAAAGAGTGAGCCCAAGTAATTTCTTGATAATGTGTAGAAAATCAAACATTATTGAGGAAGATAGTGGGGCATTTAGTATTCCAAGGTCCATAGTGACTTGCCCTTGTTTGATGGATTATGACTCATCATCCTTGGATCAAATATAATTGATCAAAAGTGGTTGGGTCACATTTATTAATGGATATCTTCTTAGTTCCCTCTCTCTCTCTCCCTTTTTAAAATGTATTCCATTTTCTTTCCCATTGGAAATGGATGACTCTTGGATATTTTTCTTAGAGACAGTGACTCTTATACTATGACAAATTTGTAATATAACACCTATTTGATATAATAAAGACTAAATTACTCCATTTTAAAGATAAATTAAAGTGTGTCTTATGAGTTCATTGATGTGGTTATGTGAATCCATGCTTTCCTTTTCCTCTATTCTAAATTCCCTCACCTTCATGAAGTGTTTGGTAGCTCTCATAGTTCATTATAGGTGCATATATAGTCTATTTATTAGTTTAGAAGTGGAAAACTACCCTCCCATACTATATTAATATCTATTTATTTCCTTTTAGTGAAACATTTGTGTGTAATCTTTTCAAAGAGTGTATGAAGTGATGGGTAGTAGTCTTGAAAGTGTCCTATAGTGTACCTTGTAAAATCATAAGTGTTAAAAACATTGGTACATCACCTCCTTTTTATATGTTTTCATGCAACTAGTGTCTATTTCTCTTCCTCTCTAGGTTAAAGGTTAGTTTAAGTGATAAATCTAAAGGAATCCAGCCTTCTCTAGAGGATCAACCTCACGATAGGACACCCACATCCTAAGACTTGAGAAATTATCATTTTGATGTCCTAGAAAGATTTCTTGGCATTTTTTGTCCACTCAATCTTAGCATCTTGTTTTAACATGGTATTTAATTATTTGAAAATTTCTACAAAACTATAAATTAACTTTCTCATTAAGTTGATTTTGACAAAGAAAGACTTTAGATATTTCTTGTTTTTGGGTTGAGAAAACTTAGAGATGGATTTGATGTTATATGGGTTGATGGATATCCTATCTTTGGTGATAATTTGACCCAAAAATTTTCCTTTATTAACTCTAAAAATTAATTTTTTTGGGGTTCAAAGAAATTCCATTCCTCATGCATTTATCCATAATTTTTTATAGATGGTTTACATGGTCAATTCTATGCTTAGAAAATACTACAAGATCATCCATTTATATGATGATTCACTTCCCCACCAATCCCTAAAAGGAAAAATCCATCACTCTCTAAAAAGTGGCCCCTATATTGATTACACTGAATGACATCCTTTTAAACAAAGTTTCCTTGTTTTGTGGTGAAGATAGTCTTCATCCAATCTTTTGCTTTGACCAATACCTATTTGGAGATTGAGAATATATCTAATAAGGACATCATATATGCACCTCTCACCATTTATATCACTTCATAAAACTAAGTTAGGGGATAATTATCATTTTCTTAGGCTCTATTTAAGTTCCTAAAAACAAATCACAACTCAATTTATCCATTCTTCTTTTTGATAGGTACAAGGTTAGATACCTAGGTCAAGTGCATAATTGGAAAAACATTTTTGGCATCTAAGAGCTTCTATACTTGTTGGTAATTTTTCCTATCAAAGCTATATTCTAACCCCGATAATTGAAAACTTTTTATGGTCATCATAGTTTCATATCTATCAAGAGAAGAGTGAGTTTTTCAATGTCATGTTCATAGTTTCAAGTGCCATTATGAGGTTTTGATAGAGTTTTAAGTAGTTATATGATATGAAAGTGCTCCAAAGAAGATGTCAGAAAGAGTATAGTTCATGACTTGTCATGAAGTTTTATAGCATATTTTGGTATATGGAAGGTATTAAATGAGATATAAACTCAAAAATGTGATAAAAATTCATTATAATATCATTTAAATCCTTTTAGATGGCTATGATATGCTTATATGACTTTTAGAGGTAGTGTTCATATGTAAAACTATGATTATTATGCCAAAAAGACAAATTTTGGTCTTAAAATGTAAAATATGGTATTAAAAGGCCATAAAATTAGTTAAAGTACATGTTAAAAATTCATTTACATGAATTTATATTAGTCATAAAGTTTATTATTTGGAAAATGTCACTTTATGCAAGTTTAAATGTGAAAAGTCCTTTTTAAAGGTTCTCACATGCCAATTTTGGCCATTTAAAGGTGTAAAATAACTAAATATTTTTCCTAACATGTGTTGAGACTCATTATACTTCTTTAATGTTCTAATTTTGGTATTATAGAGATTAATTTAGGAATAAAAAGTAAATAAAGGACATTTTCAAGCATATTTCAAGCAAAGTACAAACTTGTATGACCATTCCATACGGTGGAGATCATGAACATGAGAAGAAGAGCATAATATAGGTTATATAAGAAATTAATGGAAATAGGATACAACACAAGCCTAAAATCATCTCTTACCTTCACATTGCTAGTTTTCACACAAGGAGAACTCTTCAGGTTTATAAGTGGTATAACTAGGAGAGAGAAAATCCAAGTCTAAAATTTTTTCCAAAAAAAATAGACTCAAAGATATTTTTTATAGAGTAAGTGTTTTTATAATTGTTCATATCTCCTTAATTTATCATCTATTTTAGGTCATGTCATACATCAATAGTCTTGCATCTATGAAGGCAATCGATTTTCTATAATTTCTCCTCATAAAGGCATCATATAAAGAAAATTTAAGTTTGTAAGGATTTTGAGGGACATGAATCACCATTCCACAAAATCCATCACTTATATTACACATGTGTGAGGGATAAATTAATATTAATAAGATAATAAAGTGAAAATGTATAGTTTAGCATGCTTCTAAAGGAGAATTGTATGGTCTATGTGAGAGAAAGGGTTTCAAGATTTCTTATTTTCTTCTTAGTAGGGATATCCATCAAATTCATATGTCCCTCATTAAAATTTCTCAATATATTCTTCAAAATATTCATATAAAATTCCATAATTATATTCTCAAGCATCTCAAAATACCTGTTTAGAAAATATTAAGGTTGTTTAACATATATTAAGTTTCCTAGCATAGTCCTAGGTTTCAAATTCAGCCTATTATCTTCCTCCAATGGCTTCTAAGTTGATAAATTAGGTAAAGGATAGGATCATGCTTACATAAGATGCTTCAAGGTGTCTCTAAGATTTCCCTTTCATTATTTTCCACCTCCATTTTTGTTCACCCCAATATACACTATCTTACAGTACCTTTGCACTAATGTAAGGCTTCATTTTCACCTTCGTTGAAGTTTTCCATCCTCCATTCATGGTCATCACCCCTTCCACTCATCCCCATCTCACCATCCATCATAAAAATGAGGAAAAAATAAGTGAAGGTTGTCATGGTAATTCAAAAAGATGGTATGTAGGTAAATAATGCATCATCATAAGACAAGAATTTAACCTATACAAAGTCAAGAGACCTATAGTCATGGCACTTATAGTCATGAACTTTTTCATGAAGTATATAAGATTAGAAGATAGAGATGTATTTTCAAGGTCTATTCTAAATATATTTCATTAAGATGAAATAAATGATAAGGACAATGATATTACCCATAATTGGTAACCTTATCAAGGTCAAACACAGTCTAAGTCCATACAATAGAGTACAATATAGTCATCCTATAGTTGAGAAAGGGCATGAGATTTGTAAAGTTTTGGTCATGACATAAATTTGGGGTGAACACGAGAAATAAAATAAGTATTATTAATCCAAATGAGACATAATTTCATGCAATAAACAATTAATAAACATGCTTATGATTATAATCAATGTTCAAATCCACACATATAGGCCTGTGTTAATTCAAGTCAAGCTTACTTGGTAGTTTTAGGACTCTATTATGATTGTGGAGGATATTTGGACCATAAAATTCATGAGATATTTTTATAAATATCCTCAAAAAAAATATTAACAAGGATCCATGTTGAAATTCTTGATTCATGATGAGAGGCATAACAAAAAGAGACCTACAGTTAGTCTATGCACAGTCAAGAATGAGCATCTATATCCAAGTTGATGGTATAATGCCTTAAAGTGATTTCATGATGGATACCATTTAAAAGGAGAATATTTATATTTTATTAATATAATTTTAAAATTTAAGGATATTTTTTCACCTTTTTCAAACTCCAAACACCCTCAATCACGGCCATAGTCTGTACAAGGACCTACAAGCAATACAAGTATAGTCAAGTACATATGAGTAACGAGATTTTTGTAGTCATAGTTATTACATGATGGTATAGTATTAATATGTTATAATTATATAATTAATGAATGTATTTTTGTGAATTCAAAATATGTTGTATATAATCAGGTTTCAACCTCAAGAACAACCTACAACCATACATAACAATTCCTCTAGCATAGTCATATATCATCAAGGTTAAAACCTAAGATAATTCAAGACTAGTGACCCTTAATGTGACTTGAACAAGTTAAGTTGATCAAATTACATCTCCAACACCTTTATCAAGCCACTCAAGCACTGACAAGATCATAAAGGTGAAGGTACATCAGATTGTATAGATTTAGACTATGTAGAGGCCTAAAGAGCTTGCTTGAAGAGTCAAATGGCTATAAAGATCATGTGAGAGTGGTTTCAAGTTTTTTAATTGATGTTTAAGGCACAAAATAATGGTTTAAAAACTACTTAACACCTTCACACCTCAAGATCACACCTATAATAATGATTCACATATAGTCATAGTCAATCTCCTTGAGGAGCTAAGGTCATATTTAGGTGTCATAGATATAAATAGATATTTAGAGAGTTATAATACTTAAATGGATGAATTAATGATAATTTTAAATCATATTCACCTTATTAAATCCCAATACAAGGTGAAATGAAGGAAAATTAGTCTTAGGACTGAGCAAGCAGGTAACATACTATTAAATACTGAGAAAATGTACCTATAGGCCAAAATATATATGATATAGCCTTTAAAATTTATGGATATATTCATCATTAGATATAAATATCTATGGTATAAGATATTTCATTTGATAGGTGGAAGTGCCCACTATTTTTACACAGTCCCCTTCATGTCTCATGATAGTCACTATTGGAGTAGGCATACTTCTTGAAAAGTCTTAAGGTGTGGCAAGAGGGTATCAAATTATTTGAAAGTGTTTGTAAAGAATAATAGGATGATTTTTAATCTCTAAAACACCTTTAAATAGTTTTCATAGTCAAAACTCCATGCAAACACACATGTAGGAAGCCATCCCCATAATCAATCTTAAGAGGCATTAAGGAAAAAGGAGTATTCGATGAGAAAAGGGAAGACATATAAGGTGTAATTTACTAGGTAATAATGATTTTTATTCCCCCACATCATCCTATAGGTTTTAAATACTTCTAAACTTATATTTGGCCAAATTATGCCTAAAACCAATTTAATCCTATAAGTTATGTATCACCTAAAGAAACTTGCAACCCCTATACAAAAAGAAGATATAATGAGATGATACAAGTCATATGAAGGTGTATTAAAGAAAATAAGAGTAGGAGGGAAGATAAAATTGGTCCTTTATAGAAAATTAGATTTTTGTAGTCAAGACACACATTCAAGCCACATGATCAGGTGATCATATCTTTCACCACATAAAGAGTTTGGAAAAATTCTCCTAGAATGTTTTTATGACCCATATTAAATTATATTAATTAAGGTTGGTTGAGGGGATATACTTTAGGAAAAAATTCTAAGAGCATAAGCACATCTAGAATATAAGAAAAACTTTACAAATAAACTTCTTAACATAGGTATATTTTCATACCTTTTACATGGGAACCCAATATTCTTAGGGAATTTGAGGGGATATATACACTTGATATTCATGTAAAGAAGTTTAGGTTTGGATGAATATACTTTATGAACCATCATTAAGAAGTTTCACCTCCAAAACCCTCATAATGACTATTTTTGAGGAAAGTCAATTTTATTGCAATCAAAACCTCATGAATAAACCTTAAAACTCTTCAAAAAGGAATTAAACCTAGAGAGGGTCCCATAAATGGTACATTGTTTTACATAATTGTATGGATCATGGTATAAAATAGGTTTTTTTTAAATAAAAAGTGATGAAAGGAGAGGTACAAAGTATTTTAATGGATTTTAATCCATGGAGGGTGAATATTGAGACTTTTTATTCATCCCAAAATCATTATATGATCAAAAATATTCTTAGAAATTTCCTTATTAGCTCATCCAAAATAGCCACTTTACAAGAAATTCAAGTAGATTGACCTAGTCAACTAGTTTGATGAGTTGCAGACATTTATTCATAAAGAGGACTTAATTAATGATATTGACACTTTTTATAGGCCTAAATATAATTATTTTTTCATGTTATAATGTTTTCATTCTGGTTTATAAGGTCATCAAATGTAAGAAGTTAGCTTACTAGGCCTAATTGGTTGAACAATTGAAGTAAAAATGGCATTAAAAGGCTATAAAAGGAGTTCATGTTGATTTTTCATGTTTAATAACTAGAATTAAAGTTTATATTCCATACACATTCAATATTTAAATGATATTTCATGCAAAGGAGAGATAAATAAGGAGTTGACTTGTCTTAAGTGCCAATCACTCTATTTGACTGATCCTTGACTAATCATCATGCATGTTACTTGATATTCATGAAAGTAAAAGTTATTCACTTAGATGGAACTCACTTAAAATTTATTTTTCATCAAGATGTGGTGTAGCACATTATCAATAAGAATTTTGACAAGTCAAAAGGGCCCACCATCTCATTAAAATCAAATAGAGATCATGCAAGGAGCATGCAAGGAATTTCAACATAGATAGAGGTATTAAAGACTATTATTAGCAAATTATAACTCAAGTTTGACTTGATATGATGCTTGTTTCACTTATTATGCTTTATTCTACACCAATATCTTGTCCAGTTCTCTTTTATCTTCTATATATTGAGGCTTTCAAGCTAATTTTCAAGATCCCTCTCTTGAGCATGATTAAACTATGCCAAGATTGAGATTTTTAACCTTTTGATATGAATGTCTATTTTAAAATTCATATATTCTAGTATAGTTTATAATATTAGTTTTATTTACACATGTGGTAGTAAGTTTTACCTTAGTAGGTCCTGATCTTACCTAGTTACTAGTATGCCATCTTATGCAGGTCACATAGAGTGTTTGATGTTGAATGACTAAGCTAAAAATGGATATATTGACTAGTTAGTGCCTTGAATTAGGCATATTACATCATTTCCCTCATTCTTTGGTCACTTGATAAAACCTCTATATGAAATAATTTTGCATAAGAGTCATTTGGAGTTATAGATTTAATCATTACTTTCCTTATCAATTTTGTAGAAGCTCAAATAGAGTGGATGAACCAACAATATAGGTGTATCACCATTAGTATAATATATCTCCCTTTCAATTATCCTTCATACCCTTTCCACCATAAAACATATATTAGGTTTAGTAATCTGAGCAAAGTGATACATTAGAAGAGCTAGCCTCACAAATCTAGAGGTTTGGTCTAGGATACAGGTGTCCCACACCTTAGACCATTCTAATGTTAGTCCAAATGTGAAGGAAATACTAAGAAATTACCCTTTAGTAGGGTGTTATTTGGGTTGTTAATAGTAATTAACTATATATATTAAGCTCTAAGATCTTGTTCACCAGTCTCTATCTTTGCCTAAACTACTTGTGTTCTAAATTTAGAGGGATGGTGTGAGTAATGACCCTTTGGTCAAAGATATTTAGGTCATCATATGTCCATGAAATAACATCCATGTAATTTTTAAGCACCATCTTCATCATTTGCTTCTAATTCTCAATACATACTAGACCTATATTCACCAATTAAGGAATTTGGTGAGACCCTAAGTTTTCTTTGGTGAAATCAGATTTAGTTTCTTTCATCTATTTTTGCTTTTGGGCCTAAGGATCGACATCAAAATATCATTCCAAAGAAACCATTCCCAATGGGATTTAATTTCATTTCAATTGTATAACACCATGTTCTCTCATATCTTTAGTCTGCATAACATAGATATTTCCTTCATTTGTTATCTAGGCTTCAAAATCCCCTAAATTATTCAAAAACTAAATATGGAATTATTTGGAAAACTGATTTTTGTGGTTTGTGACAACTATTCAATCTTCCGATCTATCAAGTTTACTGAGTGGGCCTAAAAAAATCACCATAAATTTTTCATCAAATTATTATCCCCAAGAGAATGTAGTAGTTGAATCCACTATCAATGATCTAATAGATGCCATTAAAAATAATCATAATACACACATAAAATTCCATCTATTCCTATAGTATTCACTATGGGTAGACAAAACAAAACACAAACAATCCCTCACGGCTTCACCTTTCCTACTAGTATATGGGAAACATATGATTTTTCCTATCACTCTTAAACTACCAACATTATATTTCATGCAAGAGTATATGGGATAATATGAAATATTATATTCTAAACTTATCTATATAGTCTAAATTGAAGATGCATGAATTAAATCATTGTATAGTTTCAACAAACACCAAGGCATTGTAAAAAGGTGGTTTGACAAAAGATATAAAATTAAATATTGTATGATTTTAGACATAATTTTGTTTATAGGATAAGGAATATAAACAAAAATGGAAATATGATAAATTCAATACATTATGGAATGGGCCATATGAAATATCAAAAATATTATGTAAAAGTGCTTTTCATTTTAAGTACCTCCACGGTAATTACCTCACTTTTACACTCAATGGATAGTTTTTTAAGCATTACTTCATGAACGCTCTAATTGGAGACGCTTTTAAATGATTGTGATTAAACACATAGAAATAGGATTAAATTATATTTCTTTCTTTTTAGAGTACATTCCATGGTTTCTTAGATTAATATTTCTAGTTTTGTTAGACTAATTTCCTATTTTCTACATTTGCTTTCATAGTTAGTTTTTTTTATTTATAGGTTAATTTTCTTAAAAAGGCATAGTAATCTAACCAATTTTTTATGTTATAATTATGAAATACCTACAATAATAAAATGGGATGACTCAAAAAGAGCACAATTATCATCCATTAGGATTTTATCTGATAGTACCTAAATTTTTGTAATTAAGGTATGTATTTTGACTAAAATTAGGTTCTACCTAGATTGAATGAGATCAATCAAACTTGTGGATTTTCTCTAATATACTTATGTATATTTTATAAATAATTTTCATTTCAAAATATATAGAATTACCTTCCTTATTTCTCCCCTTCTGGAGAAAGGATGATAGAGAATCATATCAAGTCTTTCAAATCTATATTAAGCTTGATGAATGTTTTAGATTAAAGGTTAAAGCAGGTTTTGAAGGGGCCCCGAAACCCTATTACAGAAGCAGAAAAGATAAAACGTTTACAAACTCTAGGAGATGTATTCCTGAATCCTACTAAGAAGTAGCAACAACCATTGGTTATACAAGGACGGCCTCAATATTCAATTACATCCAGCCTTCTACTTTCAACAAATAGTTTAATAACTATTTTTTTGGGGTGAAATCCAGAATTGTTGCCTGCTTTCCATCAGCTATATTCTGCTTGCTTTCTAGCTCTCTGATTTTTCTTATGGGTTTTCTTCCAGGTTTGTCTGGACAGCCAACATCTGCTTTCACTTTTGAATTCTGCTCTTCTCTTTTTCCAGATTTATCCAAGATAGAAGCACTATTTTTCACCTTCATTTGATAAAGAATTGCCTTTGGAAGAGCTTCCTGCGAATGTTAAAGGAGAAAATTTAAAGAATTTTCTTAAGCTTGATGAATGTTACTGATGAAGATATTGCATGTAGGATTTTTTTATTCACATTTGAATATTTTACTTATGATTGGTTCCTAAATTTTCAATATAACACTATTAATTCATGAAACTCATTTCAAATCACTTTTCTTTTGAAAATTAGATAGGTTATCAATCTAAGTGTGGTGTATCAACATTTTAACATAATGAATAGGGAGCCAAATGAGTTTATATGTGATTCTAATGAAAGGTTTTAAAACATGTATTCCTGACTAAGCACTACATATAAACCACTATAGTATTTATCGCTTGAAATATAAAAGGATTTCATAATTATAATTACTATAGTATTTATATGAATATTTATTTTTGCTAACACTTTATAGATGGCTTATGAAGAAGTGATAAACATTAATTTATGGATAAAGCCTTAGATATTAGGCACTCCCAACCTCATTTGAATCAAAATTTTCATACATTTAAATAGAATAATTTATATACATTTCCTCCTATGATGCAACATATACCAAATAATAACTATGGATTCTTAGTCAACCCTGCACAAATGAATGGTCATCATCAGAGTCAATATTCACTTCCATCTAATACCATAGTTGTTCAGGGTGTGGATTATACCAAAGTGGAATTAGATACTATATATAATATTGTTCAAAAGCTAAGCAATGACTTATTAGGCATGTAAAGGAAGATAGGCAATGTTAATGGTTATAAAAATAATCAAAATTTTATATTTCCAAGATATAATAGGCCCTTCAACAAGCCTAAAAATAATGTGGAACAATAATAATAATAATAATAATAATAATAATAATAATAATAATAATAATAATAATAATAATAATAATAATAATAATAGAGATCAAATTAATTGGGAGAGCTCTGCCTAATTGATGTAGGGTTCATAACACATCACAACATGATGATCTTGACTATGTTGAGTTGCATGTAGAATTTGAATTATTCTAAAGTGAGATGGTAAGGCAATATTTAATGAATAATCCACCAAAGTTCCCCCATTATACTAGCACAACTATGGTATTTAAAAATCATGAGTTTCCTTTCCAAAGTGAATATGATAATGTGCTAAAGGAAAAATTAGATGAGGTACATGCTTTCTATCAGTTTTTAAAAAATAATTATAATTAGAGGACATATACTACAAAAAATATGGCTATTTCCTTAAATATGAAGGTTAATAATAATACACCTTCCAAAAAAATAAATGATCAACCCATGAACAAGGAATAATAATGAAATGAATGGTACACCATCATTTAGGAAATGAAGAAGATAAAAGAAAATATCACTCTTAATGAATTGGCTAAGATTATTAAATATAAATAGATCCTATTGAGTTCTATTATAGGGAAGTATATTGTAAAGAAGCCAAGATCCATGTATATGAATGTCATATACAAGTGTAAGTGATAAGTTTCTCCTTTCTTGTTAACTATTAGAGAATTTGGTAAGAATGTACAACATGTTTTAGTTGATGTTGGAGCTTTGGCCACTGTAATGCCAATTTCTATCTATCAAAATTTGGTATTAACTCTATTCCCATCCAAGAGGTTGATTTTATAGTTAGACAAAATGGTAGTTCCTATGGTTGAGATCTAAAAGACATGTGAATTGAATTTTCATATGAGATACATGTGCAGATGATTATAGACATTCTTATGGTAGATATCTTAGAGGGATATGGACTAATACTAAGCAAAGATTGGCTAAAGATGCTAAATAAGTATGTAGCAATAAACTTATCTCACATTTGGCTTCCCTAGAGAGGTATTCCAAATCAAATTTAAATTGATCAAGAGATGATAATAAAGTATATGATAATGGAATAAAATTCTAAGAATGAATAAATAAGTTATAAATCTCCTAATCTTGGGATTCTTACCTTTACCATGAAGTATGAGGCTTAAAGGCTAGAAGTTTTAGGAACATCCCTATTATGGACACTTAATTTTTGATGGTGTAAGATTAAATCAAGTATTAGGTATTAGTATCAAACTAGTTAACTTGTTAGTTAATAAGTTCCTAACAACTTATAGGTTGTAATTTTCATGCACCAATATAGTGTAAAATATGAGGCACTAATTTTGGGGTTTTAATTTGCTCTCAAAAATAATGTCAAGCAAATGCTAATATGTGTAGATTTAGATTTGGTGATTAATTAGGTAAAAAATAGATACCAGTGCAAATTATCATATCTTATGAGATAAAACACTGGACCTAGGATTTGATTAAATCATTTAAGGTATTCAATATAATATTTATTCCTAGGGAATAGAAGAAAGCTACTAACTCACTAGTTAATTCACCTACTAATTTATCACCATTATAGGAGTTTAAAATACATATTTTCTCTATTAAAATCATACCTTACCCATTAATTATTAATAATGTATAAAATTTCTAGGTGTTTGATGATGTTTGTTAGATTGTCCAATTATTGACCAATTTAAGGAAATTTGAATCTCAAATTATTAATGATAAATGACTAGTTATTTATGATAGGAATAAATGGGAGAAGAAGTCATTCAACTCAAATAAAACCATCCTCCTTTAGGGATGGTTTATTTGGAGAGATCATTTAATGTACATCCCCAAGCCTAGCAATAGAGGTATCCCAAAGTCAATGAATCAAAGTTTAATAAGGGAAACTTGGGAGATGAGAGTGATCCACTCTATATCAACACTAGTCCCAATTATAATTGATAAGAGAGACAAAAGGTGAAATATTTGGTCATGTAGTATAAAGAGGTGATTGTATGGACCTATGAACAATTTAAGGTTTTCAATCCTAGGTTCATCACCCATACAATCTCACTGAAGCTAGACCATAAACCATTTAGGAAAATATAGAGGTCAGTCAATCCCATCCTAAGAATACTCATCCAAAAGGAATTAGAGAAGTTTTTGAATACTAAGATAGTGTTCCCTATCAGACACTCAACTTGGGTTTTTAACTTGGTTCTAGTTAGGAAAAAGAGTGGGGAAATAAAATTATATGTTGACTTTAGGAACTTGAATAAGGATTTTGAGATAGACAACTACCCTTTACTTTTCTTGGATGATGTGATATATATAATAAATGTTTTTAGAATGATGTCCTTTTTGGATGATTTTTGGGGATATAAATAGTTGTTGGTATAATATAAAGATAGGATGAAGACTATATTTACCACAAAGTGGGGTACTTATGCATAAAAGAGGATGCCTTTTGGATTAATTAATGTAAGATATACCTTTTAGTAGGACATGGACCACACATTTCAAGGCCTAATAGGTAAATGCATAATCATTTACATGGACAACCTCAATATTTTCTCAAAGAACAAAATTGATAATGTAGACCATCTACTGTCAATCTTTGAAAGATGCAGAAGGTTTGGAATCTCACTAAATTAAAAAAGAGAATATATATTGTTACTAAAAGAAAATTTTTGGTGCACACGATCACCAAAGAATGGATCACCATTATTTTGAGTCGATTTTAAGGGATTTCTAAAATTGAGTTCCCAAACAATAAGAAAGAGCTCAAGTCTTTCTTTAAAAAGATAAATTTTGTGAGGAATATTATCTCAAGTTTTACAAAAAAAATAGACCTATAAATGAAATTATTAAGAAAGAGAACAAAATATAATGGACAACAGAAGGTTGGAAGTCTTTTCAAGACATCAAATAGACTCTATCTCAAGATCTAGTGTTAATAAGCCCAAACTTCAATAAAGACTTTTCATTATATTCATTTGCTTCAGATCACACAATCATTGTTATGTTTACCTAGAAGAAGGATGAAAGTGAGCATCCTATTATATTTATGAGCATGAATTTAAAGGAAGTGTAGCTCAAGTACTTCATGATAGACAAGAAAATATTTTCTCTTGTCAAAATGATAAATAAATTTAGGCATTAAATATTGAGAAATAATATTATCACCATTATGTTAGACCTTTCTATCAAGATAAATTTGGGACATGATGAATTAGGAGATCACAAAGGTAAATAGATGATTTTTTTTTTGAAGTTTGACATAGAAATCAATCTTATGAAAATTGTCATATGACAAGGCATCATTCATCTTATGACTGAGCCTAATCTACACATCACCATTTAGAAGGTCTATGAGACCTAGGTATCTATAAGAGATTGGTATGTTGATAACATTAAATAATTATTCATTGGAACTTATCCCCCAAAAATTATTAGAGAAAAAAGGAGAGCCTTAAAGATCAATTTTGCTCACTATATGATAAAAAAAGGGATTCTCTACAAAATAAATTATGAAGGAATTGACCTGAGATGCATATCATGAGGAGAAGGTCAAGAGATATTATAGAACCTACATAATAAGATAGGTAGTGGTGATCTGTCTGGAAACACCACATCACATAAGTTTCAACGAATGGGCTAGTATTGGCTAATAGTCTTTCAAGATGCACATGTCTATGTAATAACATGCCATGAATGATATGTCTTAGCAAAGAGAGAAGTATGCAAAATTACATTACATCTTGTTACTAATGGCATCCCATTTATTTAGTGGGTTTTGTATGTCATCATTGTCATCAACTTAAATTATTCATCTAGTCACAAATTTGTGCTCATATCCATAGATTACTATACCAGATGGATTACAGGAATGGATACAAAACATTCCAAAGCATAGGATGTAATATTTTTTCATGAAGAAAACATCAAAAATAGGTTTTGTACCCCCCATTTCCTTAATTTTTGAAAATGGGCTAGAATTTTAATCACCTAAGTTCACTGAATGGACCCATGATAACAAAATCACCATTAGGTCATATTCCAATCATTACCCATAAGGAAATGGATTGGCCAAATTAAAAAGTAAGAACCTAATTCATACCATCAAAAAGTTAGTTGTATATAAACCTAAAGAGTGGAATTATCTACTAAAATATGCACTATGGGTGGATCAAATAAGGTATAAATAGGCCATCAAAACTTCACCTTACTTACTAGTATATGGATGATAACCAATATTCCAAATCATTCTCAAATTTACAACATATAAATTCATGTAGGACTACATGGAACCAAGTGAAAAAGTGGAGTCCTGATTATTGGATATAAAAGAGATGGAGGATTCAAAGAATGAAGCTTTTTCTAATTTTATTAAACATAAAGGCTTGGTCAAAATGTGGTTTGACATAAGATAAAAGTTTAAATCATTCATAATAGCTTATGTAGTGATTCTATAGGACAAAGCCCATGAAAAGATAAGACAACATGATAATTTTATCCCCTTATGGATCAAACCTTACCAAATATCATAGATCTTGGGTAACAATGATTTTTGTTTAAGGGACCTATAAGGTAATGAACTTACATATATAGTTAATGGGTAGTTTTTTAAGAACTAATTCATGGTTTTACCATTTGGAGATGTCCTTAAGTAACAAAAAGTGATGTGGTAGAGGTATGAGTAGGTTAGATTTACTACTTTCATAGTTAAGTTTCTTATTTTATGTTATTTATTTTCTTTAGAATAATATTATGGTATGTAGATTAGTTTGTCCTATTTTCATCCTTTTTCTTTCTTTTAGTTTGGCTCCCCCTTTTCTAGAATAAATGTCTTTATTTTGTGACAATTGGATTGACTTATCCTATTATGAAAAATCTAATATAAAATTCACTAAAGTCTCATGCATGATTGAATTAATATGCCAAATCCATGGGGAAGGTCTAAAAATAAAGAAAAAGTGTTGGAAGAACATATAATAAAACACACAAACTAGTTTGATAACAGGTTTTACACTTTTGTATTTGAGATTTTGAGAATTTAGGTAGGAAATAAAAAATTAATGATGGTTATATCAAAATTAAATAATTCTATCAAGTATGTAAAATTTACTTTCCTTACTCCATAAAAATTTAGAATTTTTTCTCATTTTCTTGTATCAAATACACTTCTCATGTTAACGCTTATTTAAAGTAATAACCATTGATTTAGATATAACTAGAAGGGACATTCTAATAAATTAAGTTTTCATAAATACTAGATCCCAATGGTTCCTACCTTCCTTCTTCTACTCATATTTAAAAAAAAGGACCAACACATCCTAAATAATGATCAATAAAATATAAAATAAATCTAAAGGTGATCAAATACTCACATTATGAAAAAAGATCAATGTATCATGCATCATGCAAGTGTACAAGGAAAGAAAGAGAGGATGGATCAAAGGTATCTTTATTAGGGATATGGAATACTGGTTAGAAGTAGATAAATGCTTAATCTTAGCTAGTTTTAATATGATTTAAATAAACCAAAAGTAAAACTATTGTTTATTCCAAGTCCTTGCTAAAACCCTCAAGACAAGGGTGAAAGAAAATCACTTCATCAGACATAGATCCAAGGTATTAGAAAAATTAGTAAGTTGCATGAAGTAAAGGGAGTCTCTTTCATGTTTTTGATTGAATTATTATTTTATGGTATGATTCATGTTAAATTCTAATTCCTAAAATTATGGGTTCTCAAATACTCGAGAGTATTCCCCTTGTGAGCCACCATTTATTGTAATAAACAAACCCTATTCATAATTTTTTGAATAGGGACCCAATGTAGTCTTAAAATCCTACGTATGTTTTGAAAATGTTTTTTCATTAACATTCATATGCACACCTAACTAAGCTTAAATTTTTTAAAAGTTCTTATTCTACACGTCAATGATTTTCATTAGGTTGACCATGTATAAATGCAATTGGCATTACCTCATTATCCAAGTTTTTACTACATGACTTATCTATATTAATGTATTAATGGTCTTGGATATTTTTGCATATATACAAAAAAAAGTGAATCTGGACTTAGTATATTTTGGGTTTTACAGGTTGTGCATTTTACAATTTTTTATCTTCACAACTTTTGTTTAGAAACTTTGTCTTCACATTTTTTGTTTGGAAACTTTGTTTGGAGTTTTTGTGTTCATAGAATATGTTCACAATTGTTGGTTTTTTAAGTCACATAATTTAAAATTTTAGTTCTTCACATCTGTTGGTCTTCACATTATTTGAGCATCTCAAAATTTATTGTCATAAATTTTTTTCTTCAAAAATTTTGTTCATGACTTTTTATCATATGAACCTTTGATTCTCAAAAAAATTGGATTTTATGATTTTCACACTTCTTGTATTTTGGAATTTTAGAATTTTTGTAAAGTGCAAATTTTTAGTGTTCAAAACTTTTATTTAGAAATTTTGTTTCCATGATTTGGTATTCAAGACTTTTGTTCAAAACTTTTATTTGCAAGGTGTGTTTGAAATTTTTGTTCACAATTTTTCTTCTATGAAGCCTTTGTATTCATGTTTTGCATATTTGAGGTATCTTGAGAATTATTTAGTCTAGTCTCATAAAATTTATAACACCCAACTTTTGAAGGCATGCCACATGGCACACCTAATTTTGCACATAATTAATGATAGGGTAACAAATTTTTAATGTTATATAATGTCATTTATATGAATGCATAGAAAGTATACATGGCATAACTACCAAAGTAAAGTGTAAAATTTTGAATTAAATGAGTAAAATAAGATTTGAGACATTGGGCATCAATGGTGTATGGACTAGAATTAAATTCTTACACTCAATATATATATATATATATATATATATATATATATATATATATATATATATATATATATATATATATATATATATATATATATATATATATATATCAGTGAATTCATAATAGACATTATGCCTATTTATTTATAATGATATCAAGTATTTTCACTCCAAAGATAATTCAAATCCTTAGTTTTTTTCATTTAGTTTTAAACTACTAATAAGAGATCAAACAATCAAATTGAAGATGGGAATTGCATGAGCAAATAGATTAATATAAACATCATAATATAAGGTGTTTAGAGGATAATTTCCACCATTGAAGTTATCTATTAAGGACTCTGGATAATACACATACACTACACTATACCCAACAATGTTCAATGATGAATTTGAAAATTACATGTCTCTAAAAGACATAATGGAAAACATAGATTCCCACTCATCTGAGGAAAATCTAACAACTGAGTATAAGTAATTGGTCATAGAATTACTACCATTAAAGTGATAATAATTACACTCTATATCAGGCAAATCCAAATTGATGCCCTACATTGACTTACTTTGGGACTTGTTCTTTGTAGGGAAGGTGACTGGTGGCTTTCTCCACCACCTCAACCATAAGACAATTATCACCTACATCTTGAGGGATGATTTTCAAATACACCTACGATTATAGACATTACATTTAATATACAAAGAGTTTAATTATGGAATAAAACAAGCATAATAGAAAATAAATTATGGAAATGGATTGTTCCTAAAGAGGTGGTCACCCTCAAGGCTAAGAAGCTTGTGTTAATAATTAGTTTTAGGATGGTAATCCATATTGGGATGTCCATAATAAAAATATTGTATGGTTACAATAGAATTCACTTATACCACCTATAATTGGTTATATTTTTTGACCTATTGATGACCTTAAATCTCAATTTTTCCATGGGAGAAATATTTAGTGTTAGGTTCCAAGAACAAATGTTCAATAAGGATAAAAGACCAATGTGTGACCAATTAGATATGATGTCATATTTATTAGATGCAATCATGGACACCATTTATGCTCAAAATGGAACACTCTAGATACCATCCCTATATTTAAGTAATAATCAAGTATGTGACTTATATTCATTCCTCCACATATATTCTTGCATGAGTAATATTTTTAGAATAGATGATAATGTCTATCCCAAATTATGGAAGTAAATTTATGAAAAACCCCTAGATTGAGTATCAAAAAGAATTAGGAAGACACTCTAGCCAAGGAGGGATTATTGGATATACCCAAAATATACTATAATCATGGTGGTGGGACATAATGTTTCCCCTATATGTCTCCTTGAATATGGCCCAGACATTAATATAAAGTAGTAAATAGCTTATTAGATATGGTGGATCATAGATGATGACATGAAGAATAAACATAAGGTTATGTTCCATGGGTCTTCTATGATGATTGGTTAGATGTGATACACCCACAATAAATTTTTCTAGGAAGTAAATAAAACTAATTAATTATACTCATTAAAATATTTTCCACATAAGGATTGGGATGTTGACTGCCTTATTCAAATGCATATATTAGGCCTATGCACCCCTATTAACATGAATATTATGATCATGATTTTATTTTATTTAATTTAAAGGATGATGATGATATGTTGAAACTATCATGAATTCCATGGTTGATATAAGATCATCTAATGTATATATAAAGAGATCCCTCCATCACAATTTTAGAGGTGCATACCAGGTTTATAACCCCTAGTGGATGGGAAATCACAAACTATTAGACCTATCAACATACCTAATCACCTTTGGAGTAATGAAAATAATCCCAACCACCACCCACTATGATTATTAATATAAAAAATGAGTAGGGTGTGGGAGAAACAACTATTATGTCTTGTTTATTATAAGAATCTCCTTCCCACACTTTACCACTAATTGCAATGAAGATTATCAAACAAGAACAAGAGGTGGGAGAAATTTATAATAATATAACTTGTTTAGGAGGA
The DNA here is from genome assembly GCA_037957365.1 of Torreya grandis. Taxonomy (NCBI): domain Eukaryota; kingdom Viridiplantae; phylum Streptophyta; class Pinopsida; order Cupressales; family Taxaceae; genus Torreya; species Torreya grandis. Next base: position 588,054 of record JARHVA010004308.1, read on the forward strand.
TAAAAAAACAAATTTACATTTATTCATATGAATCTAAGGATATATTTTTCCCAATTTATTTATTGGTTCCTATTATTATTATAGGCATAGATGTTGCACCTTCCACCACTCAAGAAACTCCTTCCTTGGATGGAAAGACAACAATATATTACAAGAGGAAATTAATATCCCCTAGGGACCCTCTTCCATTAGAAGAGTCTCCTAAAATTTAAAATGTGGAGGCACCATCAAATGAGATTGAAGATGAAGATAAAAAAATAAAAAGGGATAAAATATTAAGTCTTCAGGGGATCAAATGAAAATCACCAATGGAGGATAACAAATCAAGTGAGGTTAGTATTAATCTAGCCATTATTGCTTCAATTCCTTTAGGTCCTATTGTTTCATTAGTTACAATGGTAAATATATTCCATATTTCTTCCATTATTCCCCTTTTTATTCTTAGTCATGTTGTTTCTATAGTTCCTATTATTTCTAGTTTTGAGGTTATTTCTTTAGCTCTTATGGTTTCTAATTCCCTTATTACTAGTGTAGTTATCATTTCCCATACTATTCCTAAATCCAAAAAGGTTCATTTTAAGAATACTATGGGATACCTTACAAGTTCTAAATTACATGTTTCCTCAACTTAGTTGGGTTTATTAGTGCCTTCATCCACTATTCCCCATGGTCATTATATTATCCCATCTACAAAAACTATGAAGAATAATCCCACATATATTGTCCATATAATACCTTAGTTTGATGATGTGGAATGGCATACGATCATATTTTTATTATTGACAAATATACTATATGTAGAGGCATTAATTTAGTCTTTAGGGAATGTTTTGAGGACACTCATCTAGTGGTTGCTACATAGTTTGTAATCCCATAGTGGGTTACAAACTTAGAGGCCCAAACTTCACAAAGACTCAATTTGACAATAATAGAGCATTCCAATGTGAGCTCCATTTTTGATAAATAAAAGAAAACTATCCAAAAGTTTAGGAAGAGGAAAATAGAGGATGAATTTGGTAGATTCTTAGTTTTATAGAAAAGGTATTATGTGTTCTCACTATCAAAGATAAATCATAAGAGACTTGGAGAGTCTCCATACAATGAGGATTTTAAATCTTATCTTCAAGTAAATATGGAATATTTTTTGTAACTTCATGTGGGTATTAAATAAGATAAGAAAGATATGTAGTATGAACTAGAGTTGGTATGAGAGCATCAACAAATAGTATAAGTTAATGGGAATTTAAGGTGATGTTCAAAACACATCTCTTAGTTTTTATAATATATTGGACACTATCAGTTTGATGAGAGCCAAATTATATCTTCATATTTTTATAACTTTCAAATTGTTTAATTATTTAGAATAAGATGAGAAGAAACTAATTTTTTTTTATTATACACCACCAATAAGTATTTTGGCCATTTGGATTTAATAACACCATTGGAATCAACGAATGTTCTCAATATAGTGGTCATCAAGACAATATAAGTTTGAGACTAATTAATAATCATGCAGGCTTTGATTCTAAAACTAGTAGAGATGGAATAATAGGTCTTACAAATTTTAAATGAGATAAAGCTATCCCATTACCTATATCCCTCAATTAAACTAATAAGTAGAGTCAATTTTGACCAACTACTTTAGAAAGAATCTACCAATTTTAATAAAAATCTTTAGGGGTACAAACTAGAGTAGATTTAAAAATAATTAAGATTTACTAGGAAGAAACTTATAGAGGTATAAATATCTTGGGTGGAGTTCAGAACCACCAATACTAAGTACAAATAATTATTGGCACAAGTCACCAAAGTACATAGGCCCTCTCTTTTAAATATGTATATAATTAGGTTATAACATAGAATTAGATATAATAATTATAAATAACTAGAAGTAAAGAAATAGGCTATGGCTAGATCATCTAGTTTAACTCCACCTTTTGGTACAGTCCCTCCAATGACTATGAGTTCAATAATGCAGACCCCAGTATCTAGTAAACATTAGTTTTATTAGGTTATTTTTATATGTATTTTTCATGTAAATTGGAAATTGAAATAAGGCATGTAATATTTTACTAAATAATATTATAAACACGTAGACATTTCATGGTTTTATAAGAATGAGTCTTATTTCAAAGACATAGTTTTGACTAGTTAAAATATGTATGTCAAATTTACATCAATTATAACACTCATTCTAATTATCATTATCATGTATTTTTGAGTTTTTTAATGTATTTGGAGGATTATTAAAATCCTCTCCAAATATATTTTTATTTTAATCCTCTTGTTTTGAAAGAGAGAGGAGGTTGATTATAAATTATTATCAATATAGGAGGAAATATTTTGATTGTCATGTAACTATGTTGATGTCTTTTTATTTCAATTATGCATAATTAATTGTGTTTATTTTCTTGGTTAGTTTATTTAGTAATTCAAATTGTGTAAAAGCTATAGATAATTACTTGTTATTAGTGGTGTATTATATTATAAGATGTGCAATAGTTATTGGATGATTAACAAATATCATTTATTTTATGAAATTAGGTTGACTATTTCATTTCTCTTAAGTATGTAGAGGTTTATACAATTATATATTTTTATAAAAGTGATAAATAACTACCTTATATACATCTTTCATCTGAGATATAATATTATAAATAAGGATTTGCAACAAAAACTCTAAATAGGAGAAACATTTTATTGAGATCTTACAGATTCTTATATTATTTTTTCCTTTGACTCTTTTACTATGTTCGTATGTGTGTGAGTAATATTTTATAGTTTTAAACACTTGCCCAAAAAGAGACCAACCAATAATTAATCCTTCCTGAGATCACAAAACCTTCTTTCCTACTCTACTATTCCCCCCTTTTGGAGTTATTTACTTTGAGGTCTACCCATTATAGACTAAACTCCATCTATCTAAATCAACTATTATTTAGTATATTTTAGGTTTCACTCATCCATTCACACTTTATCCATAGCCTAAATTCTAATCCTACTATTACACCACCTGGTTGTTCAACCCATAGCTAAAACGCATGCCTTGGTGTGGAGTTTATCTCTATTGAGATCTTAAAATGTTAGAGGTTAATGTTAGCCAAATTTTGTCTACCATTATATAGGGTAAAAAAATTGGTCAATCAAACCTACACCTTGATTTACCACCTTTAAAATCTCGTTGTTAGTTATACTTATCAAAATTTAAGGTGGTTTTGATCAAATTAAGGTAATGATCCTTCTTATCTTGGTGCTTGTTTACCCATATCATAATATGTCAAGTTTATTTAAAATTATTCAAAGGTATAGAGTGTCTTTTTGAGTCACTTATATTTTTTTTTCATCCCATAACCTCCTTTGGTCTAATAAAATGCCCATGAAAATGTTTGATCTTCCTCTCTAATGTTATAGTGCTTTTCAAGATGTTTTTTATTATCATTTTATATTGTTTGAAAGGAGAGTTTTGTAAGAAATGAAAGGTATAAATTTTTTATATTTTAAAATCACATTTAAATCATTCTTTATAGGATATAAAAACTCCATTTTTATTGTTATAGTAAGGTCTCCAAGTATAATATAACAATTTTCATGGAAAAAGAGAGGTTTTCCAATAGATGGTTTTAGGTTTTCAAAATTAATTTACTCTAAAAGAAAATAAATGGCCTCCTCCACCTCCATTGGACTCAAATTAGGTATTTTTATGAGATCCAAGTCTCATAAAATAAATAAAAACTTCATTTCTCCTATCAAGCTCCTTGGCAGGCTTGTAAAGGAAGTTTTGGTTTGCTCAATCCATACAAAGGAGAGAGAGTTGAGACCAAAGTATTTTATAATATGAGTGTGTAATAATTTCCTTAAAATATATTTTCATGGTTATTATATTTATGTTTCATACTTTATTAACAATCACTAAAATTATGAGGTGGTCTAAAACCCTACAAAAGGCCCACTAGCTTAGTTTTCTCCTTGAAATGGTAGTTTGAATCTCATTGAAATCATGAGAGTAATGGAAAATTATATAAGGGGTATTAAAAATATTAATTCATTATTTACAATACTTAATTGGCATGTGTGATCTCAAAGTGACAAGAGACTTCATTTTGAAGCAATTTGCAGGTTGTAGATAATGGAGTTCTTGATGTTTTGGGGTTCCTAGCAGTTGAGAGTGTGTTGGTAAAGTTTTGAAAATTCATCCAAACTTATTTAATGATATTAAACAATACATAAATAATTATATACACTAATTATTTATAAAATTATGATGTACAATGTTTCACAAACATTTAGCATAAATCAAAGTAGCAGGTAATTGCAAGTGTAGCTGAGATGGTTTCCAAAGTATTCATTCTTAAACATATCTAAAATTTCCTCTCAAAAAAATATAAAATTTTTTAATACCAATAATTTCATATGTATTCACCTTAAAAGGTAATGTTTTTGAAGTAATCCATGGTAGCATAGCCTCCTTGACAAAGTGTAGTAATGTGAGCATGTGTTTCAAATTTGAAAGGGTTCTTGGGAGGAGAGAAAATTATTTTGGCATGTACATCAAATAGATATGGATATATTTGATCAAATAATTATGTTAAAATATTCTCAAACCATCCAATCCCATCAAGAGGAACTTTAGAGACCATGGTCATTCATAGGCTCATGTAATCACTCATAGGTCTATTCACTAAAATATGTCTCTAATGGACAAAATGAAGGTGAAAAATGAAGTATAAAGGGGTATATTAATATTGTTTTTTTTTTAGAAATGAGGTATAATTTAGGTCTTTTGATAAATGGATTCAAAGACATTATTATCCACCCAAAAGTCTACAAACCTGTCAGTGGATGGTTATGACTTATGAGCCCAAAATAATGAGGACTTATAATATTTAAAACATATATTACATACTATTAAAGATACATATTACTCTATAATATCCCAAAATATCAATATAAATAACATAGGTGGGTATCTAAACTTCAATCTCCATGCATGACTCTTGTAGATGGAATAGTCTTGTTACAAGCCTGTAAGGGAAAATGTATATATTATTAAATGTTACAGAGGATATCAAAAAGGATACAATAAATTATAAAAATATAATCATTTGGTGTTAATATATTTTGTATTAGTCTCATTCTCTTCAACTTCTCACACCAATATTTTATCCTCAATCCTATTAAGGTATCCTCTCAAATGAGCCCTCACATGCCTATTCAGGCAGATGTAGGAAGAAGAGATTTATAAATAATAGGATAGGACATTAAGATTTATTAGATGTAAATATTAACCATTAATATGATGAGGAATAATTTAATATTGAAAAAATAGAATTCATGGGGACTAGGCCATTCAAAATGGTAGGATCAGTCAAGATACCTAGTAGGCATATAGAGGACTGTGTGTGAAAAATAGAGAAAACACTAATTGTGTGGTGATATAAGGAGATAATAAATTTTTTAAGGAATAATGATAATAATGATACACTTTATAACACCATCCAAGAAACACCAAAGCGATAAGGAATAAATAATTAACATATTACTTGTAGTCAGGAGCCTAAGACTGTTACCTATAGGTATGTTATTTACAAATGAGGTAGCTGAGTTGTAGGTGGATTGGATATGGATCTCAAAGGTTTATAAAAGTATAATAAACCTATATATCATTTTATAATCATTCAATAAGACCTCAATGTGTCAACAAAATAATGGGGTTTATAGTTCACATAGTAGACCTATTAGATTCCTATAGGTAGGGTCTTTGAGAAGAATGAAGGGATTGTGTTGGCTTATGCATGAATTTTAGGTGAAGGGATAAAAATAGTCATATTAATTTATATTTTAGTCCTCATATTAATATAATTGAGTTATTATGTGCTTGAAGGTAGTGACAAATCCAAAAATCTAATTGGGCCTGGTAGACTTAAATGAACACTCACAGACTTATAAATGAATGTGTGGATAAATTAAATATTTTGAGAAAATTTGGAAGATTTAAAGCATTAGTATTATAAATTTTTTATAATGTGTTTTAACTGACTAAGAAATAAATAAAATGGGTAGGTAAGTTGTTAGGGCCAAGGGTGCAAGAATACTTATATACCTTAGCATGAGATAATGGATGTTACAAAAGGTCTAGAGAAGAATATGTCATGATTAATTACACAGACCTCATTGAGGTGTTCAAATTCAAAACTAAACACTAAAATACATATTTTCTTGCTTTAAAACTCTCTCAAATGGATACCTACAGGTTGAAGGCCTGAGAGGTCATTTTGTGAAGGTTAGAAATTGTTGAAGGAAGAGCATGGTGGAAAATGAATTTTTGAGGACATGAAGGTCGTATCATACTAAAAAAAAATTTAAATATTTCATTCACCCAACTCCACACCTGTATGAACAATCCTTAAGATAGATGGTCATTTTAAGCCATGTTTTAGCCTTAAGAGGAGCTTGAGATAACATGTTCTTTTGCTTGGAACATGAAAGAGGTTATACATAGGACCAGGTGATCTTAAAGGATATTGATAGGGTCCCCCTACTTCTAAAATGTATCATTTATTCATAATTTGAGGCCCTCAACTTTATAAACCATTTTAAAGAAAACTAACTCCTTTAAACCCTACCTAAACCTTTCTAAGAGCTTGATGAGAGACATAGTGTCTCAAAACACTCAAAATGGGTTGGAGGACCCTTGAAATAATCTCATAAACCTTAATACCTCTCCTAATCACCTTCTCAAGTCATTGGTGAGCACATGCATGGTACAACATTTATGTAAAAAGTTTCTTAATGACTATTGTAGGCTATTTGAAAGCATGGAAAGTTGTGTCAGACCCTCAAATTTGACATGGAGTATGATTAGAAGATACTTAAATTGAATCAAATTTTATATTTAATTTTCACATTTGCCATCATTTATTATATCCAAACATTAATTTCCTAGGCCTAGAGACATAATTGAGGGTTAATAGAGAGAGAAACAAGAGGAGTATTCATACTTGCATTGAGTGTTTGGTCATGAAAATTTGTAAAAAGATGGAAGATCCCAATAGAAACTCAAATATATGCTCAGTTTTCTAGGATAATATGTAGAATGTTCTGGACAATGAGATTTGTTTGTTTTGAGGATTATAAGGAAACAAAGACAAGTATGGGCTTTAAGAGTGAAATGAAGTCTTAAAGAGTGTATAAGGAATCCAAGAGGGTTAATACATGTTTTTTAAGGTAGAGATAGGTACTTCATAGAGGAATATTTCACTCATGAATATAAAATCAATATTTGAGGCATTTGAGTAAGAGAAGAGTAGTGAGATTAATAGGCTTCAATACACTAAAAGACGTATGATGATCATTACAACATCAACAGTGGAGATATTATAAAAAACTATAATGTGTCAATAATAAGAGAAATGGGAAATTTAATGTGATTTGATGACTAAGGAATTTCACTTGTCACTTTTAATTAAGAAGGAAGGTAGTTTCTAAGAAGGTATTGAGTTATATAATGAGATCAAGAACCTTTCTTATGTCAAGTCTCTATAAGATCATGATCACACCAATCAACATATGTTTAAAAAGTTTCTAACATTGATTTCTAACATCTTTCTTGATTGTAAATTTTATTCTCATTAAGTAACATTTATCAATGGCGTCCTCTACACCTCTTTCTCTCTCTCCTCTCATTCTCTCTCTCTATATATATCTTTATTTAGCTTTGTAAGGATCCATTGTATGAATATGGTAAATCCATTATCAAATAAACACTTTCAATATGCCTTTTAATGATGAATAAGTATGATTCTTACATTCTAACATGCTTTTAGCTAGTGTACTTGTGTGATTTTTGATAAATTTTAGTAGTAGTGTTTGTACTCTCTCTCTTTTATCATATCCTACCTATTTACAAATAGATTGTCTTCTTATAGGTCACATGGTGAGTTTGATATAATTTTGCATGGTTTTAAAGTGGATTTAAGTCACTAGTACCTTATTTAGTCCTCTTGACCAAGTCTCTCATTTAATGCATTATCAATGACCTCCATGTTGAAACACATGCTTGAATGTCCTTGTTGAGGAGTGTGATCAGATTCAAGCCTAATCTAGTTATTAGTGAATCATAGGCAAGTGAAGGGTGTAGATTTGGTGTATCATCTCCCTAGTTAGGTTTATTTTATGTTATCTCTCTCCTTTTTCCTTTGAAATCTAATACTATAGTGTTGTGAGATTAACTAATACATCAAGGGGACATATCCCTATAATCTAGAGGGCTAGTCCATTTAGAGGTCACCCACAACCTAGGACTAATCCCATTGTATGGTTCAAACTGAGAGGGATTGAACCACCCTCTCAAGGGTGTGAATTTGAGCTATAATAATTACCTCATTAAATTTTTAGTGTGCATAAAAATTTCATCAACAAATAATATTGAAGATGAAGTAAACCAACAATACCTTCATAACATACCATCTAGTGTTGAACATGGAAAACATCAAAAATACCTAACAAATGTATCATTTAGTGTTTAACATGGACAAAACCAACAATAATTCTCAAACACATTGTCTATTTTAGACTATAAACAAGACCAAATTACATGAAACCTTTTTCATAACAAAGATTAAAACCTTTTGATACTATTAGAGATCAATGTTAAATTTCTAGCAAGATTTACACTAGATAACATACTCTATTTGGTTAGAGCTCATAATGAGACACCCCTTACACTATTGGATAATTAAGATACCTCAAGTTAAATTCAATATCTTATACCAGCCTCTAGGAAAATATCAACTCATTGACCCATCTTCATAAATTCAATTCATTATCTCTAAAGTATTATAGGGTAGTTAGGTCTTGGATAGTTTTCCTAACTCCCTAGATGATTTGGATATTCAAAATCTACCACTTATAGAACTAAATACACCAACCAAATAATAATTAGATATACTAATTCATTATACACCCAATTTAGATCCATTTTATAGTAATAAATTAGTCACATATTTGTTTAACACTATTATATATGACAATGGCCTAGTTGTTAACCCTAACCTAAAGCCCCTAGTGGATGCTTCTGAACATGTGGTTGATAAATATCAAAAAGAATCTTTTAGCCCATATTAAGTGTCATCCAAAATTAAATAAAACATTCTTTCAACTTCCCAACAAGTCCTTTATCCAAAAATTTTGAACACTTCACAATAATAGATTGTAAACATGCCTAATATGCAATAATACATTACAAATAACTTTCCACAAGTAGCCCTTTATTCCAATACAGTACATGTTATAATATTTAATTCTAAGTGGGATTAATTGATCCTTAGCCTTGGTATTTATTAAATAAATAATTCTATATTATTTATTACCACAATGTGGAAACCTTGTGATAATAAATAATAGAGTTATAATTATTTAACTATTACCAATTTTTAATTAAATTGTTTT